>JAJOZX010000071.1:1867500-2235000 GCA_023014485.1 Bathynomus jamesi
CAGCTAATCTGTCCCTCGAAATTGTAAGATACACACTTTGTACCTAGTACACATAAATACACACTAGACCACAGGTCTATACATCATCCACTACGTAATTCGATTTTTACCTACACTAGTCAATAACAATTAGTTTACAGATTGTACGATTTACATTTTTCCCTTTTATCTACTATTCATTATGTATGTAATTCTTCCCACAGAAAAAAAAAAATACTGTTAAAAATTTAAAATATTCTTTGTCTAACTTAATTGCTTGTCTAAATTAACGTATTTATCCTTTTATTCTGTTTGCATAAAATTAAAGTTTTAATCTTTGAATTTTTATATTTTATAATAGCCTCTGAGCGAGTGTCATGTTAAAAATTTGATTACTCTGCATTGTACTCAACTACCCGAAATCGTTCTGTATAAAATTTGTATTGTAAAAAAAAAAAAAAAAAAAAAAATTGTCATCATCTAATTTGAATTCGTTAGATGTTATTTTCTCAATTGTATTGTATTAATTATATTATTATTGTGTTAATATCATTTTATAAAGGGGGAACACTGTAAAAATGAACAATGAACAATTCCTAAACCATCATTATATGGATTCATTATCTTCATGCAGTACTTATGCTCGTATGGTTTTTATGTTTGAATGTTCATTTTTACATAAGAAACCAAAATCGCCTAAGCGATTTACGTTTCTCATACCTTGTACAATGAATCATGTGCTTAGTATTTGGACATCTTCCGTATTCAATGTATGGTAAATTCTTTAATAATAATGTTGTGGTGTTATGTAGTATAAATATTATTATTCAATCATATTCATCTATACGTCATTATTTTCCCTTGATCATTATCCTATATAAATTTTATTAAATATTCATTTTTACTCGAGTCAATCTATGAAACGCAAAACTTCATGCATTCGTTCGAAAACGCATAAATACGTTCTCGTATTATTTTTTCATTTTTATTTTTAATTATATCACCTCCCGAGATGAAGTCGAAAACGCTGAGGTTAGGTGATCAAATTCCGCGAACTATAGCATAAGTGAACGCTTCAAAGATAAAAAATATCTCCTCTCGCTCTGATTTCAAATTTATAACATGTTATAACATATTATAACATATTATGTTGTATATAAATCCATACCGTATGTGCTCATGTACTTTGTATTATATTTCTAACATCTTAATTGTCTATTAATATGAAACACTGTAAAAAAAAAAACAAAGTTATAGTAACTGTTTAATTGTAATTAACTGTAATACTTTAATTTAATATAACGTAATGTACTTTAATGAAACTGTAATTAATAATAACTTGTAATGTACTTCATTGAAACTGTAATTAAATGTAATGATTTAATATATACGGTAATGTAAGAATGTACTTTAAATGGAAGTGTAATTAAACAATAAGTGAATATGAATTAATTGGTAATTGTAATCGTAATTGTAATGAACCAAAATTAATACGTACTCAGTCATGTACTCAAATTGTACTTATGTACTACTCTGAAATTATATCGCCTTCATAAATGTAGACTCGGCGAAAAATACAAATTAGTTTTTTTATTTTTTTAAATTTTTATTTGGAATCTTTCAAACATCTGATCATGTGTTTAAAAGGGGGGAACTTAACCTTCAACTGCTGTCCCCCAACATTTAGGTTTATATTATACATGTATTTGTAAAATGAATGGCACTTCATTACGGCACTTCATTACGGCACTTTATTACGAGACTCTGTTTTGGTCACTGCTACGAGCCTCCCTTGTTAGCAGCTTCGCTGCGAGGAGGGGGCAGAGGCCCCTTGCCTCCTTAACTTTTTAGATTCCGGCCTGAGCCATGGTCGAAAGAGGTCGAACCTCTACCCCTGTAAATTTAGAGCACTACCTGTACATTTTTAGAAGTAAATTACAGTGAGAAACACTTTTTATTTTCCCCTTCGAGCCGTGCTCTCTTCAGAAGAACTTAGTCAGTTAAGTCGATAAGTTATAAAAGAAAAGTCGATAATTTTAGTATCAGAGAAAGCATCAGAGTATTATAAAAAGAGAAGAATTAACAACTGGCGACCCTTTTCCATTATGAAAGAGACAACCCATGCACCATAGAAGATATTGGCATAACAGTCTGGCGAGTCTGTAGCCAAGAGTTTAACAAGTGGCGACCCACCATTTGACCGGCGGAACAGAATTAGAATGTTATAGAAGAAATATCCGTTGCTGCCTCCTAACAAGAACGCCTCGTCGATACGAGACACCCGATAAACACATAGAAGAAGGAGGATAACAAATTGGCGACCCTATAGCCAGGATAAACATTTGGAGACCCTACTACCAAGATTAGAAGAATATTTTAAGAGGAGGATTTTAACAAGTGGCCACTCTTTGGCCAGGATAGAAATTACCCTGCATCAGGATAAAACCAGTTAACCGGCGTGTCACGACTTCCAGTTCGTAACATCCACCCTTGAACCGGTGTGTCACGACTCCAAGTTCTCCACGCCTAGTTTTCATCCAAGAAGAAGTAGCCAGCAAGACGTCTTCAGGACACGTCTCAAGGATTTCCCCGTAGAAATTTTGTTAAGTACAGAGTTGTTTTTTTTAAGTAATTTGTAAACATTTGAAAAGTCAGTATTATTAACAGTTAATAATGAGTATCAAGTCAGAATTTACAAGAAACACAGTGAACATTTCAGACACCAGTGATACATTTTTTTTTAGTGAAACAGTAATTTTCACAGAAGTTAAAAGTCACAGAAGTTAAAAGTCACAGAAGTTAAAAGTAACAGAAAGAGTTAATTTCAGAGAGTTAATTTCAGAGAGTTAATTTCAGAGAGTTAATTTCAGAGTTAGTTTCACTGTTATATTCAATATAGAATAATTTTATTTTATGTACCAAACATAATAGTACAGTACCTTCGCGTACATTAGAGTGAAATATTGTTTACATTTTTTATTTTTGTTTACAATTTTTTTCAAATTATTGAATTGAATTGACTTGCAAATTAAGAAAGAGTTTATAGAGAGTTTATCGTTTATAGAGATACTTGATTGTTTTTCAAGTAAGTCCAGAGGATAATAGTCTCCACTAGATTGAGATCAAGTGCAGTCATTTTCCGTTTTCAGATAATCTTTACTTGATAGCAGTTCAAGTGCATGTTAGTTTCATTTTCAGTAGACTCCACTTCACTTGATAGAGTTCAAGTGCAGTCAATTTTAGGCAGTTTAGTTTCAAGATACTTGATAGAGTTCAAGTTAGACAGTTTCAAGATACTTGATAGAGTTCAAGTTAGTTTCAAGATACTTGATAGAGTTCAAGTTAGAGTTTCAAGATACTTGATAAGAGTTCAAGTTACAGTTTCAAGATACTTGATAAGAGTTCAAGTTACAGTTTCACAAGATACTTGATAAGAGTTCAAGTTACAGTTTCAAGATACTTGATAAGAGTTCAAGTTACAGTTTCAAGATACTTGATAAGAGTTCAAGTTACAGTTTCAACTTGATAAGAGTTCAAGTTACAGTCAAGTCGATTCAGTTCAGTCCCAAGTCGAGTTTTTCGTCAGTCCCAAGTCGAGTTTTCGAGTCCCAGTCGAGTTTTCGAGTCCCAAGTCGAGTTTTCGAGTCCCAGTCGAGTTTTCAATTCCCAAGTTAGTTTTCAAGTCCCCAGTCATTTCAATGCAGTCAATTGAATTCAACTTTTTCTTTGTAATTTAAGAGAATTTAATTTAAGAAAATGTAATTTAAGAATTTAATTCAACCTTTTTTTTGTTGTCTAAGAGAATTTAATTCAACTTTTTTTTTTTGTTGTAAAAGAGAATTAAATTCAACCTGAATTGACCGGTTTGCGTCTTTAGTTTAACCTTTTTTCTTGTTTGTAAGAAGGAAATTGACCGATTTGTCTTTTCTTTTCATGCCATTGTTGCGTATATAAATATATAGTTATGTATTTTATTGTTTTTAACCAAAACATTTTATACAATTGTTTGTAATGACTTTGATAATCATTGGAATGTATATGTGATAATAATAGTTGTGTAATAATTAATTAATCGATCTTGTCCCAATGACTCCTTTTAAATTACTATGCTGAGGAACATGCCGTCCCTCCGTTTTGTTTCAACTAACTCTTTTAATTTTTGTTCTAAGTAGTGTTACAAGCAACCTTTTAAAAAAAAAAAAAAAAAAAGAGAGCAAGGTGCTCGCGAAAAGATGTAATTGTCAATTTCAGACTTATACCCCCTGCTTAGTCACTCAATTCCCCCGAATGTAGTACTCCAAACTTTGTTTTTTTATTTTATTTTTTTTAACACCCCAACCCCAGTTGAACCCCGTGTCAACCAGAGAAATGGTTCAACCATACTTAATTCCTCTTTGGTACTATGGAACATAACCTCAATTTAGGTTTTTTTTATATTACAGTATATGTTTAGCTCATTATAGTTTATATTGATTTCTATTTTCAATTTTTATATTTTTTTATATTTTTTTTATTCGATGAATACTCAGTAATTGTTTTAGTCGAATTTAATTAATTGTGTGTCAAAATATCAAATAATTCAAATTCTATCAACATTCAACGAAAGAGTATGATTTTTCTACTTAACATGCAAAAATTATTAAACCTTTTTAATATTTTTTTTATTATATAAAAATAATTTTTAATGTAAAATTTACCTGAAATTATTAAAAGAAAAGATTGTTCGAAATGCTTTCCTTCCATTTCAATAACTTTTTTTATTCTTGGCCGAAACTCATCTAGGGTTCGATTTACTTTTATTTTTAAGAATATTATAAAATTATGTTTAGCTCATTAAAATGCATAAATTGATTTCTATTTTTAATTTGTATTCTTAATTTTCTTAATTCAATTATCGTACCGATACATCTGGTTAATGTTAATGGTTATATAGTTCATATATAGCTAGGAATGTTACTAGTCGAATTTAGTTCCATCTTCAAAATTTAATTTTTAATACCGCTAGATTTACTTTCATTAATTGTAAGGTCCTCTAAGAACGTTTTTTTATTACCTTAATATATGTGTAACTGATTTAATTACGTACAATCGATAATCCTAATTGAATTCTATTACTTTTGACACATATTCGAATTCATTTTCTTTCCGTACCTCAAGTCACTTTCACATTAAACTCATATGCATACACCATCATTAATACTACCTGTAATTTAGAATTTTATAATAATTGACCTTGAGCTTAAAGGATTTTATAATAATAATAATAATGATAATAATAATAAATAACTGACTTAAACTTAAAAGATTTTATAACCCTAAACCCATCTTAAATTATTATACATTATTTTTTAAACTTTGTTAATTCAAAAACCTTCCAAATCCCCACACATACACGCGCATGTATGCACACTATATATACTATATATACAAACCTTATGCTAAAATCATTGGATATCACAATAAACTATTTCATTGCGTGTAAGTGCAAACTATGCTATTTAGTCTTAATCATTTTTGCTTTCTAATATATCTTGCTCATGCATTTATTCAGTTAATTGAACAATCCTCTCAGCTAATCTGTCCCTCGAAATTGTAAGATACACACTTTGTACCTAGTACACATAAATACACACTAGACCACAGGTCTATACATCATCCACTACGTAATTCGATTTTTACCTACACTAGTCAATAACAATTAGTTTACAGATTGTACGATTTACATTTTTCCCTTTTATCTACTATTCATTATGTATGTAATTCTTCCCACAGAAAAAAAAAATACTGTTAAAAATTTAAAATATTCTTTGTCTAACTTAATTGCTTGTCTAAATTAACGTATTTATCCTTTTATTCTGTTTCATAAAATTAAAGTTTTAATCTTTGAATTTTTATATTTTATAATAGCCTCTGAGCGAGTGTCATGTTAAAAATTTGATTACTCTGCATTGTACTCAACTACCCGAAATCGTTCTGTATAAAATTTGTATTGTAAAAAAAAAAAAAAAAAAAAAAAAAATTGTCATCATCTAATTTGAATTCGTTAGATGTTATTTTCTCAATTGTATTGTATTAATTATATTATTATTGTGTTAATATCATTTTATAAAGGGGGAACACTGTAAAAATGAACAATGAACAATTCCTAAACCATCATTATATGGATTCATTATCTTCATGCAGTACTTATGCTCGTATGGTTTTTATGTTTGAATGTTCATTTTTACATAAGAAACCAAAATCGCCTAAGCGATTTACGTTTCTCATACCTTGTACAATGAATCATGTGCTTAGTATTTGGACATCTTCCGTATTCAATGTATGGTAAATTCTTTAATAATAATGTTGTGGTGTTATGTAGTATAAATATTATTATTCAATCATATTCATCTATACGTCATTATTTTCCCTTGATCATTATCCTATATAAATTTTATTAAATATTCATTTTTACTCGAGTCAATCTATGAAACGCAAAACTTCATGCATTCGTTCGAAAACGCATAAATACGTTCTCGTATTATTTTTTCATTTTTATTTTTAATTATATCACCTCCCGAGATGAAGTCGAAAACGCTGTGGTTAGGTGATCAAATTCCGCGAACTATAGCATAAGTGAACGCTTCAAAGATAAAAAATATCTCCTCTCGCTCTGATTTCAAATTTATAACATGTTATAACATATTATAACATATTATGTTGTATATAAATCCATACCGTATGTGCTCATGTACTTTGTATTATATTTCTAACATCTTAATTGTCTATTAATATGAAACACTGTAAAAAAACAAAACAAAGTTATAGTAACTGTTTAATTGTAATTAACTGTAATACTTTAATTTAATATAACGTAATGTACTTTAATGAAACTGTAATTAATAATAACTTGTAATGTACTTCATTGAAACTGTAATTAAATGTAATGATTTAATATATACGGTAATGTAAGAATGTACTTTAAATGGAAGTGTAATTAAACAATAAGTGAATATGAATTAATTGGTAATTGTAATCGTAATTGTAATGAACCAAAATTAATACGTACTCAGTCATGTACTCAAATTGTACTTATGTACTACTCTGAAATTATATCGCCTTCATAAATGTAGACTCGGCGAAAAATACAAATTAGTTTTTTTATTTTTTTAAATTTTTATTTGGAATCTTTCAAACATCTGATCATGTGTTTAAAAGGGGGGAACTTAACCTTCAACTGCTGTCCCCCAACATTTAGGTTTATATTATACATGTATTTGTAAAATGAATGGCACTTCATTACGGCACTTCATTACGGCACTTTATTACGAGACTCTGTTTTGGTCACTGCTACGAGCCTCCCTTGTTAGCAGCTTCGCTGCGAGGAGGGGGCAGAGGCCCCTTGCCTCCTTAACTTTTTAGATTCCGGCCTGAGCCATGGTCGAAAGAGGTCGAACCTCTACCCCTGTAAATTTAGAGCACTACCTGTACATTTTTAGAAGTAAATTACAGTGAGAAACACTTTTTATTTTCCCCTTCGAGCCGTGCTCTCTTCAGAAGAACTTAGTCAGTTAAGTCGATAAGTTATAAAAGAAAAGTCGATAATTTTAGTATCAGAGAAAGCATCAGAGTATTATAAAAAGAGAAGAATTAACAACTGGCGACCCTTTTCCATTATGAAAGAGACAACCCATGCACCATAGAAGATATTGGCATAACAGTCTGGCGAGTCTGTAGCCAAGAGTTTAACAAGTGGCGACCCACCATTTGACCGGCGGAACAGAATTAGAATGTTATAGAAGAAATATCCGTTGCTGCCTCCTAACAAGAACGCCTCGTCGATACGAGACACCCGATAAACACATAGAAGAAGGAGGATAACAAATTGGCGACCCTATAGCCAGGATAAACATTTGGAGACCCTACTACCAAGATTAGAAGAATATTTTAAGAGGAGGATTTTAACAAGTGGCCACTCTTTGGCCAGGATAGAAATTACCCTGCATCAGGATAAAACCAGTTAACCGGCGTGTCACGACTTCCAGTTCGTAACATCCACCCTTGAACCGGTGTGTCACGACTCCAAGTTCTCCACGCCTAGTTTTCATCCAAGAAGAAGTAGCCAGCAAGACGTCTCTCAGGACACGTCTCAAGGATTTCCCCGTAGAAATTTTGTTAAGTACAGAGTTGTTTTTTAAGTCATTTGTAAACATTTGAAAAGTCAGTATTATTAACAGTTAATAATGAGTATCAAGTCAGAATTTACAAGAAACACAGTGAACATTTCAGACACCAGTGATACATTTTTTTTTAGTGAAACAGTAATTTTCACAGAAGTTAAAAGTCACAGAAGTTAAAAGTCACAGAAGTTTAAAGTAACATAAAGAGTTAATTTCAGAGAGTTAATTTCAGAGAGTTAATTTCAGAGAGTTAATTTCAGAGTTAGTTTCACTGTTATATTCAATATAAAATTATTTTATTTTATGTACCAAACATAATAGTACAGTACCTTCGCGTACATTAGAGTGAAATATTGTTTACATTTTTTATTTTTGTTTACAATTTTTTTCAAATTATTGAATTGAATTGACTTGCAAATTAAGAAAGAGTTTATAGAGAGTTTATCGTTTATAGAGATACTTGATTGTTTTTCAAGTAAGTCCAGATGATAATAGTCTCCACTAGATTGAGATCAAGTGCAGTCATTTTCCGTTTTCAGATAATCTTTACTTGATAGCAGTTCAAGTGCATGTTAGTTTCATTTTCAGTAGATCCACTTCACTTGATAGAGTTCAAGTGCAGTCAATTTTAGGCAGTTTAGTTTCAAGATACTTGATAGAGTTCAAGTTAGACAGTTTCAAGATACTTGATAGAGTTCAAGTTAGTTTCAAGATACTTGATAGAGTTCAAGTTAGACAGTTTCAAGATACTTGATAGAGTTCAAGTTAGTTTCAAGATACTTGATAAGAGTTCAAGTTACAGTTTCAGTTTCAAGATACTTGATAAGAGTTCAAGTTACAGTTTCAAGATACTTGATAAGAGTTCAAGTTACAGTTTCAAGATACTGATAAGATTCAAGTTACAGTTTCAAGATACTTGATAGAGTTCAAGTTACAGTTTCAATTTCAAGTCTCGAGTCCCCAAGTCGAGTTTTCGAGTCCCAAGTCGAGTTTTCGAGTCCCAAGTCGAGTTTCGAGTCCCAAGTCGAGTTTTCGAGTCCCAAGTCGAGTTTTCAAGTCCCAAGTAGTTTTCAAGTCCCCAGTCATTTCAATGCAGTCAATTGAATTCAACTTTTCTTTGTAATTTAAGAGAATTTAATTTAAGAAAATGTAATTTAAGAATTTAATTCAACCTTTTTTTTGTTGTCTAAGAGAATTTAATTCAACCTTTTTTTTTTTTGTAAAAAGAGAATTAAATCAACCTGAATTGACCGGTTTGCGTCTTTAGTTTAACCTTTTTTCTTGTTTGTAAGAAGGAAATTGACCGATTTGTCTTTTCTTTTCAGCCATTGTTGCGTATATAAATATATAGTTATGTATTTTATTGTTTTTAACCAAAACAGTTTATACAATTGTTTGTAATGACTTTGATAATCATTGTAATGTATATGTGATAATAATAGTTGTGTAATAATTAATTAATCGATCTTGTCCCAATGACTCCTTTTAAATTACTATGCTGAGGAACATGCCGTCCCTCCGTTTTGTTTCAACTAACTCTTTTAATTTTTGTTCTAAGTAGTGTTTACAAGCAACCTTTTAAAAAAAAAAAAAAAAAAGAGAGCAAGGTGCGAGCGAAAAGATGTAATTGTCAATTTCAGACTTATACCCCCTGCTTAGTCACTCAATTCCCCCGAATGTAGTACTCCAAACTTTGTTTTTTTATTTATTCTATTTTAACACCCCAACCCCAGTTGAACCCGTGTCAACCAGAGAAATGGTTCAACCATACTTAATTCCTCTTTGGTACTATGGAACATAACCTCAATTTAGGTTTTTTTTATATTACAGTATATGTTTAGCTTATTATAGTTTATAATGATTTCTATTTTCAATTTTTATATTTTTATATTTTTTTTATTCGATGAATACTCAGTAATTGTTTTAGTCGAATTTAATTAATTGTGTGTCAAAATATCAAATAATTCAAATTCTATCAACATTCAACGAAAGAGTATGATTTTTCTACTTAACATGCAAAAATTATTAAACCTTTTAATATTTTTTTATTATATAAAAATAATTTTTAATGTAAAATTTACCTGAAATTATTAAAAGAAAAGATTGTTCGAAATGCTTTCCTTCCATTTCAATAACTTTTTTTATTCCTGGCCGAAACTCATCTAGGGTTCGATTTACTTTTATTTTTAAGAATATTATAAAATTATGTTTAGCTCATTAAAATGCATAAATTGATTTCTATTTTTAATTTGTATTCTTAATTTTCTTAATTCAATTATCGTACCGATACTTATGGTTAATGTTAATGGTTATATAGTTCATATATAGCTAGGAATGTTACTGGTCGAATTTAATTCAATCTTCAAAATTTAATTTTTAATACCGCTAGATTTACTTTCATTAATTATAAGGTCCTCTAAGTACGTTTTTTTATTACCTTAATATATGTGTAACTGATTTAATTACGTACAATCGATAATCCTAATTGAATTCTATTACTTTTGACACATATTCGAATTCATTTTCTTTCCGTACCTCAAGTCACTTTCACATTAAACTCATATGCATACACCATCATTAATACTACCTGTAATTTAGAATTTTATAATAATTGACCTTGAGCTTAAAGGATTTTAATAATAATAATAATGATAATAATAATAAATAACTGACTTAAACTTAAAAGATTTTATAACCCTAAACCCATCTTAAATTATTATACATTATTTTTTAAACTTTGTTAATTCAAAAACCTTCCAAATCCCTACACATACACGCGCATGTATGCACACTATATATACTATATATACAAACCTTATCCTAAAATCATTGGATATCACAATAAACTATTTCATTGCGTGTAAGTGCAAACTATGCTATTTAGTCTTAATCATTTTTGCTTTCTAATATATCTTGTTCATGCATTTATTCAGTTAATTGAACAATCCTCTCAGCTAATCTGTCCCTCGAAATTGTAAGATACACACTTTGTACCTAGTACACATAAATACACACTAGACCACAGGTCTATACATCATCCACTACGAAATTCGATTTTTACCTACACTAGTCAATAACAATTAGTTTACAGATTGTACGATTTACATTTTTCCATTTTATCTACTATTCATTATGTATGTAATTCTTCCCACAGAAAAAAAAAAAATTCTGTTAAAAATTTAACAATATCATTCTTTGTCTAACTTAATTGTTTGTCTAAATTAACGTATTAATCCTTTTATTCTGTTTGCATAAAATTAAAGTTTTAATCTTTGAATTTTTATATTTTATAATAGCCTCTGAGCGAGTGTCATGTTAAAAATTTGATTACTCTGCATTGTACTCAACTACCCGAAATCGTTCTGTATAAAATTTGTATTGTAAAAAAAAAAAAAAAAATTTGTCATCATCTAATTTGAATTCGTTAGATGTTATTTTCTCAATTGTATTGTATTAATTGTATTATTATTGTGTTAATATCATTTTATAAAGGGGGAAAACTGTACAAATCAACAATGAACAATTCCTATACCTTCATTATATGGATTCATTATCTTCATGCAGTACTTATTCTCGTATGGTTTTTATGTTTGAATGTTCATTTTTACATAAACTAAAATCGCCTAAGCGAGTTTTGGATAGAATTTCGATTTGTACTTCTTTATTCATTACTGTATTTCTCTAATTCATCTTTTCTAATAATTACTTATACACTATGACGTCATAAAATAACTTAATTCTCTTTACGTTTCCCATACCTTGTACACTGAATCATGTGCTTAATATTTGGACATCTTCCGTATTCAATGTATGGTAAATTCTTTAATAATAATGTTGTGGTGTTATGTAGTATAAATATTATTATTCAACCATATTCATCTATACGTCATTAATTTCCCTTGATCATTATCCTATATAAATTTTATTAAATATTCATTTTTACTCGTGTCAATCTATGAAACGCAAAACTTCATGCATTCTTTCGAAAACGCATAAATACTTTCTCGTATTATTTTTTCATTTTTATTTTTAATTATATCACCTCCCGAGATGAACTCGAAAACGCTGAGGTTAGGTGATCAAATTCCCCGAACTGTAGCATAAGTGAACGCTTCAAAGATAAAAAATATCTCCTCTCGCTCTGATTTCAAATTTATAACATGTTATAACATATTATAACATATTATGTTGTATATAAATCCATACTGTATGTTCCCATGTACTTTGTATTATATTTCTAACATCTTAATTGTCTATTAATATGAAACACTGTAAAAAAACAAAACAAAGTTATAGTAACTGTTTAATTGTAATTAACTGTAATACTTTAATTTAATATAACGTAATGTACTTTAATGAAACTGTAATTAATAATAACTTGTAATGTATTTCATTGAAACTGTAATTAAATTTAATGATTTAACATATACGGTAATGTAAGAATGTACTTTAAATGGAAGTGTAATTAAACAATAAGTGAATATGAATTAATTGGTAATTGTAATCGTAATTGTAATGAACCAAAATTAATACGTACTCAGTCATGTACTCAAATTGTACTTATGTACTACTATGAAATTATATCGCCTTCATAAAAGTAGACTCGGCGAAAAATACAAATTAGTTTATTTATTTTTTTAAATTTTTATTTGGAATCTTTCAAACATCTGATCATGTGTTTAAAAGGGGGGAACTTAACCTTCAACTGCCGTCCCCCAACATTTAGGTTTATATTATACATGTATTTGTAAAATGAATGGCACTTCATTACGGCACTTCATTACGGCACTTTATTACGAGACTCTGTTTTGGTCACTGCTACGAGCCTCCCTTGTTAGCAGCTTCGCTGCGAGGAGGGGGCAGAGGCCCCTTGCCTCCTTAACTTTTTAGATTCCGGCCTGAGCCATGGTCGAAAGAGGTCGAACCTCTACCCCTGTAAATTTAGAGCACTACCTGTACATTTTTAGAAGTAAATTACAGTGAGAAACACTTTTTATTTTCCCCTTCGAGCCGTGCTCTCTTCAGAAGGGCTTAGTCAGTTAAGTCGATAAGTTATAAAAGAAAAGTCGATAATTTTAGTATCAGAGAAGTATCAGAGTATTATAAAAAGAGAAGAATTAACAACTGGCGACCCTTTTCCATTAAGAAAGAGACAACCCAAGCACCATAGAAGATATTGGCATAACAGTCTGGCGAGTCTGTAGCCAAGAGTTTAACAAGTGGCGACCCACCATTTGACCGGCGGAAAAGAATTAGAATGTTATAGAAGAAATATCCGTTGCTGCCTCCTAACCAGAACACCCCATCGATTCCGAACCACCCCAGGGCCATAGCCGGAGGGGTTAACATATATATATATATATATATACAGGGCATCCCAAAAAAATGTATACACACTTTAAATAATTATAAAGGCAGTGTTTATTAAAATACATTTCATTTTCAAAATGTAATAGAATCTACAGACATTATTTAATTGTTTTGTCAACGCCTGTTTTCAAACTGTCGTCCGTTCTGGTCCAGGCACTGCTGATAACGCGAAGCAATGGAATCGCAAACATCACGAAACATTTCGTTTGGTATTTGTCTGCATTCTCGTTCAATGGCTGCTCTCAATTCAGCGACTGTTGCAGGTTTTATAGCGTAGACTTTGTCTTTTAAGTATCCCCATAAAAAAATGTCTAGTGGTGTGAGGTCTGGTGAACGCGGAGGGTATTCTACGAAACCCATTCGTCCAATCCACATCCACATCGTGCCAAGTACCACTCGCAATACTCCACTCTTCGGTCCGGATCATCTTCATTAATAGCATGGACTAATCTTGGAATGTAACTTTTCCATTGACAGCGCTTCAAAATGCGTTGGACAGACGATTCTGAAATTCCTACCTCACGACTCGCTTGCCGCACAGATTTTCTTGGACTTTGGTGATACGTTTCCAGTACTCTTTCTTGCTTTGTGGGGCTTGTCGATGTCCGTGGTCTTCCGGAACGCTTCTTGTGGACATTCTGAACAGTTCCATCGGCTTCAAACTTATCTCTAATTCGAGTGATGGTAAGTCGCGTTGGTGGATCTGTTTGAAACTCCCTCCTAAACTGTCTTTGCACTTCAACTGCGTTTTCACACTTCCAGTAGCATTTTAGAATGAATTTCCTTTGTTCAAAGCTTAGTCTGACTGCCATTATTAATTTTAATGGGTTTAACTTGGAAAGAAAGAAACATCAATTGAGCTATCAGCTGTTAAAGTGTGTATACATTTTTTGGGACGCCCTGTATATATATATATATATATATATATATATATATATATATATATATATATATATATATATATATATATATATACTGTATATATATATATATATATATATATATATATATATATATTTATATATATATATATATATATATATATATACACGGTGAACCAAAAGTAGGTGGACAGTAGGTTGAATACGGTTTGTGTTATATTATATTATAACTATGGTGTTCATTATAACTATGGTGTTTGTGTTTTATTATATTAAATATTATAACTAAATTTATTTAAATTTTATTTTGTATTATAGTATACAAAAAAATTAAATATGTATTCTCAAAATAAACGTTATCATTTACTGTCCACCTACATTTGGTTCACCCTATATATATATATATATATATATATATATATTATAATATCTTCTCTTACTTCACTTATATCAAAGAGTTAAAATGAATCACTTGTCTTTACGAGAGAGAAACTGTGTAGAATCGAGATCCGGAAGACCGCTATACACTATACCCAAATATTGGGAAAGATGTTTATTGGTGAAAAACTTAATCTGTTGTTTCGGAATAATGTCCATTCATGTCGACGAGTTAATTTTTGTATTTACCCAAAACAGTATATATATATATATATATATATATATAGAGAGAGAGAGAGAGAGAGAGAGAGAGAGAGAAATAACGGGCCGGTTTCCCGGGAAGAGGGGGTATAAAATCTAAAAATATTGATAAAGCATATGAAAAAATAACAGAGACGAAATATAATTAATGAACGCATATTTTATAGAGATTATCATTACCAAAATGTTTCCCAGTGTAAATTTACTTTTTATAAATACATTCTTGCAAAAAAAATTTTAATCAAAAGTACTGTGAGGGTTTTTTCGAATTAATCATGAACTGTTGTGGACTGGAAAGCATTTTTGCTCTGACATATATATATATATATATGTGTGTGTGTGTGTGTGTGTGTGTATGCGTGTTTGTGTGTGTGTGTGTGCGTGTGAGATAATAGGGGTTTATTGTTGTACAGCCAGTGACGCTATAGATTTGTTACAGGTTGTAAATTTGGTTATTAGTGTGAAATGTTATGTACTAAAAAGAAAAGAAACTGTAACGCTAGATGTTTGTAGTTTGCTCGTGAGACGAAAGAGGGACAGTGTGAGTGTTTGTACATCACTAGAGTATGACGTCACAAATGTAAACATAACTTGTTATGCGACTTCTTTGAACGCCAAAAACAGTCATTTTGAGAGATGTGTGCGACACACCCTTGGAATGAAAATGACATTCATATTATAGATTGCCTTTTCTTTTCAACGATTTTACAATTTTACATTTTTAATCCGATTTTTCTCGTGGTACTGTAAGAAATTTTACTTCATTCGGACGACCTTTAAAAAGAGACGATGCTTATCTTGCCTTAATCCCGCAGCTAGAAGCATTCGTTAACGCATAAAAGTATTGTAGAAATTTCACTCGGATTCTCTCCTCTTTGCTTCAAAATTTTCTCTTATCTCTAAATTTCCCTCTCTTTTTCAACCTACCTTCTTTGCTTTGCTTTAAAATGTTCATTTTCCCTTAAATTTTCTTTCATCTTTTAACGTTCTTCCTTAAACAGACATCCTCGTAGGGAGCATCCGGTCTCTTACTGTTTAGTGTCCTTTGTATTTACTATATAGTAAATTTTCCTCGGGTTACCACGAGAAAACTGGATTTCAAAATACTGTATTGGCTCTGTAAAGCGTATAAACTCTCTAGTCTTTTCGCCTGAGGCAAGGTCGTTTTGAGGACATACCGTTGAACGCATTATAAATTTTGGGAAAAACTTTAGTTAAATACTGGGATCATTGTAGCGATGTAATTTTGTAAAAAATAGGTTTGTAACAATTTGTACGAGTTTCTTAAAAACTACAGCCAACTGAAAACGAGACAGCCTCAAAATTCCGTCATGAACGAGTCCTTTGGACAAAGGTTTTATACTTCTCAATTAACAGGGTAAGGGCCCAACCACAGTGCAGTACTTAAAAGATACCCGAAACAGCAAGAACAGCATCAGTTGTTGAAACTAACGAAATGGCCATCTGTCAGTTTATCTTAACCGCAATGAATTGTCGCAAAGTGGACTTGATGGAGGAGTAAAGCGGAAGGTGTCAATCAGTGAATATATATATTGTGGGATCCGCTGCAGAGTGGAGGGAACAAAATCCGAAGTGAAATACTATTTAAATCCTGTGGCAGAATGCCCCTGCAGTAGTGAGTGTTAATCAGGAAGGATATTTTGACAAAAAATGCTCCGCAGTATAGCTCATATAACTTCGTATAACTCACATTTATATCAGTTGTTCCCTTTATTATTCGTTACAATTGCAATAATATTTTCAGCGTCTTCATACTGCCGTATTCTAATTATATATGTATGTATGTATATATATATATATATATATATATGAGTGTGTGTCTTCTAGACTTCTAGTCTTCTAGACTGATTAATATATGAATTAGTTTAATAATTATTGCTATCTGGCAACTGGATGAAGGAATAATTAAACACTTGGCGCTATCTGGCAACTCAGCCTTCTATTGGCTGATGAATTAAATACATGGCGCTATCTGGCAACTCAGCCAACTGGCTGTTTGGGACCCTATAAGAGGCGGCGTACGGCTGACGGACTTCATATTCGGTCGGCTTCTAGCCGACCAAGGATCCCTTACTCTGGATCCTTTCTTTTTCTGGCCCTTTAGGGGTTGAGGAGTTCCCTTCCCCACCCATAGAAGCCTCTTAGGTTAGGTATGCCTCTTTGCGGGGTTCAGCTTGAGGGAGGACTTCGCCTCCAAGTTGCATACCCCTTGCAATCCCATTTTGGGGTTGGCAACAAAGGTTGGCGCTCCCCTCTGGGGGGATCAGCTTGGGGGATAACTACCCTTTGCAACACCATTTTGGGGTTGGCAACAAAGGGGGGCGGGAATTTTTTTTTCCTTTTTTTGGTAACAAAGGTGGGGTGGGGGTGCCTTGCAACATTACGTAATGTTATGCAACATTGCACTCTCCCGTTTTGACACCATACTACTAATTCTCATCCATTTACTTGCTTCTATCTCTTCGTGCCCTCATAACCTTCCATATATGGATAATTATGGATTTGGCTTATTAACTTGTGAAGTCGGGTTTTAAAAGCTATTAAATGAATAATATGTAGATCATGGAGAACCTTCAGCCTTTTGACCATGTAAGCTTTGTGAGTTTTCTACAGTATGATAATACTGAGGCTCCTTTTCCCGCTTCCTTTAGGATGATGCCAAACATTCCTATGCAGTCATTCTAACGTTTTATTTCGTTTTAACAATCAGAAATTGATTATTTGATTATCACCCATTCATAATTTTTGCAATTTAAAGTGTGACCTCTAATCTTCATACTTTATTTCTATTTTCATTTTGACATAATGACTTTCATTTTAATTGTATCGTCCTCGGCAAAAAAACAATGTATCTCGAAAACGAAGGGATTGCGAGGTTATGTTCATAGGAACTTTTTTGTTCACTTTGACGTCCTGAATATGTATACTAATTTATGAAACATAAATTGATAACAACGTGTATATAATTTTCAATGATTGGTTAATCGGAAAACCCCAGAATCGATTATCTAGATTTCTTGATGTAATTTCTTTGCGTATTTTATCTTCTGCTTCTGCCTTCCTGCAGGTGCTGTACGATTTATTTTGAGAGGAAACCTGCAAAACAGTTCACAGTAATAAGTACATTGCAAACTATTTTTAGTTAAGTTACGTGCAATCAATACTTCCAAGCGACACAAAAAGGAGTGTTATTACTGGTTAATTGAAATCAGTGATGGTGAACTGGTGGTAATGACACGCAGATAGCTAAACGTCTATGGTACTGTGAATAAATTTTGATGGTTCAATAATAACAGACTTTATGTTGATAGTCTTGCGTAGACCCTTCAAACTTTATGACTCGATGAACCAACAGATTCTAAGTTTTATGTTACCTGTATATGAATGGATTAACATTAGAGATTCAAGGTATAGAGAATCAAATGACCTTTTATCGATGGAAATTATATGATAAATATTCTCTAGAAAACTTTTGCGTGAAAAACGAATGTAACGTTGAGATTGTTTAACCAGTTAACTGCGCGAGCGCCCAGTTACAAGTCGAATCTGGAAAGAGTTATGGGAAGATAGGGGAAGAATTTCGAATTTCATTTACGATGGTTGCTGCTGTAATAAAGATTTGGAAAGGTTTTGGAACAATCAAAACTCTACCAAAGTGTGGACGACCTTGCAAGATTTTAGAACGTACAGTTAGATGGATTGAAAGAATAACTGCTGCGAATCCACGAATGACTGCAGGTGATATTTACCAAACATTAAGACTGTCTGAGATCGATGACCATCCCTGAACTGTACGTCGCACACTGAGAAAGAATCATCTGCTACGAAAAGCGTACAAAGAGGCTTGTTTAAAATACGCCAAGGATCACCAAAATGATGGATTTACATTCTGGAAGTTCATTGGACAGATGAGACCAAAATTGAATTGTTGAGGAACAACGAGTAACGGTATGTTTGGCGAAAATCAAGTACTGCATTCGAAGAAAATACCATTCTTCCTACGGATAAACGTGGTAATGGTAGGTTGCTTCTTTTGGGATGCTTTAGTTTTTCTGGTCCAGAAAAGTTTATCATCAATGGAATTTTGAATTCGAAGAAATATCAGGAAATTCTTGAAGAAAATGTATTGCCTCCAGTTCCAGAGTTTCGAATAGGTCGCAATTGGGTACTGCAACAAAATAATGATACATAGTACAAAAGTAAGAGCACCATCATATGGCATCAACCAAAGAATTTCAAGCTTTTCAAGTGACCCATCAGAACTCAGATCTCAATTTAATCGAGAACTTATGATTTGATTTGAAAAGAACTGTCCCCAACAGAAACCCTTCCAATCCGAATGAATTGCAACAAGAATGGGCTAAAATTTCTACTGAGAGATGTCGAAACCTTGTAGAAAAATACCCAATATGAATCATTGAAGTAATTCAAGCAAAAGGTGGACTCACAAAGCATTAAATAATTTTGAAAATAAATATTCAGAAACTTTTGCATTTGAACTTCTTTTTTTTATTGTCCTCAAATTTTTTGATGCTGTACATTATATATGTTAGAGTAAAACTAATTTTTTTTATTTGCTAAATTTTTCCAAATGAACAGTAAACTTTTCATAATTATCCTATACATGATACAAAAGATAAGGACGAATATAACTGAAATATTTCTCTGTACGAATACTTATGAGCGCCACTGTATAAATGTTTAATCCAAATACAGTAAATAAGACACAAATTTTATTTATAAAGTAAGTAGAGACATACATTTATTAATTGACTTTACTGAATAGTCAGTCAGAAATAACTTCAAAATTCACTCGCAACAGATGTTTTTCATTTTAAAGGAGATGAAGTACATACATTTACAATATTATTCACGTAGATTTGAAACATCAAGTATCTGCGTCATTTTAAAGGTTTAAAAGAACCAAAACCAAAAGTAAATACGTGATTTGAAATGTTTAGCTTCCCATTTTTCTGGTCAAGGGCAAACGTTTTGTCCTTCACTTTCCTCTAAACTGATTATAGGTTCATCTGCTCTCAAGCATATGTCAGAGGAGTAGTAGAGACCGGAAATAAGGGATGGGATTTGAGGGGGAATATAAAGGCAATATAAGGAGAGAAAAAGAGTCTCTTCTTACTCGCGAGTTCATAGTTTCATTTGCTTCACTTCATAGAAGAAAAATATTGTGAAGTTTTCATATTTAAGTTTGACATTTGTGTCCTTAATTGTAAAGTGTTTCCTCTAATTATACATAATAAACTTTTAATGATAGTTATTTAAAGCTTTAAAATGCAACTTTACAATCTTTCACTTTCATTTCAATTGATTTTTGTAGTAGTCTTTTTGCTGTTTGTCATCACAAATGTCGAAAGCAATGAAAACTCCATGACAGGTAATTGCATACATAATAGTTAGTGTAGTTAGTATCACTTGCTGTTGTCATAAGAAATTTTACTTTTAATGGATAAAACTAATTACATTCAATTACACTAATTTATTTTAAAACTCAGATTAACTCTGAACTATTTAATTTCAAAGTGACTGAAACGCGTTTGAGATTTACCTTTGTTTAATCTAGAACATTAAAGACACGTAAATAATAGCCAATTTTTCAATTAAACAACAAAATATTATTTTTTTTACATCTCTGATGTATGAAATATCGATGTTGTATTCCAGTTAATTCAAAATC
This sequence comes from Bathynomus jamesi, assembly GCA_023014485.1. Lineage (NCBI taxonomy): Eukaryota > Metazoa > Arthropoda > Malacostraca > Isopoda > Cirolanidae > Bathynomus > Bathynomus jamesi. The sequence goes on from JAJOZX010000071.1 coordinate 1,888,242, forward strand.
GTTGCTAGAAATTGTGTCTAACAAGATGACTGATGCGCATTCTAAACTAGACTCGCTTTTGACCGCATCTCAAAACAGAAACTCAAAAGAACAAAGATTCGAGCCGAAGACAGACAACCTTATTTGTTCTTTAAGTTCAAGAGTGATTGAAATGGGTAAGTATACCTTATAACATTTAAAGTTATCATAACCTACTGTATAATAATGGAGTAATTGATTTCACTCGAAATGATTTAAAATGTGGTATATTTCAGTGATGTTAGTAGAAGGTGAAGCCTTTCAAATACAATTTATAACATTCAGTCTTTTTGTGTCTCAACAGAAAACGAAATAGATGCTTTGAAATCCTCAGCTTCGCTGTTGCCATCAAATGTGCCATCAGGTAAAATAATTTTCCTTCCTTCCCTGTATAAATACACTATATCCACTTTCCTTCATGAAATGTAGGGAAAAGGGATATAATAACATATCATATCTAACAGTAAAACATTTGCATAATCACCAGAAATATTACCATATCATTTCTGTCCTAAACTTACTTCATTAAATGAATTTTTACGCGTGTAAATAATATAGGACCATGCTTTTGCATTACAATGACGCATCAAGTGAGACCAAAGGTCTTTATTTTCGTGTCTCTTATATTTCTTGCCAGTCTCTTAAAAAACTTATGAACAAAATGACGTCACATTTTTCTCTTTTTAAATGACTGTCCCTACATATCCCCTCATTACAATGCCAAACCCCACTTCTTCATATTTTCCATGACTCAGTCTACGTGTACAAATATATTATTTCAGATCTGATGTTTTTCCATTCAGAAATATTTTCAGTCCTACATCTCCATTGTACAGTGTACACTAAACCTTTGTGTAGATAACTATTTTTTTATGGTTTATAGAAAAGGTTCATATAGTCCTTATAAAGTAAACATGAAGCTTTTAGCCAGAATTAATAATCAGTTTAAGAGTGCTGTAAGCTCTAGTATATTCACACACACACACACACACACACACACACACACAATATATATATATATATAATATATATATATATATATATATATATATATATATATATATATATATATATATATATGGGATGAATTTCACACTAAACACGTGAAATGAATGATTGATGTAAACCCACGAGGAAAAAGAAAAATTATTCCAAGGTCTTTCGTGTATTCAACAGTACACCTCGTCGGGGAATGATGGGAAAAGGGAAGATGACCAAAATATACGCCTGTGTACATGAAAAAAAAGTACTGATAGAAGCACTGATAGAAGGAAAAAGACATTTTAACAAGATATTGTCAATTTCATACATTCCCCAACTGTAATTGAAATTATTTTTAAAATAATTTCAATAAACATATCGTTGCCAAATATTATTATTTGATTATAATTTTATTGAAAAGGAAAGTAAACATTTAACAATACATAATTAACGTACATAATGACGATGTATGTCATATAAAAGACCTAAATATACAAACATCAGTAGATAAATAATGAATAAATAAAAGCATAACTAAAAATGAACTAATGAAGTAATTAAGAATGTCTTTAAATACTAAATATGGAATAATTATGAAATATTTAGTATTTAATACAGTATCACATGACGACGAATGGATATTTAAAGGTTAGGTTAAGATCAATCGATGGAATTTATTAATTTACGTTAATTTCCGTTAATTTACCTTAACAACTACGATTAAATCAAATAAATGATAAATAGAATTAACCTAAACCGTTTCGATGAGTGGATGAATGAATTTTTAAAAACAACAATTTATCCAGAAAAACAATATATACGAGTTACATAAAGTTTTAAAATAGTTTTCAATATTTCTCTGTACAATTTAAATATCTGATATGGCATTAACATATTCACAGTATTTTAACCTGAATATAACGTTGGAAGCATGGAAGCTGTTCAGCCGAAAATAATGGGATTCGGTTTATACATTTATTATCTAAAATAAGTGAAAATGGCAAGTAATAATAATAATAATAATAATAATAATAATGGATGATGATAATAATGGTAAAGTAAAGGTAAAAATTTGTAAAAGTAGAGTTTGATTATTTTACACAATTTTCAATAAAATGAGCAGTTGTATATTTAGTAAAAAATAAATGATGTTTAATGAAAAAGATAATTTAGGATAAATTATGAAATTAAAAGTGCTTTAAGAAATTAACATATTTTAGATAACTAATTATAAACTGAGAACTTAATTACTATGGTATTAATGGCAGTAGTGAACTTATACATCGGCAGGAGACAGTGATTTTGTGATTTGCAAAATACATTTCGTGATGAAGATTGTCCGATATTTATGGAAGCGTATGCCATACATCTGCTCTTTTGAAAGAGAGTGCATTTCCTCCAGTTTCCATTATACTATAGTTTGGTTTGTGTATGAAATCTCTAAGGAGTCTAGTTTTATAAAGATGATGAATTTGGTGGGGGGGGATGATTGGTGTTTGAATGGATGATGTATGTTGAATTTTATCGATAATTTTGAACATATTGTCAGCAACACTAAACTTGTATAAGTCATTTGTTTTAAGATATTTATCTCTTTAAGCATTGGAGAAGAGTGACTTTGTTCGTTATCATTATTTGAGAGGGTTCGCAGACACTTTTTATGAATGATTTCTAAAGGATGTTTTATTTTTATTTGAGTTACTACGATTGGATTGGAAATAGTAATGGCACAAGAAGAATAGCTCCTTGTGGAATTTGAAATATGGGAAATGAAATATGTCTGATTAAATATAAGTATGAATTAATATCAAATACTAAATACAGGATGATTTCTATACTAAAATATACTAAATGATTTATATACTAAATATGGGAAGATCTACAATACCTTAATGATTTAATGATTATGAAATATGATAGGAACTAAAAATGATTTGTCAACCAATTATAAATTTCTGATGACAGATTCTTAGTATTTTTTAAGACCTTTAATAGTATCTACTAATTGAGAAATAAATAGGTTAAACAATTTGAATGAAAGGAAAAATTAACAAAATTTACACAGCAAATGAATAATGCACAAAACGTTAAATAAAAGAGTGAAAAAGGGAAGTGAAATCAGTATTCGGAAATAAGAATATATATATACACACCTTACCTTACCTTATGAACCTTATGTTGTTTCGTGCGTTGGTCTCTCTTCACACGGAGGTCAAGCTGGTGGCCCCGCCTCTAGGTCTGGCTTGGTGGAGGAGCGAGTTGCTTTCTTGCGCTCTCCACCGTACATAGCCAGGCACGCCCGGCTCATCTGGTACCGTCCTGAGCCAGGCATCCAGCTTCTCTTGAAGACTTCAACTTTGACCCCCGTTTCCTATTTTCCAGTGTTGTTTGAATGGTAATTGGGTTTAGTTGTGGGTTTGGTACCAGTTTTTCGATCATTTTCCATATGTAGATTATGGTGAACCTCTCTCTTCTTCTTTCCAGGGAGTACGGATTTAGTTTACGTAGTCTTTCCCAGTAGTTGAGTTCTTTGCAGCCATCAATCTTGGCTATGAAATGCCTTTGCGTTTCTTCTAGTTTATTAGTTTCTTCCTTTTTATATGGGGACGTCAAAACTGAGCCGTATTCAAGTTTTGGTATAATCAGTGTTTTTAGCAGGGAAATCATTATTGTCCTGTCCTTTCTCTTGAACGTTCTTAGTACCTGTCCGGCGACTCTTTTTGCTTTATTTATCGCTACCTGATTTTGTGTTTCGAATTTCGCATCATCGGTCATTACTCTCCCGAGATCGATCGCTTTCGTGCTTCTCTGAATTTCCTGTCTATCTGGAGCATAATATGCAGTCTGTTTAAGTTCTTTTCTACCATATCTCAAGAGCTGAAATTTCTCGGTGTTAAATGACATGTTGTCTTCTGACCATTTGTATATTTTGTTCGTGTCCCTCTGCAAGACCTCCATGTCATGTACATCGCTGATTTTTCTGCTACTCTTTGTATCGTCTGCAAAGGATGTTACTATACTGTTGCTGTTTACTCCGCTGTCCATGTCTGTTAGCATGATAATGAACAGGAGTGGGGACAGTACTGTCCCTTGTGATACTGAGCTGCGTACTTCCGATTCTGATGATGATATACCTTGAATTTTGACGACCTGCAGACGTTCTCTGAGGAAGTTGTAGATCCATTTTCCCACTTTGCCTGTTATTCCCATATATTTCATTTTATGTGCTATTATACCATGGTCACATTTGTCGAAAGCTTTAGCAAAATCTGTGTATATAACATCGTAGTTGTCAATAATGCGTTCCAATTGTCCGGACCTGCAGCTGAATGTGGTTTCATTTGTCCTATAGCTCTCGTACATCTTCTGGGGTAAAATCAAAGTCTGTTATATACTCTCCTTGCAATTCCTCTTCAAAGAATGCATTTATGTCAGGTGTCGCTTTGTCACTTTTTGGGGTACTGAAAACTGATTCATATTGAGCTCTCAATGTATCAGATATTTCTTTTGGATCGTCGGTTAGTTCATTATTTCTCGTCCTTAAGGGCCCAATAGCGGCGCGCGTTTTTGTTTTCGTTTTTTTGCATAGCTATAGAAGTATTTTGAATTTTCCTTTATTGCTTCTACCGCCTTTTCCTCTTCCCTCTCTGTATGGTCCTTAATCAGGGCTTCTATTTCCCTTCGATACCCTACAGTTTTTCTTTTATTGCTTTCCTGTCATTATCTCCGCAGTTGCCTAACTTCCCCCACTCTCTTTCTTTTGCGGAATAGTCTTCTCTTTTGCCTCTCTAGCCAGCTCCTCTTTCCATTTGGCTGTGATTTCAGAGCATATTTTTCTAAAATTCTCAGCGTTTTTTCTTCCAAGGTTGTTAGCATTTCTTCAGTTGTTTTATTCGCGAAAATTGTTCTCCATTCTATTTGGGCCATGTGCGATCTGATTGCTTCCCAATTTATAGTCTTGGAGTTTAAGTTAAAGGCCCCGAATTTGCTTCTTTCCTCAATATGTGTATTGTCTTTTAATGCTGTCTTCATATGTGTTGATATCTCGATTAAGTTGTGGTCTGAGATAATGGTTGGGGTTAATTTTATATCAGCAATCAAGTTCGTGTTATTCATGAATACCAGATCCAGGCAGTTATTTTTTCTGGTATTTTCTATTATCTCCTGTGTCAGCATAAACTCATTTGTGAGAGCCATCAACATTGCTCCTGGTCTTCTCTTGTGCCCTCCTTGTCCTGGTGAATATATATACTCCTATCCACCTTTTTGATTTTATAAATGGGAAGTTAAAGTCTCCGCAGATCACTATATTGGGGGATGGGGGGGTTTATGGCCTTTATTAGCTTTCTGATGTCATTAATGGCCTCCGAGAATTTTTCGGTTGGGGTGCTTGGAGGTCTATAGATGACTATTACTATCACGTTTAGTTTTTCTATTTTCACTGCTAGGAGTTCCACATAGCTGTTTGATTTACTTATTATCGTCTCTGTCATATGACCTTCCTGTACATATAGAGCACAGCCACCTTTACGTCTCGGCGTTCTATCCGCTCTTAGTAAGTTGAAGCCCTCTATATTTATCTCTTTCTTATCAATATAATGTTTGCAGTTTTCACAATTTCCTTGACAATCCTTAAGATGAGTTTCTGTAAGGCATGCGATGTCCGCCCTTGTTTCGTCCATAAATCCTTTCAGGTACGAAACCTTATTGAGTGATTGGTTTGGTCTTATTCCTTGAAAATTAGCCAGGAGAATTTATATATATATATATATATATATATATATATATATATGTGTGTGTGTGTCTGTGTAAAAATGAACAATGAATAATCAATATTCAGTTTTACATGAGAAACCAAAATCGCCTGAGCGAGTTTGGATAGAATTTCGATTTTTGATTTCTATTTTTTTTCAGTTTCACAACCATGCGACCTACCATTTTTATGGTTTAGTCGTATCCATATTTCCATTTTTTTCATTTGTTAGAGAATTTATTATAATTAATTATGGTTGTCCTGCATCCAACCCTCATCCCTAAATTTTGTCAGATTATGCATACACATTGCATATGGCATGATTGGAACCCGTAGTTGTACTTCTTAGTCCTTAATACCCACTCTTTGTCTCTAATTCGTTTCTTTTAAATCCTCCCAATAATGACTTATACTGTACGTATGAAGTAAATAACTATGATGTCATAAAGTAACTTAATTCCCTTCACATTTTCCCGTCATTAATTTCCCTTCATCATATCTCTAGTATACAATGTATGGAAATTCTTTAACATAATAAAAACTGTACACTCTATATATCATTATTTATATGTTGTTCATTCATACATCCATGTCTTATCTTGACCATTATCCTATATAAATTTTATTAAATATTCATTTTTCTCGTGTCAGTCTACGAAATGGTACAAAACTTTATGCATCCGTATCTGTTCGTTCAAAGTCGTGGAAATACGTTCGCATGTATTATTTTTTATTATTTTTTTAAGTGCGTTCACCCCTCGCAAGATATTCATAAATGCTTATGCAAGTGGTCAAATTCAGCTAACCCCAGCAAAACGAGCGCTACTAAGATAAAAACCTCCGCTCGCTCTAATTCGAATTTATAGAACATCATTATGCGTGTCATGTTGTATACAAATATATACCATATGTGCCCATGTGCTTTGGGTTGTACTAATAACCATATATAAATATAAAAACACTAAGAATTGGAAGTGACTAATGTACTTAATAATGTAAGTGATGTACCGTATTTTAATGAAACTGTAATTAATGATAATAATTTATAATGTAATTAGTGTACTTTAAGTAACGATAATAATTTAATATAATGTAATTAATGTACTTTAATGACGATAATTAACGTTAATAAGCGAATGTGAATTGGTTGGTAGTTGTAATCATAATTGTAAAATTCCGAAGTTGCAATGTGCTCAGTGATGTACTTGGATTGTACTCAATGTACTACGAAATTATGTCGCCCTTTAGAAATGTATACTCGGCGAAAATACGATCATGTTTTATATTATTATTTTTTAAATTTTTATTTGGAATCTTTCAAAAATCTGATCATGTGTTTAAAGGGGGAAACTTAACCTTCAAACTGCACTCAACCAAAATTTAGATTATATATAAAGCATGTAATTGTAAAATAACGTCACTTCCATTACTTCGATTAACATTCCCTTGTTAGCAGCCTCTCAGCGAGGAGGGGGCAGAGGCCCCTTGCCTCCTTAATTTTTTTAGATTCCGGTCTGAGCCATGGTCGAAAGAGGTCGAACCTCTACCCGCTGTAAATTCAGAGCACTACCTGTACATTTTTAGAAGTAAATTGCAGTAAAAGAAAGTTTTTTATCTTTTCCTTCGAGCCGGGCTCTCGTCCGAGAACTCAGTCAATAGAGAAAAATAAATTCCCGATACGTTATAAGAAGCATCAGGGAATCTTCAGAGAATTTAGTAAGTTTTCACGGAATCCTCCGAACCCACCCAGTGGCATAGAAAGAGAAGAATTAACAGTCTGTCGACCCTATAGGGAGAGAAAAAAAATTAGAATGTTATAGAAGAAAAACTATCGCGAGAAATATCCGTTGCTGCCTCCTAACCAGAACCCCCGTCGATTCGAACCACCCAAGGCCATAGACGGAGGGGTTAACACACACACACACACACACACACACACACATATATATATATGTATACACAGGGTGTTTCAGGAGGAAAGGTCAATACTTCGGGAGGTGATAGTATCGGTCATTGTGAGAAAAAAGTTCATATGAACATGTGTCTAGTTCTGAATGGTTACGGAGATAGAGCTGTGTGCGAAGATCGCGTGTTGTTCGTCTGAGTTGATCTTGACGTTCCTTTATGCGGGCAGCAGCATCCAACATGCGCGCGAGCAATTCGTCTCGTGTATCCACCTTTCTTTTGTAAACTTTACTTTTCATCCACACCCACAAACAATAATCTAACGGAGAGAGGTCTAGAGACCTTGGTGGCCATTGAATGGGACCACCGCGGCCGATCCATCGACCAGGGAAAGTTTGATTTAGGTACTGCATCACCAGACGGGTAGAATGTGGAGGAGCTCCGTCATGCTGAAAGTACATACCGGCGCGTGTAGCCAAAGGAACATCCTCCAATAGTCCTGGTAATTCATTTTGCAGAAACTCTAGGTAACTTTGTCCTGTAAGACGATTCTCTAAAGCAACAGGGCCAATCAGCTGATCATCGATGATACCGCACCACACATTGGCAGAGAAGCGATGTTGAAAATTGGTTTCCACAGTGGCATTTGTCACTCACAACAGTCAGCTGTCGATTGGCTTATGTTACATGCTTACATTACAGCTTACATGGGCCAAGGTTATAGGGGAGGGAAGGGGGAGGAAGAGCTGCCCGCGCATCAGATTCAAACAGCTCTATCTCCGTAACCATTCAGAATTAGACACATGTTCATATGAACTTTTTTTCTCAGAATGACCGATACTATCACCTCCCGAAGTATTGACCTTTCCTCCTGAAACACCCTGTATGTATATATATATATATATATATATATATATATATATATATATATATATATATATATATAAACTATGGATTAGGGAGTATTTACAGATGGAAAATCGAATATGATAGATGTAATTACGAAGTAGAATGAAATCATTAATTTAGGTGGTTTTAGGATTTCATATAATTTATATGGTTAATAATACGAATCAATCTAGACCAGGGGTTTTCAACCGGTGGGTAATTACCCCCAAAGGGGTAATTTGGGATATCCAGGGGCCGGGTAATGGATGCCATACATATTTTATTTAAGAGTAGTGTTTAAAGACTAAAGACAATTGCATGATTACAAAAAACTTCTTTAACCTTTGGTTAATTTACGCGTCATTAGGGTTAACGGGGTGAGCGCCAATGCTTCAGGTGGGTAATGGAAGTGGGTTGAGAACCCCTGAATTCTAAACTCTGGAGTAAAAGCAATGAAAGACATTATTATGACCAAAAAGGTGGAATAAGAACTACAATGGGGTGATTTTACCTCGAATTAATGGGAGAACGGTTCGAATTCGCTCTTCTGGATGGAACAGTGAACTCATGGTTAGCAAACATGGAAATACGTTAATATGGAATGACCAAAATGAAAGTCATTTCCATCTTTGCGACAATTGTATTTTGTAAATGCTTCGATACGATTCGATGATTTGGTCACTCGTTCAAATTTGGCTTCGAGATTTTGTATCGTCGGTCAAAATAATATATATGTATATACAGTCGGTGACAAAAGTTTTGGCCCTCCGAATATTACAAAAATATATCGACCCTATTCCTTTACTGGTTTTACGATGTGTTCATTTCCCCAAAAAAGTGAAAACGAATCGCGAAATAAATAGCTGTACCAATGTACGGTAGATGGCAGCCGAATCGACGTGAAATGTTGCCAACAATGATTAACGAATTCACCTGATACAAACATAATCAATGGAGGTCCTTTAGTTACGAAATTGTACGCCGTGTAAACTTATTTTCTGACCGCCCCTCGTATGTATATATAATTATATATATATATATATATATATATATATACACCGTATATATGATGCAAACCTCCAAAGAAAAAGAAAAATGATTCTAAGGTCTTTCGTGTATTCAGAAGTACACCTCGTCAGGGTTCATGACGAGGTGTACTTGTGAATACACGAAAGGCTTTGGAATCATTTTTTTTTTCCTTGTGGGTTTGCATCATTATTCATTTCATGTGTTTAATTGTGAAATTCATCCCATATATATATATATATATATATATATATATATATATATATATATATATATATATATATATATATATGCCTTATACTCCTTCGTATAAACAGTGGAAATTTCTTTCAGGGAATATAATTGCTTTGGTTTCTGAGCTTCGTTCATAAGTTGAAGGTCTGCAGAGCTCTTTTGAAAAGGAGAAAATAAGAAGTAAAGAGTTGGAACAAAGTATTCGAAAATTAGAGTATACTTCTGCTCCAAAGAGATCGAAACTGAAGCAGGTTTGTAGGGATGATGGAAGTCAGTTTCTAATGGTCATGAAGTTAGAGAAGTCATGGCATTATTTAACTGGAATTCATTTGGTATATATTTGCCTTGAATTTAGAACGTTTAATGGAAAAAATTTGATATCTCTCTTCTTTGAATTCTAAATAAGATCACAAATGAGCTATTTGTTGTTTGCTGTTACATAAGTAATAATTTCTTTACTCGTTTCATTCGATACAATTGAGGATAATGGGACAATGATGGAAGAGCACTCAGTGGGGGCAGACGGCTTTTTCTGTCCAGATAAAAGTTAAAAGTATAATCATTCCTGCATCACTCGTTTTTAGATATTACCAAATATTAATGTTTGATAATTATTTTAGATTTGCGAGTTATCGATTCTCTCTACGTTAATAAAGGGAAATTTTATTGAATAATTACGAAAATGTTTTTAAGCTGCAAATATTTTGGTTCAATTAAATTTTATTTTTACTGGTTTTTGTTTTATAACAATTAAGTTTTGTTTATTATATATACAGGGTGTTCGAGAATTATCTGTACAATTTTTGGCTGTTATTAAAAGTCAACCATGAAGTGTAGAAATTCCAGTGTTGTCCCATTTTACAGAGAATCTCATTAAGTTTTTTCTGATACCAGGTTTTGACAAGTTTTTTAGAAATTCCAGTGTGTCCGAAAATTATCTGTACAATTTCATCTTTTAATAAAATTCTTGAGAGAGAGAGAGAGAGAGAGAGAGAGGAGAGAGAGAGAGAGAGAGAGAGGGAGAGAATATTTTTTAGAAGCAGATGTAAAATTGCATTCAAAAATTGTTTTCTTCGCTAGACGACACCTGCAAAAATATAGATTTCGACATCAAAGATTATGGACGGAAGCCACTCGTTCACTATCTCCAACGATTCAGTTGTAATGTTTTCCTGAGCAATCCATCAAACGCGTCTTCGACTCAGTAAGTCTAAGTAAATTCAAAATACTTAATACTTTCTAAGAATTAGGTTTGGATTTTCATTATTTTTTTTATATTTTATAAGTGAAGATATGAGAGGAGATATTTTGGTTTAAAAATCTCTGCTTAAAGTTCCTATACAAGTATTGAAATAAACATAAAAATAGCTGATTATTAGAATATGAAGGAGAACAATTAAATGATTTTAATTATAGATACTCTTCATAATTCTCTATCCAAAAATGACATAAAGAATGAAAGTATTTTTAATAGAAATTATGATAAGAAATTGTTTAATTCCTTTACAAACTATGAGCGTGAGTCAAAATGAGCCAGAGTAATGCAAATTATTTAATAAAGTCTTCCAAAGTTTTATAACAGTTTATAGGTTTTGAAGGAAAATGAATATGAAGGTGGGATGTACAGGGTGAGCAACAAAAATGTACCCGATTTCAAGCTGAAATTACGGGATAACCATACCAGATAAGATTGGATAATAAACTGCACTGAGCAGTCAAAAATCCAATTTGGTTTTAGTAAATAACCCTTTCTTTTCAGGTTACAGGGTTAAAATTACTTAATTACTTTTACAGGAAACAGTGTTTTGGTTTGCTCTTCAGTGATAATGATTCTTTATTGTAAATTTAATTGAGCCATTTTAAACTTTCTTTCAAGTGTAAGAACAAAATCATTAATTTACAATGGGTAAATAGATATTTTGTAACTCATTAAGAAATCCACTCGTATCAGACCAGAAATAGATCAAAGCTTGTTATACCTCAATTTAGATTGTCTTCATCTCAAAAACTACCCATTTTCACTGGATCGAAAGTATGGAATGACTTAAACGCCGATATAAAAAATATTGTGAATGTAAATTTGTTTAAAACCAATTTGAAATCCAGATTAATAATGGCATACTAACAAAAATCTAGGATTAATGTCCATTACTATTGTTTATTAATTTCTCGTGTGTAATCTAGTATTAAAAACACATTTCTTGCGATTGTTTAGTTCTTATCTCTCATGTATAATATTGGTTTCTTTGTATGGTATTGGTATAATGCCTTCAATGATGACCTTGCATTTGTCATATCAGTAGTGATAATTTAAGATTAATACATACTTTAACTACTAATAATACTTATTTACTTATTTATTTATTTATTATTAATTAATAACAACTAGGTGTTTATTTTTAATAAGAGCCCAGTAAAGCCTAAAGCTTAAGGGCCAAATTAAATAAAATAAATAGTCGAGCTTCACAGTTGTTCATGTCATTGTAAATTGTAAAACGAATGTATTTATTTTATTATCAATAAAGGTTATTCAAGTCAAATTAAATTCAATTCAACCTGTAACCTTTAAATTTTTAACCTGAGCCAAAATAAAAAGGAGGATTATTTAGTAAAAATTTGGCGTTTTGCCCGTTCAATGCATTTTATTCAATCTCTCTTCCGTGGTTATCCCGTGGTTTCAATTTGAAATGAGGTACATTTTTGTGCCGCACCCTGTATATGCAATGATCAAAGGGTAATAATTAGAGCAAGACGCATCTTAGAATTTGAAGCTGAGACGAATGTCAGACTTTATGATTGAAGAGTATAAGTAAATAAAGAGTAAAGAGATGCGCGAGAAAATAAAATGTAAAGTTGAGGTTGAGCATCTAAAGATAATTATAGGAATAGGTAATTATTCGTCAGTATTAACGCGGGGTCTTTGTTGCGACGTCATATCTTTGAATGGTGACGTAAAATAAATGAATCTCCAGAATAGAAACAAATAAAAACGGTGATCTAAAATACGGAAAAGTACGAAAAGAGAGTATCTAAGACTAACTTTTACTTATTTACGTAATTACTCCATCGAAGAACGCGTGAATGAAAAATTCATCTTTATTCTTATTCAACTTATTTTTTTTACAGTAGTAAACATAATTCTGTACAAGCAGTAGATGGAGATTTCACCAGTCTTTTTCACACGAAGCAAGAATCTAACCCATGGTTGTTCGTGGATTTAGAATCTCCTTACCTTATTTGGGAAATTAGAATTACTGTTCGGGAAGTGATCAGAACCAGCATGATAAAGGTACGAATGTCATTTTCAAGAATATATAAAATGTTTTTTCCTTAAAACACATTATGAAAATGGCATATTGAAATATTTAACACACATGCATATAATATATATATATATATATATATACTGTACCTCGTAACCTCGTAGCAGTTCCTTGCGTTGGTCTCATTTCACACGAAGGTCAAGCTGGTGGTTCCGCCTCTAGGCCTGGCTTGGCGGAGGAGCGAGTTGCTCTCTTGCGCTCTCCACTTCATATAGCCAGGTACACCCGGCTCATCTGGTACCGTCCTGAGCCAAGCATCTAATCCTCTTTTGAAGACTTCAACTTTGAAACCTGTCACATTTCTGAGGTCCTTTGGAAGCTGGTTAGAAAGTCTTGGCCCACTGACAACCAAGCTGTTTTTCTTTAGTGTTGAGGAAGTCTCTTGTCGGGCGTTTAATTAGGGAACACTACACATTCTGCCTTTCCTATGTTCCAGTATTGTTTGGGTGGTAAGTGGGTTTAGTTTGAGGTTTGGTACCAGTTTTTTATCATTTTCCACGCATATATTATGGTGTACCTCTTTCTTCTTCTTTCCAAGGAATACAGATTTAGTTACGTAGTCTTTTCCAGTAGTTGAGTTCTTTGCAGCCATCGAGCTTTGCTGTGAAATGTCTCTGTATATTTTCTAGCTTATTAATTTTTTCCTTCTTGTAGGGGGTCGTCAAGACTGAGCAGTATTCAAGTTTTGGTATGATCAGTGTTTTCAACCTCTTTTGCATCGCTGATTTTTCTGGTGATCTTTGTGTCGTTTGCAAAGGATGCTATTATAGTATTGCTGTTTACTTCATTGTCTATGTCTGTTAGCCTGATAATAAAAAGGAGTGGGCCAATACTGTTCCTTGTGGTACAGAGCTGCGTACTTCTAATTCTGATGATGTTATTCCTTGAATTTTAACGACCTGTAAAGGTTTTCTTTCGAAGTTGTAGATCCATTTTCCAATTTGGCCTATTATTCCCATATGATTAATTTTATGCGCTATTATACCATGATCACATTTGTCGAAAGCTTTAGCAAAATCCGTGTATATGACATCATAGTTTTCATTGCCTTCAAGTGCCTCTAGGATATTGTTATAGTGCTCTATAAGTTGATAGGCATGATCTTCCTGATGGAATCGTGCTGATTTTTGTTGAATCTTTCCAGTATCTCCAAAAAGTCATAGATTTTCTCTCTAACTATTCTTTCAAATACTTTGGTAAAATGGGACATCAAAGACACCGGTCTATAGTTTTTTACTTGAGATCTACCCCCTCCTTTATATGTAGGGATAATGTTTGTTCTTTTCAAGATACTCGGTATTTCCCCAGAGCACAGGGATCTCCTCTATATCACGTATAAGGGTGTGGCTATTTCATTTTCAGTTTTTAATCAATAATTAATGAGTTCCATTTGTCCAGACCTACAGTTGAATGTGATTTTATTTGTCCGATAGCTTGCGCTATATCTTCTGGGGTAAAATCAAAATCTGTTATACAATCTCCTTGCAATTTTTTTCAAAGACTATCTATGTCAGGTATCGCTTTGTCACTTTCATAATGGGCCCTCAATGTATCGCATATTTCTCTTAGATCGTCGGTTAGTTCATTATTCCCTTTCATTAAGGGCCCGATAGTGGCGCGCGTTTTTGTTTTTCTTTTCGCATAGCTATAGAAATATTTTCGATAATCCTTTGTTACTTCTACCGCCTTCTCCTCTTCCCTCTCTGTATGGCCCTGAATCAGGGTTTGTTTGGCCCCATCGATACTCTTCAGTTTTTCTTGTATTACTTTCCTGATATTGTAACCTCTGCAATTTCTAACTTCTCCGCTACTCTCTTTCTTTTGCGGAAAACTGTTGCTTTTGCCTCTCGAACCAGTTCCTCTTTCCTTTTGGCTGTGATTTCGGAGCATGTTTTTCTAAAATTTTCAGTGTCTGAAAGACTGTTAGCATTTCTTCGGTTGTTTTATTCTCGAAAGCTGTTTTCCAGTCTATTTGGGTCACGTGTCATCTGATTGCTTCCCAATTTATAGTCTTGGAGTTTAAGTTAAAAGTCCTAAATTTGCTTCTTTCTTCAGTATGGGTATTATCTTTTAATGTTTTTGCCATATTTGTTGATATCTCGATTATATTGTGGTGTGAGATAATGGTTGGGCTTATGTTTATATCAACAATCACGTTCGTGTTATTTGTGAATACCAAATCTAGGCAGTTATTTTTTATGATGTTTTCTGTTATCTCTTGTGTCAACATAAACTCGTTTGTTAGAGTCAACATTTTTGCTTGTTCCTGGTATTCTCTTGTGCATCCCTTGTCTTGATGTATATAAATATTCGTAGCCACCTTAGCAACCGTATTGTTTCTGCGATGTTGAAAAAATTTCGCTATTTGTGTACATATTTTTCTTTACATTTTTCCTGTTGTCCTTTGAAATTTCTCAGGAGATGATTGTGGTAGCAGTTTTTCCAGTATTAGCAGGTTCCATATGTCGCGTAAGTCATGCAGATTTCCGGATGGTAGAATCTGCAGTTGTCACCAAATTTACAATGACCATTGTTGTAGAAGAAATTGCACAGAGGAGAGTGTTCACATGTACATTGTCCTCTCTTATAATTATATCTACAATTTCCTTTCACATAATATTTGCATATAATTTCTTCCCCATTTTTACTCGGGTCTTTTGTTTTTGACGGTTTCAGTCTACTTTCTTGATTTCCTACTTGTTTTTCCTACTAGCGTTAATGTTCATTGTTTGAGCTTTCAGAATTAGGTTTTGTGCCTCTATTTCCTTTATACTCTCTGTTCCATTTGTATTTATATTCTCATTCATATTCTCGCCCTGCTTGTGTGTTGGTATTTTCTTTGTTTCTACTTCCCTATTCCTCGTTTCCTCTGTTTTCTCTGTTTTTTTCACAGTTTACTCTTTTACTTTCCTCGTTTCTTCTATTTTTCTCTGTTCGCTAGTCACAATTTCCTCTTTTTTTTCTCCTCATAGTCTTTTTCTGCTTTAAAGACCGTAAAAGGGTTTATTTCGATCATGCAGTTTTTGCAGAAAAACTTTATTCCATTCAGCTGTTTTGCGCCTGTTATAAGAGAGATTTCTTCATCTTGCCATTCCAGGTATCTGACATCGAATAAAATTTGGGAGAGATCTCATCTCATTGCCTTTGCTTCATCTGTTACTTTTTCACAGTACCGACAGGGTTGTCGGAATTTATTTGCCGTTGCCATGTTACTAATAGTAGGTGGCGTGCCTTGACCTTCGAACTTAGATGCGCAATGTGGAGTACGAGAACCTTTACCTGGCTCGGAAAATCAAGCAAATATAATTTCGAAGAACTTCCTAATATAAGAATAAACATAAAAAACATACCTTACATTTATATTCATGATAATTTTTTTTCGTAATGGTTTCCAATACATAATATATAAATTAAACGCAACTTCAAATATTTTCTTTTAATAATTAATCAATAATTGGGTACTCACCAAGTAATAGCAAAAAATATTCAGGGTTCAAGCGTGTGCCAATTAGAGATTATGGATCGATTTCTTGATTATTTATAATTCAAATACATTCTTCTGGTGTTTGAAGCAAACTCATCTATAACAGTGTCGTAGAATCTTGAACTTGATTTCACTTTCATCAGTAATTCCTTTTCAATACTAAAAAGTTCTAGAAATAACAGTCTGATAATCTGATAGACAATTCACTTGATCAGAAATTGAAGTATGAAATGTGCGGGTACAATATTTTTTATTTGAACTAGATTAGGTGATTCTGGTTGTGGTTTGTTTGCGTGTTTTATTCGTATCTTTTCTTCAAATGTTTTGAAAGAAAATCTGCGTTTGAAAGATGGGAGGTCATAGACAGGACGAAGGATGGATTGAGGAAGATTGTTCCAGAGTTGACAGGTTGAGTAGATGAAAGAGTGAAAATACCGATTAACCCTTACATTAGATAGTTAGACAGGAAAGGAATGAGAAAGTGTAGAAAGTCTGGTACTGCTTGCTCTCCTTAAAGACTCCTTATGGACTGTTTAGAGCTAAAATGGAAATTGAAAGTTGCGTAAATTGTGTTTCACCCAGAAGCATCGCATAATAAGCATACATCAAATGTGACACCCTCCACTCACTCTCTTTCAAATTCAGGTTTACTCCTCTCCGAGCATTCTTGTTTACGTCTCACCTCTGACCCCATCAGGCAGCACAGTCGCGCTCCACATCAATACTGACATATTCTTTCAACTCACCCTTAAGTCTTACACAACCACTACTAACCACATAAATACAACCTAACAACTTATCACTGACAAAATACATTCTAAGCACTTGCCACAATACATATTTCTTTAAGTTAGCATACATTTTCTCCGAATTTATAAATAATAAATATAAAATAATAATAATAATAATAATAATAGCAGTAATAATAATAATGATACTAAATACAATATAACGTTTACAAAATGTTACGTGATTTTAAATTAAATGATTTATTGTATATTTCGCAGAAAATATTACATAAAACAGTGAAATTGGCAAGTAATAGTAGTAGTGAAAATAATAATAATAATAACAATAATAATAATAATAATAATAATAATATTAGGTTACGAAATTAAAGGAGCTTAATGAAATTAGCATATTTTAAATAGTTGATTAAAAAATTTATTAATATGATAAATATGACAGTAGTGAACTTATACACCAGTCGAAGCTAATGAAGTGCTTTTTCAATGATTTGCGAAATACATTTAGTAATGAAGCCTGCCTGATATGCACGGGAATTGCATCCCATATATCTGCTCCTTTGAAAGGTAGTGCATTTCCTGCGGCTTCTATTGTATATTTGTGTTTGTGTAGAAAACACTGGACTCTGGTTTTATAACGATGGTGTATTTGATGGGGGGGGGGGTGATTGACCTTTGAATGGGTGATGTATGTCGATTTTTGTTGATAGGTTTGAACAGATTGACAGCAACAATGAATTGGTATAAGTCATTTAATTTTAAAATATTTAGCTCTTTAAACATTGGGGAAGTGGGACTTTGTCCGTTGTCATTATTCGAGAGAGAGTTCGCAGACATTTTTATGAATTACTTCCAAAGGATGTTTTATATGTTTCTTGGAGCTACTCCATGCTGTAATGCAATATAATAAATGTGGATGGATGAAGGAATAATATAGGGTAAGGAGTGCGTTTTGAGGAAGGGCCGTTTTTAGTTCAAATAATATGAAGAGAAATCTTGATATTTTGGATTTGATATGTTGTACATTACCTTTGAAATTTAGTTTTTCATCTAAACTAATACCAAATCCTTTAATCTCATTCACTCTTGCGAGAGTAGGATTCCCACTTTTTATTTGACAGTTTGTATTGATGTGTTTTGTGATCATAATCATATAAGATGACTTTGTCAGGTTCAATAAAAGTTTATAAGCACACGAGTTAGCATCGCCTTATCGAATAAATTGTCTCTTACTCTGATGTACTGATGACGATTTAACAGATATGATTTAAACCAGTCGAGGATACTTCCTCTTATTCCATATATGTGAGGTTTATTCATTAAGACTTCATGCGAAAGTGTATCAAATTTTGACAAGTCGCGGAAGATCAAAGTGTGTTTTTTTCTGTTTAAGGTCTGATACATATTTTCTAATAGCATGTTTATGGCATCTTCCGTTGTATGTCCACCTCTAAACCCAAATTGTGTTTTAGTTAAAAAATCGTATTTGATTAGGCATTTACTAAGTTTATTGTATACGATTTTTTCAAATATTTCGCTTAAAGTTAGCAACACGAATTGGGAGATAATTGGATGAAGTGATTGGGTTTCCCGACTTAAATACAGGGCATACTCTGGCTTCCTTTAGACTGTCAGGGAACATACAGTACCTAGTATTAATGATTCATTCATTAGTTTAATAAATGGGATTGGAATTTCATCGGATACTAATTTGTATACTTTTACCGGGATCGTATTGATGTTAAAATTTTTATTTTTTCGATTTTTTTTATTGCTGGAGAGAGATCGTTTGGTAGGATTGGATCAAAGAAAAATGAGTTTGGATTTGGGTGTGGCATGTATTGTTGGTAGTGAATGTCTATAATTTGGAATCGAGGCGGCTGCAGTACTGGATCTGATATTTTCAAAGAATTTGTTTAATAAATTGGCTAAGACTTTGGGGTCACTGTAAGAATTTCCGCCTTATGTGAAAGAGGACAAGGATTTGTTTTAACCTTGTAACGACTATGTGCCTCCATCTCTAATTTTCTTTCTGGCCGATCTATAGTTGCAGTTGTACATGGCCATTATTCTTCTCCTAAAGCTATTAATAGTAGTGTTCTTCAGGGTTCTGTTCTTTCACCCACACTTTTCCTTTCATTTATCAATGATTTATTAAGTTGCACTTCCTGTCCTATCCACTCCTATGCCGATGATTCCACTCTTCACTTCTCCATCCATTTCGAAGCGTCCCTCTCAACAGTCACTCCATGCTTCGCGTAGGACGGCTACGGCGCACTTGACCTCTGATCTTTCGGCCATCTCTGATTGCGGCAGAAAAAACCTTGTGGCTTTCAGTGCCTCAAAAGTTCAGTTCCTTTATCTGTCTTCTCGTCACAACGACAGGTTCTAAGAGGTTAGGTGTGTTGTACCGGCTCCGCGGTTTCTTCACCCCCGCTCAGTTGCTCTCTCTATACAGGGGTCTTGTCCGCCCCTGTATGGAGTACGCTTCACATGTGTCAAGTGGCTCAACCCACAACACTCTACTTGACCGGCTGGAATCAAAGTCTTGTCGTCTCATCATTCCCACGCCTCTCACTGACTGTCTTCAATCCCTCTCTCTAAGCCGCAATGTTGCCCCACTCTTGCTTTACTATCGCTGTTATAATGGCCACTACTCTTCTGAACTCTCTAATTGCATGCCTCCTCGTTTAAGGAGAGAACACAGTACCAGCCTTTCGACACTTTCTTATTCCTTTTCTGTCCAACTCTATAACGCAAGGGTTAATCGGTATTTCCAATCTTTCATCTGCTCAACCTGTGAACTCTGGAACAATCTTCCTCAATCCATCTTTACCCCTGTCTATAACCTCCAATCTTTCAAACGCAGAGTGTCCAGGCATATCGAAAACCCTTGACCTTGATTTTGGCTCTCTTGTTCTTCTATGGGGGGGGGGGGCGTTTTTTTATGTATTCGCCCTTGGCCCTTCCTTCGTGCATAAAAAATTATTTACCTTTCAACCTTTCAAATGTTCCGTGCGATGATTTCTCATTTCACGAAGGTCAGGCTTTTTGTCCCTTCTATTGAGTTGGTCTGGTGAAGTAAAGAGTTGTTTCTTGTACTTTCCATATCACATAGGCAGGTACGCCCGCCTCATCTGGAATTGTTCTGAGCCAAGCGTCTAGGCTTCTTTTGAAGATATCCACGTGAACTACTTGTGTTCCTTAGTTCCTCGGGCATCTGGTTTAACGGTTTTGGTCCTCTTACAATGAAACTACTTTCCTTCTGGGATGAGGCTGTTCCCTGTCTAGTCTTTAATTTGGGAACACGAAACATTCTTCCTTTTTTACTTTCCACTGTTGTTTGAGTGCTTATAGGGTTCAACGTAAAATTAGGAGCTAGTTCCTCCATTATTTTCCAAATGTAAACAGTAGTGTACCTCTCTCTTCTTCTTTCCAGTAAATATAAGTTTAATTCACATAACCTTTCCCAGTAATTTTGTTCTTTGCATCCATTAATTTTGGCTGTGAAGCTTCTCTGAATAACTTCTAGTTGACTAATGTCTTCTTTTTTATATGGGGATGTTAAGACCGAGCAGTATTCCAACTTGGGTATGATCAGTATTTCCGATAAAGAAATCATTGTATTCGTATCCGTTCTTTTAAAGGTTCTCGGTATCTGTCCAGTTATTATTTTTGCTGCTCTCTTATTTTCCGTTTCAAATTTCACGTCGTCAGTCATTACAACACTTAAATCTTATGCTTTAAAATTCCTCTGAATTTGATGTCCATTTGGGTTATATTATTCCTTGGATTTTAGGTCTTCCCTTCTTTCGTACCATAATAGTTAAATTTCATATTATTGCCTTCATAACTATTGTAGATTCTGCTCATGTTTGTTTGTAGAGATCCTATATCTTCTGGATTTCTTATTTTTCTATTAATTTTTGTCACCGGCAAAGGATATTACTGTGCTGTCACTGGTAACTTCTTCATCTATATCAGTTAGCATGATTAAGAAGAGTAATGCAGTTAATACTGTTCCTTGTGGTACTGAGCTAAGGACCTTTAACTCTGATGATGAAGATATTCCTTGAACTGTAACGACCTGCTGCCGCTCACTAAGGAAATTATATATCCATTTTCCTACTTTTCCTGTTGTTCTTATATATTTCAATTTATGTGCTGTGATTCGATGGTCACACTTGCCGAACGCCTCGCAAAGACTGTGCACATTACATCATAGTTTTCATTACTTTCAAGTGCATCAGTAATGTTGTTATATTGTTCCATTATTTATGATAGGCATGTCTTCCTGACCGGAATCCATGTTGGGTATCATTTAATTTTTTCCGAGTTTCCAAAACGTCACAATTTTTCTTTAACTATTCTTTCAAATATTTTGGTGAGATAAGATGTAAGCGACACTAGCCGATAGTTTTTTGCTTCGGATCGATCTCCTCCTTTATATATATTGGAATTATGTTCGCTCTCTTCAGGATGTTCGGTATTTCTTCCGTGTCCAGTGAGCGTCTCATATCCAATATACAGGAGGTAGGGCTTAGCGATTTAATTCTTGCAGTTTTTGATCAATGTGGCATTCCATTTGTCTGGGCCGGCCGTCGATTGTGCTTATATATATATATATATATATATATATATATATATATATATATATATATATATATATATATGTGTGTGTGATAGAACTCAGCATGGTCCCCTGAGTTTTTTTATGATGCACACAGACCATGCATGGAACAAGGAACTCTTCTGGGAAAATTAAATCCACTATAATCCGAATAAGTAATAATAAATGACAAACACTATAGTTTTTCTTTTTCATGATATTAGCCCGACGCGACGTGGGCAACGGGTCACTCAAAAGGCCCCAAAAATATAGCTTCCCTCACCAGCTATCTGTAAAGCAGATAGGATCCAGCTTTGGTACAGGATCTAGGGTCTAAAGCAGCCAAGCCCGACTATATTTAGAACTTCAATATAAGCAAAAGACACGTTGCATTCACGTCGGATTGAATACAGCAAAGAAAATACATCATAGAAAAACTAGAGTATTTGTCATTTACCATTACTTATTCGGACTATAGTGGATTTAATTTTCCCAGAAGAGTTCCTTGTTCCATGCACGGTCTGTGTGCTTCAGGGATCAGTTCTGGAACCAGTTATTTTTATTATTTATATCAATGACGTCGACGCAGGAATTAAGAATATAATTTCAAAATTTGAGGATGATGCCAAACTAGGGGGACGAACAAAATCAACGGAAGAACGTTTCCATATTCAAGAAGATATTAATAAATTACTCGAGTGGGCGGAAATTTGGCAAATAAACTTTAATATAGATAAGTGTAAAACGTTGCATATCGGTAGAAACAACGCTAAATAAAAGTATTTTATGCGAGACAAGGCAATATCGTGTGTTACGGAAGAGAAAGATTTGGGTATTATTGTTGCCGCTACTATTAAACCGATTAAGCAATGTATCGAAGCGGTTAGAAAAGCAAATAGAATCCTAGGAATCTTAAATCAGTTGAATTTAAGTTGGAGAAAACGATGCTAACATAATATAATTCCTCAGTACGACCCCACCTGGAATCATGCGTTTAGTTCTGATCCCTTTATTTACGATAGTTCATAGGCAGAATGGAGAGTGTGTTGTGACGGGCTGAGTCTTAGATTTAGAAACAAATCATACGCTGGCCGTTTACAAACGTTAAATTTATTTTCACTCGTAAAAAGGCGTATTTCTGGAGATTTAATCCAGGTATTTAAAATGATTAAAAAGTTTTTGATAATGTCGACGCCAAAAAATAATTCACCTTCAAAAATGCAGATAGACCTTGCGGTAATGATCTCAAATAAGTCGGTAAGAATTTTATTTCTAATGAAGATAAACATTTTTTTCTTCAACCGTACAGTTAATTTGTGGAATGAATTGCCATCCAGCATAGTTCAAAGTAATTCGATCGAATCCTTTAAAAAAGACTGGGTGCTCATCGCGCCTTAAAACCCAGTTGGAAGCATTTGTTAGCGCATATAAGTATTGTAAAATTTTCAGTCGGATTCACTCTTCTGTACTTTAAAATGTTCATTTTATCTTTAAATTTCTTTCCTTCCTTTCAACCTCTTTTCTTTGCTTTGCTTTAAAACTTTCACTCGTCTTTAAATTTTCTTACACATTTTAACCTTCCTTCTAAAACAGAGCCTCATAGGAACCGGCTGGTCTGTTGCTGTTTGGTGTCCTTTGTAGTCCTTTGTTTTCCTTTCAATATTACTTCATTTTAACACAGTGACCAACGGAAATTATTATCATTACTATGTTTAAAAACCGACGCCTTTCGACGTATGACTTCTTTCATAACTGTGACATATAATCGTTGTTAGTTATTGAAAAATTGTTTTCCCCAGCAAACATCCCAATTTCCCTTACTGTCCTAATACTCTTATATAAATACAGTGGGCTACATCGTGGCCAAAGTCGTAACACCGCTTCCTGTTAATCAGCGAAGTTAAGCGACACTGGGTCTGGTTAGTGATTGGGTGGGAGATCGTTTTCTGCTTTCAGATTATGTAGTGTCCCGTGGTTCGGACCCCACGTAAAGGTGTAAGTCCTCTCCATCATATGACCTTAGATGCTGCGAAGGGGGTGAAACAACCCTATCAAGCAAACACTGTAAATGCAATGGTTTTCTGAAATATTATTTTTCTAAACCTGTTCCCATTTGTAATTCCAATATTTAAAAAGTTATATTTTTTTCTTTCCAGATATACTTCGCGAATAATGTAACCTTTGACCAAAATGGCAGACCTGATGTAAAAACGCTTCCAGTGTTTGCTGCTCAGGTTGGCAACTCTGCCTCCTTAACAATGAAGCTTACGCACCCTGGAGGAATGTGTGGTCGCTACATTATTGTTGTTAGAGAAGTTCAAAAAGAGTATTTGTTAATCTTTGAGCTTCAAGGAACTGGACTTTTTTTCAAATAAAGTTGATATATTATTCAGACAGCTTTTTTAATGAAAGTAGCATATATAAATCTCCATTTCAAATGTAACTTAGTTTAGAATGTTTTTGTTCATCTAGATTTTAAAAGCAATTTAGTTGCGAAACTTGTGTGATTAAGACACTCGATAGTATTATTAGGATCTTTTCTGTTTGGCGGACTTCTATATATTTTTACAAAATTTAGCAAATCAATTATTTACAAATTTTATCCAAAGGAAATGTCTAATTCCTAACGTAACTTAACTAAACCTAACCTAACCTACAGTAACTTACATTTCCTTAGGATAAAATTTGTAAATAATTGATTTGCTAAGTTTAGTAAAAATCTGTAGCAGTCCGCCAAACCGAAAAGACCCTATTATTATTTTTAGATTACATTGTTACAATCCACTAAGTAAAATTTAGAAACTACTATTTTCTTTATTATGATATTATGATACAGTATATTCTCTCATATAAATAGACATTTAGCCTAATTTATCTCGTGTCATATTTACAGTGATAACAGCTTATCACCTTATCTCTTGACAAGAGATAAGATCATAAGCTAACATTGAACTATTATTACTGCAGAGAGACAAAGAAAGTATTTAAGCGCTCATCATAATTATAATTTAAAATATTTGCTCTTTATCAATATGTAGTGCCATCCCATCAATATTATTGTAATTGAGTGCGCATCAGGTTCAAAGCATTTCTGAGGAATGAAGAAAGTGTTTTATAACATTCTCACGTTATAATTAAATTTACTGAAAATTCCGAAGAAACTGTAACTGAGCTCTATTTTTAGGCAATATGTAATAGTTGATAATGCAAATTTTTATTTATGTAAAATTCTTTTACGGGTATGGGTAAAAATTAAACCAAAATTTCATGTCGTACCCTCTCTGTTTGCTTACCAAAGTCTAGTTTAGTTTCATGTTAGTTTTTATGATGAACAATTCATAACCACACTCAGAAATGCATGATTTTGATTGGCTTACCAATAATTGTATGCAGGCTCAACAGCGTCCCTTCTGCTGCTCCATTTTATTTTCAAAAGAAGAAAATGAAAATTACAAAATAAATTGTTGAACAAGTGAATTAAAGTATTTTGTATATTTGTTTGAGTTAATTTTGGGGGCCCGGTTGATAAGTAGTTCTGGTGTCGTGCTCTGGGTAGTGAGGCTCTGAGTTCGCCCGCTCCGACTGCCATCGGGTAGGCTTGTGTTGGACAATCACTCTGTTTCTGCTCAGGCTCAGCTGACCACACTCACTCACTCCCAAGTTGTAAAGTTAGCTTCCTGGATGTTACTTTTGAATGATGTTAGAGTACTCCTACCTATTTGAATGAAGTATTCTTCATAGTTTGTTTTTAATCCCTCGGAAAATGCCTATTACCTAATTGTTATGAGATATGTTGTATAACAGCTGACTATTTAATAAGACATTAAAAGTATAATTTGTTAATTATGATTTAATAAAACAGAACGGAATTTTTATTTAATTGATACTTCCAATTACAAATAACTATTTTTAAATAACTAAGCTTTCATTAAAAGTAAACAATGGGGCCAGCTCAACATTCCTGACATGTTACTAAATCAAAGATTAAGCACGTGATAGGGAAAAGCCTAATTGTATTCAATTACTTATTTTTAATTTCATTACAGCATTTCTGATGACCACATGTTTGATACATCTTTCCTAGACTTTCTGTGATCTGAAACATTCTTGGTACTTTCACACATGAATCCCAATTATTTCTGACAAAATTCCTTGTCAAGAAATTATCAGATTTCTTGCATTATTTACAAACTTTAGTTTTATTTCCAGTAAATTCAACGTTAGTAGTATGGCCGAAAAATGGGAGAGTGCAATTGCAATGTTGCAAATTTTGACCAATATTGCAAGACCCACGCCTCCAGGGTACAAAAAAAAAGAGGCAAGGAGGATTTCCCCAGCTGCCACAAGCTAGGCAGGGTTGCCAGATACTTTGAGAAAAGTAGCGAGAACACTACCCAAAAGTAGCGAAATAGAATTCAAAGTAGCCCAAAATAATATTTTATATATATATATATATATATATATATATATATATATTATATATATAAGCACACCGGACAAAAAATTAGTCACCCCTAATAGCACCGATAGTAGGAAGTTCAAGGTCACACAGAGGGCGCTGATGTAGCATTGGTAAGTGACAAGTAGCGGTGACGTAGCACACAGGATCAGATCTGTTTTGTGAGGTGGTGAAGAACAAAGTGTGTGTTGGATATAGTCTGCAAAATGGGTCGTGAGGCAGACGTTACTCAGTGGCAAAAAGGAGCCATCGTGTTTGGCAGAGCCCACGGAC
The DNA here is from genome assembly GCA_023014485.1 of Bathynomus jamesi. Lineage (NCBI taxonomy): Eukaryota > Metazoa > Arthropoda > Malacostraca > Isopoda > Cirolanidae > Bathynomus > Bathynomus jamesi. The sequence continues at coordinate 1,914,941 of JAJOZX010000071.1, forward strand.
ACAAAATGTCTGAAGTAGCCCAATTTGTTGGTGTGTCAACGCGTACTGTCCAGCGAGTTTACAAAGAGTGGTGTAGTTCGCAATCAACTGAAAATCGACGGCGTAACTGTGGCCGGAAAACAATTCTCGACAATAGGGACCGCCGCCATGTTTCTCGTCTAGTAACTGCAAATCGTTTTCAAACCAGAGAACAATTGCTCCAAGAAACCAATGAGGTTCTCCAGCGACCAATTTCCGAAAGGACATTGCGACGAGAACTGCATGCGATGGACATCTGGAGCAGGGTACCACGGAAGAGGCCGCTGTTAACAGCAAGTCACAAATTGGCACGTTATAAATGGGCTCAGAGGCACAAAAACTGGACTGCGGCAGATTCAAAACGTGTAATTTGGTCCGATGAGTCCCGTTTTTGTTTGTTCTCCAATGATGGGAGGTGACGAGTACATCGCAGGTCCAATGAAGCATTTAATCCTGAATGCGTCGAAGGTGTTGTTCAGGCTGGAGGTGGTTCCGTGATGTTCTGGGGATGTTTTTCGTACCACGAAATGGGCCCTCTCGTTCCAGTGACGATGAATTTGAACCAGCAGGCGTACCTCCGCATACTAAACTCGCCGGATTCGTGCGGTTATCAAGGCCAGAGGCGCCGTCACACGTTATTAGGTACATTCTGAGAGGGGTGACTAATTTTTTGTCCGGTGTGCTTATATATATATATATATATATATATATATATATAATATATATATATATAAAATTTCGTTATATTTAATTTTAAATACTAAATTTATTTACCTTATATGATTCACAAATCACAGTTGTATGGAATTTAATAACTCCATCTTCATTGCTTTCAACTTCGTCGTTAGATTTCTTGTGTATGTCGAAATTATATTTTAACATCGATGAAGAAGGTTCAAAGTTAAAACAGCAGATGTTTCTTTCTTCCAGCATCGTTTTGATGCGAAGCATAGAGGCTAAGAGATCTAAACCCATACGGTTCCTTAGTTTGGTTTTCGTTGATGTCACTCGCGAAAACACTCGCTCTACGGTGGCGTTACTTATCGGCAGACTGTACACTTTTAATGCAAATAGTGAAATGTCCTGCAAAAGTAGTTCTCCTGCTGCATTTTTGATTGTCATGGCTTGGCTCCAAAATAATGAACCATCGCTTGGAATGTCATCAGGGGGAAAAACACTCTTCCAATCTACGTTAAGTAGTTGTCTCCATTGATTTTCTAGATCTTCTAGTTTTGACTGATCAGCTAGTTCCAAAGGAAGATCAGAAAAGGGAGGTCGAGTGTGACTTAAGCATACATTAGGCGATATATTTTTTATTTTTTTAGTGTTTCAATATTTCTGGGGATGCGAACAAGAAGTTCCTTACAAGCTCGTTTTCAAAACCCATGGCATCTTTCGCGAGTGTTTTTATGAGCCTCTATCGATATTTCCTTATATTTAAGTTTAGTCGCCAACTGTACAGAAAACACATGCCTAAAGTCACTGAGTCACGATCGACTCTATACCAGATGTTCAGATCGACCAGTTATATAGTACGGCTGCGGTATACGAGTCGACCATACACAAAACATAAAAAATATACAATTTAAATTAATATGGAATTCATATTAATGTATATATTCAACTAATATATTAATATTTTATTTCAATAAAATTTATCGATTTTCAAAATAGCCCAAAATAGCATTACAATTTTTGGAAGTAGCCCAAAAGTCGCAAGTAGCCCAATCTTAAATTTTAGTAGCGCCAGCCCATTCCAAGTAGCCCAATTCGCGAAAAGTAGCCCAATCTGGCAACCCTGATTAACTAGGGGAAATCAACCTAACCTAAGAGAGGAGAGAGTCCAGCCTTCGCCTGGTTCGCCAGACGCACAATAAAGTTCTTGGTCTTTGCACTTGGCTTAGAAGGTCCTAATCAGCGAGTTGGCTTACAAGGCGTAAATGGCTTGCTCAGGTGTACATTATTATTTTTGAGCTGCCAGATTGCACTATTTATTTAATTAAAGCAGATATTCTTGACAGTTAGCTTAGAAGTCTTAAGCATCCAGTTGGTTTAGAAGGCGTAACCTGCCATTTGGTATACATACATATATATAATATATATATACATATATATATATATATAATATAATTAAATAATATCGTTTATATACAGGGTGTTTATAAAGTTCCTATTTCGTTGAATTAACGGTTTTTATTTATTTCTGTTGCAGAACCCTATGAAAATGAATGTATAAGAACAGGTGATGTTGGTGACACTTCGGATTAAAGGAAAGAAATGCAAAGAAATTAGAGAGAGGTTTGAAAGATTTCACAAGCCAGGTCCTACAGACAAGGCAATTCGTGATTTTCTTAATAAATTTAAAAGAACGGGATCTCTTCATGATGAGTCAAGATCTGGACGTCCAAGTGTTCTGAGCATGCTGTAAATGCGGTACGTAATGTTATCGATGAACATCCAAGCATGTCAATTCGCACCACATCACGTAGACTCGGGATACCCAAATCAACTGTCCACAAAATTTTGAAGTCGACGTTGAAGAAGAGAAGTTTCACATACAGGTGCTTCATGACTTACATGAAGAGGATTATCCAAAGCGAAGTGCAATGTGTGCCGATCTTGTTGAACACATTCAGAATGAAAATTTAATGGGCCACATTCTCTTCGGTGATGAAGCAACTTTCCACACGTGTGGAAAGGTTAATAGCATTTTAAACACCGTCGTCTTTCAACAAGATGGGGCACCTTGTCATTACGCAATCATTGTTCGGGAGTACATAAATGAACGATTTCCAAATCGGTGGATCGGAGGTGGAGGCAACAGTTATTGAATTTTACCATTTTTGCTACATTTTCACTGAAATAGATAGGGACTTTATAAACACCCTGTAAACAACCAAAATAATTAAATAAAACACCATTACATAATTCTGTTTATTTAGACGAATTATTAGAAATAATTTCATGAAATATATAGAAAATAAATATACAATCAAAATAGTTCATTCTATACACAGTTTAAACGAGGAATACTGTATATATATATATATATATAATATATATATAATAAAAATAGTAATAGCATAAGAAATACACAAGTTGAACGAAGAATATATATATAATCAAAAAATAATAATAGTATAAGAAATACATTAGTAAGAACGAAGAATATATATACGGGGTGTCAGGAAATGATTCCCCCCCCCTGTAGAGCAAAAACTAGAAGAGATAGATAAAAACCGGCGAGACCACTTGAAAGAGCGTTAAAATCTGAATAAAAACCATTATATTCTATTCCTGTGATTTTAATTCTTACCATTTTTCCCCCACAGAAACCATGGCATCATCTATTTTGAACGATTCAGAGAAAAAGCGAGTTCTTGACCGCATTCGAGCTGTCACATTTCGTGAAGCAAAGGAAGCTGGTGCAACTTTCATAACTCGACACTGGGTGGCTGAGAGATTAAAAAGATCAGAAGACTTTGTCAAAAGGAATTGGAATAAGAATCCTGAAGATTGTGAAACAGAATTTCGAGGAGGAAGACCGGAGAAATTATCTCAAGAATCGAAAGACATTGTGCTTGCTGCATCACGGCGCCGAAAGAAGAGCTGCTCTGAGGTAGCGAAAGAGATACTTATCCGTCGTGGTAAGATAGTCAATCGGCAACTTGTGCATCAATTTCGAGTTCGCCAAGGCTTGAGTGCTTGGCATGAAATAGCTAAGCCACGGAAGAGTGATCTTAATATTGAAGATCAGCTATGGTTTTGTGATTATCTTGAGGAATGGACGGAAGACGATTTCCTTCACTTGGTTGTCAGCGATGAATTCTTCGTTTATGTCTCCAGAAAACCAAATTTTCAGAATGATCGGGTTTGGGCAACAACTCCTGATGAAGTCCCAGACGACCAGTAGTATCGAGAAATAGTAAAAAATCCAGCATGTGTGGGTGTTTTCATTATGTTCTCTATTCGGAAGCTCATCTGGGTTATCAAACCAAGAGGAACCAGTTGGGATGGGCCTTATTTTCGAAATGTAATTTTAGCCCAACATGTAATTCCGTTTTTGAAAGACCCCGAGTGTGTTTTGGATGTTGAACAGGCAACCTTTCTTCACGACAGAGCCCCCTGTATGAAAGCACTTGCGACTCAACAACTGCTTAAGGACAATAACATTGATTTTTTCGGAAATAATGAATGGCCTGGCATTCTCCCGATCTTAATGTCTGTGAATATGTCGGATCCATCATGAAGGATCGGGTGGAGTCCTTAATGCTGGAACAACCCATTCAGAATCGGTATTCAACAGAAATTATGACTGCAAAGATCAACGAAGTCCTTGAAGAAATGAGTCATGATACCGATCTCTTTGAGACACTTCTGGGATCATACCCCCGTCGATTAATGGCCGTCAGAGCTGCAAATGGGGGCAACACCCGATATTAAAACAAGTGTTTTTTATTCAAAATTAAACGCTCTTTCGCGTGGTTTTGTCTGTTTTTTTCTATTCCTTTCAGTTTCTTCTGTACAGGGGGGGGAATCATTTCCTGACACCCTTTATATATATGTAAAGAACGACCCTTGTGTAGAAGAGCGTTCCGCACAAGATGAGGAGGGAGAACGAACAAATGAAAAATGAGGTACCACCCGGGATCATCCGATTGCCGGTCAGATATGCTATCCACTACACCATGGACCTCGATCAATCAGAAGTCGTAATTCTCCTACATACGAGCAGAAACAAATGCATCGTTCTTTACATTAATTATACTCTGTTGTTTGCAGTTAAAATGTATATATGTACGGCATGCGAAATGCCCCCTCAGGGCATTGGTTTCTGCTCGTATGTAGGAGAATTACGACTTCTGATTGATCGAGGTCCATGGTGTAGTGGATAGCATATCTGACCGGCAATCGGATGATCCCGGGTGGTACCTCATTTTTCATTTGTTCGTTCTCCCTCCCTTCTTAGTCGTAACGACAGTGTTCATTATATAAAGAAGCAATTCTTCAGGGTGAACGGTGTAGGCGAGCTCAGCCCTGTACCGCTCAAATCCTTTGTACCAAAGTTCATGATATTTCGAAGACTAAACTTTTTAAATAAGCATCCAGCTCGAGAACATTCTCACCTTGTTCAGTCCTACACTCGGTAAACCCGTCGAGCAGAGCTGTGTATGCGTATTCAAGAACCGTATCAAAATAAATCATAACCGTAACACGTGCGTCTAATATAGGCTTCAGCTTGCGGAAACCGACGATTTCAAACATTCTGTCGAGGATGAATCGGTTTCACGTAGGGACAAGAACGTTATTATCAGACACATTCTTCGACATCAGCCGTATATCAATGCATGGATGATCGTTATTTATACACAACGTACAAACAATGGCTATGAGAGGGTATCACTAATTTGTTCTCTTCTTGTACCTACACCTGCAGGTATTTTATAACGATCCTCGCTCCATTTCCCAACTACCACGAAGACCCTATTCATCTCAACACTTAAATAAACAACATTCCGTTTACCAGAGTTTGTTTGTCTACAAGTCGTTTCAAGTACATAGTTAATGGCACCGGTTTTACGCCTGAACATAAGCAATGACTTCGTCACGGACACAACATATACGGTATTGAGAATGCTACTCAAAGAAAGCTCCATCGTATTCTATTGTGAGGAGTGCACGTCCAGTTGGTTGAAGCTCTGAGATGACTATGAGCCACAGGTGGGCGAGTCGGCTCGACGGGAGGTGTGGAGGAGTGAGTCACACCATAAATTGATGAATCGTGTACGGTGTTGTTCCAACGTGAAAGAATCATGTGAATACCTGTATCCCACTATACTGGGCATTCGTTTAGAGAATTTTTCAGACACATGAAGTAATATCGGCTTTAATGTTTTAGCACTCCCCAGATTACGCAACTGACATTTTCGTTCATTTCCACGAACTAATCACATTTTATTCAAACTCCTGCGCACTATTTGAGAGAAACATGTGCCCATATTTTTCCTTTTTGCTTAGCAGACAATTCTATTAAATTCTATTAAAACCTCACTCAGGCCTTTAGCCACAACCTCACTACAAACCTCGTCATGTTATATATTAATGTAGTGGAAAAAATACTACAGATTCTCCATTATGACAAGATTTACATTCTTAGCCGCAGGGTACGAGTACTCGGTATGATGCACCATGGCATAATACCGCTTGTCAACCACTCATGAACAAGACTCACTAACCATAACCGTTGCTTCTCTTCTGTGCGTGTTGTTTCTTCCACTTCACGGTATATGTAAGCTTTTATACAGTTTAGTCCTACAACATAGTCCATTACATTGTTTGTACCACGAAATCCTGCAATGCTCTCGCCAGAATAGCCGTAGAGTATTTGAACCTCTTGTTCCTCAAGCTTCGCACAGTTAAATGTAGTCTTAAAAGTATCAAAGGAGGGTGGAATAGAGTCTTTCAGTATCCACCACATCTTCACATTTTACCGAATACCACTTCATAAACGTCGAGCACACAATATTAAAGGTGGCCATTACTATGTTTCGTCTTCGTGAGATTCTTCAAATACAGGACTGAGATCCAGGCTTGCAGCGGTCAACTAAATACGCAGGGTAGAGGTATGCCCAGGTAGTAGCAGGAGTCACGTGACCATTGCTCGATCATACAGGGGACAGAGCTTAGGACTTTTCCTGTACATACGCACACACACACAAAGGAGAAAATGAAACGCTAATTGAAACACGATTTATTTAATAAACATATCGAATTATTCAAGGTATATACATATTTACAAATACGTGTAATAAACAAAATAAACATATCGTTAACAAGTAAATAGACACACACACACACAATATATAATATATATATATATATAATATATATATATATATATATAACAATCAAGCATTATGGTATCCAAAGGGTACGGTATCATAGGTACCAGGCACCTGGTAACGTTTGTTTCCTATAGGTTTTACGGCACACCTTCGTACCCATAAGTTCCTTCACGCCCCCAGCTTCTGCGCTCGAAAATTGTGGGTCCCTACAATCAGTTGGGGCGGTTAGTCACCCTCATCTTCCAAGCACACTAGCTCCTTCAACGAATTAAAGTTAACGACCCGCCAATTCGCCTGGTTAAGCTTGATACCCTTAGCCTTCATGATATATTTCATATCCTCCCCGACCATATAAGTTTTTGGATCTATTGAGACAAAAGAGTCGGCGTATGCGATATCTCCATATTCATCCTTGATCTCATCAGTCAACTCCGAGGAATTCACCAATAGGCGGCATGTATTCACCCTCCCTCGCTGTGAATACCACACTGTGTCGGCGTACAGAACCCTCCGCCCAAGAGAATGCGATAGACCCCAAAGTTTGATGCGTGCGTATGCCGTTGTGAAGCTGGCTACAGGTATGTTTGTAACATGCAATATGTCTGTGGCCAATTCGGTAATGCTGTACTTTATTATGTAAGTATTACCTACATTCACGATCTCCATGACCTCTTTCTCGGGAGCGTTGGCATAATCCCACACCTCGTTATAACTTTGGGCTAGGTGAACGTTCCCCTTGCCTGTATTCTGTGCAAATTTTTCCCAAAGGCTATTTAGACACAACTTTGCACTAAAGCGCCTGCCTGGGTTCTTTACAATTTGGGAACGGTCAAGTTGTATCTCTTCACGGTCACGGTAACGCTGAATATAAGCCGATTTTTCATCTTCGGTATCAACTTCTCGCGGATACCCTAATGCTTCTACCTTATCCTTCAAAAAAGTGTTTATAGATGGCGTGAAAAGGTTGGGTAGCTTCTGAAACCTCCACACCTCATATATCTTCAATATTCTGTAGCCATGACCAACGGCTAGGGACAGCTCAGGGCTTGTATTTACGCCTCCGATCTTACGCTGGTTGGTTATGTGATTACAAGTCCCATTGTTCTCCTCTGCGCACTTCACGCACAGGGGAAACATGAGCTTGTGGTCTATAACGACTAGTAAGATTGGTATCCATAAATTGCGAGGGGGGGAGCACGTCTACGAAAGAAAGACCGAACCAGTTCTTGTTCAAATTTGCTGAGAACTCCTCGATGTTGGGCAGGGCTGGTCCTACCAGTTTTTCAGATGCACCTACGGGGTACGGATTGTTCTTCATCACGTAGGGGTATAAAGAACAGAATCGTAGTAATGGAGTTTCACGCCCTCCATACGCAGAAAGTATAGCTTGAAGGGATTTGTATGCTCTCCGAACAAGCTATCACCGCATTTGAGAGGATCCAGCACCATTGAACGCTTGATCGTGTTTATCTCTTCACGGTACTGTCCATCTGTCTCCATCCGTGCATCATACTCATGCTCCCACAAGATCTTGTGAGTGAACTGGGTGCCTATAAGCTGATCGCAGGTGCGGGTCCATGCAAGACTGTCGGCAGGAGATCTACCGTCACCAACAGCCGTTAAAGGAGTACACAGTCTTCTCACCAGTGGCACGGTTTTCGCTTAGACCATCAACCCAAAAAACACGACCATTAACCTTAATGGGTACATCCCCCGTGTTGCGGGCATGCTTTATGTATACACCTGTCTGTTGCTGCATGTGTATGAGCCAGTAAATAGCCTTGTGCCTATAATTGCGCGGATTGTTTCTGTGAATGACGGATAAGGAGCCTTTAGGCATGAAATTGTTCTTCAACACCGTAAAGCACAATGAGGCGATGGTGGTTGCGACTTGCAACGGATCGCATTTGAAACGGTCTATGTACATCCTTCTAAAGGTCTGAAAACATACTCTAAGCACGCGCCCATCATTCGTGCAATAACGATCACATTCATCAGCTATATTGTAAGGATTAGACTCATTAAAATTGTTGTAGTAGCTGTCAAAATCTTCACGTTCACCTGTACTCATACATTCATAGTTAAAGTAATGTTTGGGTGGAAGTAGTCCTACGTAATTTAAAGTTTCGCTAGTGAGGAATGTGTAAGGAAATATCCTCTTGAAACTTCCCGGCTACGCCCGTTACCTTGGGCAGCTTAGCTAATTTACAAGGTGTGAACACAGAGGCGTAACTAGGGTTGATCGCGCCCAGGGCAAATCAATAAATGGCGCCCTTAAAACCAGTGTTCTTTAAAATTCTGGCTGAATTTTTATAATGGTACTCAAACTGGTTACTCGTAATAATACCGCTAACAAAATATACTTTTAAGAAGTTTATTTTATGACAAATGAAAATGAAAAACAGTTATATACATATAAAACTACAAAAATATGTAAAAATAAATTGAAATGAAATGAAAATACAATTCATAAAAATTATTTTTACAGTTTATACTTTAATTTTTTCTATCCATATACATAACCGCGTATATTTACTATTAAGGTTGATATTAAATTTCTATTAATACAATTTAATTTTATAGAACGAAAGTATGGTTAATTATTTGCCGAATTACAACAGAAACAATTAATATATGTACAAGGAGAGGCATAACTTTTCATGAGAATACACTGATGTTTTCTTGAATTTTACTGAATTACCGATAGCAGAATTAGCAATTAGAATATTAGATACTGACAAAAATCATTCCAATTATATGGTACTTTAAAAGAAATGCCTTGTTTGCACCTATTATTTTTGGCTCTTTTAATGAATAATTTGGAACTTCACACTAAACATGTATTTTTCTTACTTTTGCTGATACAAACTTATCAATAATGTCATCAAAATTTGTTATTTCAGTTTCCTCACGTTCAATGCTGAGCAAGGCTAAAGCAGAAAGTCTTTCTTGGCCATGAAAGTTCATGGTATGATCTTGGAGTCGTTTTTGAACACGATCAATCCGAACAAGAATTTTGTTCCAAAATCCAAGCAAAGCCAAGAAATGAAAAGTCAAAATTTGATTCAGCACCTGCCTTGCATCACCTCTTGTATCAGCAGTTTCATTTTGATCATCAACCATGCTTTGCAAGAGTTCCACTATAATATCAAAGTATTCATGAACAGGCTTCACAGCCTCTGTTCTGGAACTCCATCGAGTTTCAGATTCAGATTTGACAACTCTTGGTATGGCATCTTTCAGCTTTTGCCAACGGAGAGTTGAACGTGAAAAGAATGAATAAAGCGGCTGAATTGCACCAAAAAAAGTCACCATCACTGCATCATGGTTAGCAGCACGCACTCCAACCAAATTGAGAGAATGATTATCGCAGTTTACAAAAATAGCTTTGCTATTTTTTTCAATAATCCTCTGTTGAACATCACTTTTATAACCAGCCATAACTGCAGCATTGTCATAGCATTGAGATCGACAGTCTTCTAACAGCATTTTGTCTTTTTCCAGTTGTCCCAAAATCACTTCCACACTGTTTTCAGTATCCTTTCGTTTTAATTGGATAAATCCAAGAAAAGACTCTTTTATAAAAATTGTTTTCTCCTGAAAATCAATATCAACATAACGAACTGTTTCTGCCATTTGTTCTCGATGTGCTTGATCTGAAGTAGAATCAAACATGAGGCCAAAATATTTGGCCTTATGAATGCTCTGTAACAATTTCTGGCGAACAGTAGAAGCCATCAGCTGAATAAATTCATTCTGCATTAACGGAGATAAATATGATGTTAATCCAGGGTGCTTTTCCACAATACTGAGATGTTCTTTCATGACAGGATCAAACCTTGCCAACAATTTTAATAACCCAAGAAAATTTCCAATATTGCTTTCCTCTTCCGGTCTAAGGGATTCCTTGTGACCACGGAATGCAAGGTTCTGAGTTGCTAAAAATTTTATGCAATGGAGAATTCTGTGGAGAACATCTCGCCATTTTTGTTTTTCTGTTGCAATTTGAGCTTGAAGCTCTACGTCAATGATTCCTCTGTTTTCTAAAAGATTTCTTTCCATTTCCTTCCATTGGGTGAAGCAGTATCGATGATTTTTTGCATTTTCATGGGTGCTAAGCCTTTCTGGTGCTTTCCAATGATTGAACCCATTTTCTTGCTCCAATGAAGACTGATTGTCAATTTGAGAAAATAGCAAACAACAAAAGCAAAAAGCTGCTTTCTTCTCTGGAGAATAAACAAGCCATGAGCGCCAAACTTCTTCGCCACATCCATTTCCCAACTTTCTTTTAAACCATCTTTCATTCATTGATCGGTTTTGTGTGGGAACAAATTGCCCTTCACTATTTTGAAAATACTTCGAACCCAATGTGACCATTTCTGTCCTCAGGGCATCTGATAAAATTACTTTTTTTTATATTTTATCAAACTCCAAGAAGCCTGCATCGTGATGCTGAATCGCATCTGGTATAGGCTGTGCTGTTTTTTCCTGCTTTTCGCTACTCAAACTTTTAGTATCTTCTGGCTTCTTGAAAGACACTTCTGGTTCTTGAAAGACACTTCTGGTTCTTGAAAGACACTTAATTCTCCTTCTGATACACTGGCGGGTTGGTCAACACTCATATCTGATGCAGTTAATGCTGATGAAGGACCAGCTTGTTGCTGTTCAAGAAATTACATCATAAAGCCACTTGACTTTTTAGCTTCTGCTTCTTGCATTTTTCTTTTCTTCATGCCTTCTGCTCCACTCAGCTTCTTTTTCGGACTTTTCGGTATCGGCAATGTTCGCTTCATGGTAAAATTTTCTGGAGAAAGAAACAAAAATTAGAATAAATTAATAATTCATAATAAAATTCTAATAAAAATAGAATGAATTAATAAAGTTAAATGAAGTTAAAAATCTGAAATTCATGGAAATTCGATGGCTAGAGATATGGTACCGGTACATTTCCAAAAGAGCATGTTTTTACTCTTAAATTTTTTTTTTAAATCATAAAAATGGCCCCCAGGGCACGGGCCCCACCTGCCCCACCCTAGTTACGCCACTGTGTGAACAATAAAATGTCTTTAAACTGTACATTTCCCTTTATTTGCATCTGTATAAGTTTGTTTCCTCTTTTCAAGGGATCACCTGTAAATATCTCAGATGACTCGTGCTCAAGCAGCTACTTATAAATGAACTGTGTGTCAAATTTTGCCCCGTTGTGGACGAGAATATAGTCAATTTTTTTTAACTTGTCCACTAACTTGACAATTTAGGACACAAAGGGATTCATGGGACTGTTGTGTGCTTTCATTTTAAAAACGTTTGTCCGTTTACCACATTTATGACACTTATCACACTCTACTTCCAAGCACTCATCGCAGATAGTCTGACTTACAAGTAGATGTGGGATAACCTCTGGTTTCAGCAACCGTATGTTTCTATATCGTAATACACAGTTATACAAGGTCCATTTTTAGGCTTAGCGTCTTTCATATAACATACATGTTTTACTCCATCCACTTTATATTTCTCATGGCATGTTGGACAGTGAATTTCATCACATTTATGCGTGAATTTCCTCCAATTATCCATCATATGAAACATACCACATTCACAGATTCTCATTTTCCTGCACGTACCAATTGACTTATGGAATTCAAAGCAATTATTATTGAAAAATGTACGTCTACACACATTACAATTCCTCTTCTCAACTTCAACTACACGGCTTTCACATTTGGAGCTTTTATACTGCTCACATACCATGTGGCAATCCTTACAATGTTTCACTATATCATCCGCAAACTCGAGACACCCCTTATACAAATCATCATGCCTTCCATATTTTCTACTTTTACCATAACTCGCGTAAGTCCCTTATATTGCGGATGGGGAGATACGTGGTCCCTAACAGCCCTATAATAAGTAGGGGTCTTGTACGGTCTCTCACACTGCTTTTAAAGACATACACGGTCCTACGACGATCATCCATTCCAAATATAATTATATGAACATTCATTTCCTGGTCTACCCTTCTCAGCTATTCAGGACCATATTACAATGAAACTTAAGCTTGCAATCTGAAGCCAGTTTACGGGCACGCTGCACAACCGTAGGCAACCAAATTTTTGGCGTACGTGTATTTAGAACAGTAAACATATGGGCCAAGGCTAATGCTATAAAGCCGCAACCACGATCGACGTTTATATGCCGTCTATAAATAGCCTAAGAATTGAAGTTAAGAGTACAAGGTGTGGCACTATGACCCGCAACACGGAATACACGGTCAATATCTACCGTGAAGTTGTTTATATTGAAGGCTGTACTATTTTGAGAGGCCTGCATTATACGGCCTAATATATACTCTATATCTACAGCTGCCAATCGTCTGAATGATATTACTACCCAAAAATCATCTACATCCCAGTCATCTGACCCGAACCCGAATCCAGCCTCGTCCTGACTTCACGTTCGTCGCGGTTCTGAAGGGTAAACTCCACAATACGTTCAACTACGCGCCGTAGTCCGTGTTCAGCAACATTGATATACATGGATCCAGGGTCAACCCTGACTACGTACCGATTTCTAGTCAGGGCCGGTGTGGGGGTGGAGGTGCGCACCAACTCGAATGTTATGCCATCCTTTACAGAACGAGAAGCTGCTGCTGTTGTGGAGGATGTACCCGGAATTGAACAGGAATAAGGGACTACAACTTTATTTGAGAAAGGATCTAATGTGGGGGTTGTGTCGTAGGACGTAGAGGGTTGTGGCTCTATTACTGGGGGTCTAACAACTGGTACACTCCTGGCACGCTTTATACCTGACGTCGAGGGCTCTTCATCATGCCTCTTCATCATGCCACCTGTAGTGGTGTTACAGGTGTCGCTGGTGTGGGCTCGTTAGCGGGGATGGAGTCTGTGACAACTACACTGTCATCGGGGTCGTCTGTAATATCGATGATGGGGATATGATGCTGTACCTCATCGTCATTCACGGTTCCGTGGAAGAAGAGGAAAAACACGACTGTAGAATATAAGGACCACCACTTAATTTTTTTATATTTTCTAAATTACCTACGTAGGAGTGTGACGTGTTAGAGATGGATTCTGTAGAAAAATTTAAGTTCACAAGCCTATCCACATGTATTATACAGGGTGTACATAAAGTCAGGATCTATTTTTGTGAAATAATTATGTTTTTCTATTTTTCTTTTCAGAAGCCCTTAGAATGAATACAGAAGAGCGTGTGGCAATAGTAATTTGGCGAATCGAGGGAAAGAAATACAATGACATCAGAGAGAAGTTTAGAAGGAGATTTCGTAAGCCGGGGCCAATAGACAAGACAATACGAAAATTGGTGAACAAATTTAAACGAACGGGATCTGTAAATGATGAAGCAAGATCAGGACGACCGTGTATGTCAGATCTTACCGTGAATGCAGTACGCGGAATTATCACTGAGGAGCCACGTACGTCCGTTCGTGCTGCATCACACAGACTCGGCCTCCCGACGTCATCTGTGCACAAAATTCTGAAAGTTAATTTGCAGAAGAAAAGCTATCATTTGCAGGTTTTACATGATTTACATGAGGAAGATTTCCCTCGACGAAGTGCTGTGTGTGCTGATCTCGTAGAACAAATCTGGAGTGATAATTTAATGGACAACATTCTCTTTAGTGATGAAGCCACTTTCCATACGTGTGGAAAAGTAAATCGCCATAACTGTCGAATTTGGGCAGATGAAAGACCGAATGATTTCGTCCAAAATTGGGAAAGAGACTCACCTAAAGTTAATGTCTGGATGGGTTTAACAAAATCTAAGGTTTATGGTCCTTTTTTCTTTGCTGAAGCTACAGTTACGGGGCTTATTTATCTGGACATGTTGCAGCAATTCCTTGAACCTCAGCTGATTGGGGATAGGATTGTTAGTACCGTCGTCTATCAACATGATGGTGCTCCTTGTCACTATGCCAAAATTGTTCAGGATTATCTAAATGGACGTTTTCGAAATCGCTGGATCGGACGCGGAAGCAACCGAATCAGGCGAGTTTGTCTAAAACAATTCGTCTAAAATACAGTTTGTCTAAATCAATTTGTCTAAAACAATTTGTCTAAAATAGTTTGTCTAAAATCAATTTGTCTAATAACAATTTGTCTAAAATACAATTTGTCTAAAAATAATTTGTCTAAAATACAATTTGTCTAAACAAACAATTTAATATAATATGGCATACAAATTGTTGCCTGATGTACAATGCTATTTATTACTTGCCACGCCCCATCTTAAAAGGTTACCTCTTGTGCGGAATAGTACATCGAAATCAGTTATCCCGGAACCCATAACCCGGTTAGGTTAGGTTAGGTTAGGTATATTATGAAATAAAATCAACCCATTTTCAATCTTTTCATCCTCACTCCAAATTTATCAAGCAGACAAATGCATTTCTAGTTATCTTCAGTTATTAGTCAAATTGTATTTTAGACAAATTATTTTTAGACAAACTATTTTAGACAAACTATTTCGATGTACTATTCCGCACAAGAGGTAACCTTTTAAGATGGGGCGTGGCAAGTAATAAATAGCATTGTACATCAGGCAACAATTTGTATGCCATATTATATTAAATTGTTTGTTTAGACAAATTGTATTTTAGACAAATTATTTTTAGACAAATTGTATTTTAGACAAATTGTTATTAGACAAATTGATTTTAGACAAACTATTTTAGACAAATTGTTTTAGACAAATTGATTTAGACAAATTGTATTTTAGACGAATTGTTTCAGACAAATTCTCCTAGACGTGGAAGCAACAGACCTTGGCCAGCGAGATCACCAGATTTAACCCCTTTAGATTTCTTTGCATGGGGCTTTATCAAATCGCACGTCTATCAGACGAAGATTACGAGTCTTGAAAACTTACGTACACGTATACGAACTGCTGCAGATAACATAACCCGCAAATGCTCCAGAATGTGTTTAGAAATGCTGCGGAACGATTTGAGCTGTGCAGGGATACTGATGGGCGTCACGTCGAATCCTACTCTTAATTATTTAATAAATGTTACCACTTTATCATTTTATGATTGAATTCCATATAATTTCGAAGTGCTTCACAAAACTAGATCCTGACTTTATGTACACCCTGTATGTGGCCCTATAGGATGTGGTAAAACTGTGTTTATGCTTAAAATCATTAAAGAAAAGGGAGAGATGTTCTCAAAATTTGTGCATAAAGTTATATGGTGCTATTTGACTTATCAATCAGTGTTCAACGAGTACCAAGATGATATTTTGTTCCACAAAGGTGTATATGACGTTAATTCATTAAAGGGAAATGAACATACAGTCATTGTAATTGACGATCTCATGTTGGAAATGGATAAAACGTTTACCGAGACATTTACAGTGTTCTCCCACCATCTTAACATAAGCGTGTTCTTCATCAATCAGAATCTATTTTTCAGAAATAGATACATGCGTGATGTGTTTTAAATACACAATATCTAGTCTTATTCGTGCAACGTAGAGATGTGTCACAAATTGGGGTATTAGCCATTCGAATGTTCCCGAATCAGCGTAAGGAGTTTTTGGAAGTTTATAAAGAAGCTACAAGTCAACGTTACGGATATTTGGTTTGTGACCTTCATCGGCGAAACACGTTTAGGGTGCTTCTAAAAGAATATATTCCCAAACGAGCCTGAAATGGTGTATATTTCAGAATAACAAAGAGGCTAAAGAAATACAATGAATTAATAAAAATCTATTATCGACTGCCCTGGGCAATGCAACAGATGTTTGCTTAAAATATCGACCCGGACTTTTTAAAATGCATCTGTGAAATCTGTCTTAACGCTATAAATTACAATGTATCAATGAAACCCCCTCAGAACGCTACGCCTACGCCGTTACAAGAACATAATACGTACACTCGCTCTTAAAAGTCAAACTGTGGTAAAGAAAAAACGATTTATTGTACAAAAAGAGGGATCATTCCTCCCATCTTATTTTCAGTTTTGGGGCCTTTACTGACTAGATTAATATAATGAAGAAAGTGGTAGTGATTTTACACGAGGTGTATGCTTCACTGCAAAGTTCGGAGTCCAGACACTGTTCTAGAATCCCGTAAAAGCAGGCTTAAAAGAATGGAAAGCGAATTGTTAGCCCTATTAAACAGTGAAAAACACCTGATGAGAAAAGAATCTTATACTAAGAAGCTCTGCAGAAATTTCTTCACGAGTACGAAAATTATAAAAATCCGACAGAGATACCCGTGGTTGTTAGGCACAGCACGGACAACGATGAGCATGCCGACATAGGACCTGGGCGGGCCGGCCCCACAACATATCGAGCATATATTAAAAAGCAGCCTCCCACATTTATTGAGGAATAAAGGTTTAAGTCTTTATAATCTGTTGAGTGAGGATCCCATCATACAGTGGACCGATACAGGTGAGATCATTGTGGAAGGAACAAAGGTACAGGGCTCGAATATCGTCGATATCGTACATGGTCTCGTGAGAAAGTGGGATAGGACCTCACCATCAGGATGGAAGCATATTAAAGCGAGACCACAGCAAATAAATGTCCCCAAAACAGTGATAGAAATAGTTAAAAGACTTGGAGGGTCTCTCGCATGTGCCACAACTGAGAATGCCATCACCCCCAGCGGCAGCATCTCTGAAGAGATGAAAGAAGAAACCAAACAACAATGACCAACCCTCGCCACGTGTATCTTAAATACGCAATTGGCTAACATATTAAGAAAACGTTATTATAACATATGTTGAGAGGCTTTTGCGGGGCCAGGACGCTTATACATTTCATAATACGGTGAGAAAAAGGTTCAAAACAGCCAAGACAACTGCGACATTGATTGACTCTATTTGGCAAGTGGATTTAACAGACATGCAAAGATATTCAATACATAATGATCGCGACCGCTACATCCTATTCATAATAGATGTATTCTCTAGATATCTATGGCTAACTCCTCTGAAAAATAAATCGCCTGAAACAGTTGCTAAAGCCACTAAAACGTTGATGTTGAAAGAAAACAGGATTCCTGGCTATTTTGGCACGGATATGGGGAAAGAATTTATAGGCAAGGCTTTTCAGAACATGCTGTCAGATTTTAATATCAGTTAATACACTACCAATTCTATACATACGACCTCTTTAGATGAAAGAGTTCAACGTACCATAAAGGAACGCATGCACCGCTATTTTACACATAAAAAAACATAGAGATATATAGACATTCTGGAATCATTGGCCTCATCATACAACCGCTCACACCATCGCCAGATTGGGACAACACCTAACGAGATTTTAGAAAGAGGTACGCGCACAGAGCCTGATGTGAGAAGATATATTCGTAGAACACCGCCACACTCTGAGCGGCCCATACCAAGGAGGTACGAATGGCAACGGGTGCCACGGAAAATTTTCTACACCCTTAAATAGTGTGCAAGATTCGGTCTAACCTTTTCTTGAACAGATCCACAGAAGAACTGTTTACAACTTCTGAAGATATCCTGTTCCACGTGTTACAGATCTTATAGATAAAGTAATTCCCACACACACTTGTGCTAAACCGTTTCAAATCCAACTTCCAACCATTGTTGCGAGTTGGGTTATCATTTAAACTAAACATGCTTCTAAAATCGACATCGTTGAACCCGCGTAAGAGCTTGAAAACCTCGATGAGTTGACCGCGCAGCCTCCGAGTTTCCAGCGAAAACAAATTCAGGGGACGTAACCGTCGATTGTAGCCCATATGACTAACGGAAGGGATTAATTTTGTGGCCCTCGCCTGCACTCACTCCAGCCTCAATATCTTTCCTGAGGGTGGGCGACCAGAACTGCACAGCATACTCAATGTGCGGCCAAACCAGAGAATTGTACAGAGAGAGCACAATCTCCTTGTTCCGAAATCGAAATTGTCTCCTGATATAACCCAACAGCTTCTGGGCTTTCTTTTCCACCTCTACGCACTGTTTCGTAAACTTAAGGTCGCTACTAATTAGCACACCCAAGTCCTTTTCCAAATCAGTGGCCCCCGATATTACTCCCCAACATAGAGTAGTCCGACTTGGGATTGGCGTAGCCAATGTGCTTCACCTTGAATTTACCCAAGTTAAACGGCATTTGTCATTTTTCGGACCACTCTCCTATCCTACCTCGGTCCGCACGCAGTTGCTTTATCGCCTCGGGCGTCCCAACTTTGAACACAAGCTTTGTGTCATCAGCGAATTTGGCGATCCTACTGACGATGCCACCGTCGATATCATTTATGTAAATGATAAACAACAGTGGCCTCAAAACGGAACACTGAGGAACCCTGTTAGTGACTGAGGCCCAACCCGAACTAGCCCCTTTAATTACAACCCTCTGCCGCCTATTCTTCAGCCAGTTTTCAATCCACCTACCTACTTCCCCACCAATACCCAGCGAGCAGACTTTCGCCATTAGCCGTCGGTGAGGTACCTTATCAAAGGCTTTCTCAAAGTCGAGATAAAGTATATCAATCGCCCTACTCTTATCATACTCAACATGACGTGGAAAAACTCGAGCAAGTTGCCGTCTAAACCCATGTTGGGAGTCCTCAAGCAGCTTGTAGGAATCCAAATGGTCAACGATCCTATCCGCTATTATCCCCTCTAATAAATTATCTACAACTGAAGTGAGATTAATGGGACGATAGTTCCCTGGACTTTCATGATCCCATTTCTTAAAGATAAGGGTCACGTTGGCTTCCCTCCAGTCACCAGGCACCTGGCCCGTCTCCAACGATTTGTTGAAGACTGTAGCCAGGTGGGGAGCCACCTGGTCGCACACCTCCCACAACACTAGGGAGAAACTGGTCTGGCCCAGGAGCTATAAACGCGCTCAGTTTGTCTATTCTATCGGCAACGACTGTCACGGTACATCGAACACTATCCAGACCAGCACCTTCGTGCCTCACGCCTGGCTCGCGGATGACGCGGGTTTCCTCCCTGGTGAACACTCTCGCAAAGTACTCATTAAGCACATTAGCGATGTCCGCGTCTGAGGTCTTCTAATGGGCTTTCTACTATTAACATAACTGAAGAACTCCTTAGGGTTCTCCTTGCAGAGGCTTGCCACCCGTAGTTCTTCGTTACGTTTCGCTAGCCTAACCTTCGCTTTCACTTCCCTACACAGGCGGACATACGCTTCAGTGTTCTCATGGGAACGATTGGCCTTCGCCCTCCGATACGCTACCTTCCTATTTCGGATAGCCGAAGCGATGTCACGACTGAACCACTTAGGCTGCGTTGAAGCAGGGGTGACCGGTTTTGAGGGTATGGCAGCAGACTGCAGCACCATAAACTCGTTCCGGAGAGAGAGAGAGAGAGAGAGAAAGAGAGAGAGAGAGAGAGAGAGAGAGAGAGAGAGAGAGAGAGAGAGAGAGAGAGAGAGAAAGCCTCAAAGACCTTTCGGTCCACTCTGGGAGGTTCCTGTTATTAAAAGTTTATTTTTCTTTCAACTATCCTAGCAGTAGTAGAAAACTGGATATAAAAGTAGAAGGCTCTCTCCCCACCCTCTGCTCCCTCCCTGCCAGAGACAGGTACGGAAAAAGGTTGAAGAAAATACCTTGACCCTGGGAAAGCAGCCAAGGAAATTTTACAGGAAAGTGGAGAATATATAAATAGCTCTATATTTAGCTTGCTCACAGAGACACCGTGCAAGCGAACTCCTGCAGAGTTTTGTTATGTTTTAATCTTAAACTATGAGAGTATTCAGTACTTTGTCTAGCCTATTTTTAAACACATTTACACTTTGACTGGAAACAACCTCTGAGGGAAGTTGGTTCCAGATATTAACTATTTTATAGGAAAAGAAATTTCCGCAGACAGAGGTCCTAAATGTCTTTAGTTCCAGTTTAAACCCATTATTTCTTGTCGGATTGGCATTAAGTGAGAATAAGTTTCTGTAATCTACCCTGTCTATTCCTTTAAGCATCTTGAAGACTTGAATAAGCTGACCCCGCAACCTCCTCGTCTCTAAGCTAAACAGATTTAGGCGCTCCAAGCTCCGTTGGTACCTTTGCATTCTCATTGAAGGGATCAATTTTGTAGCCCCTGCTTGTACTCTTTCTAACCTTTCTATGTCCTTCCTGAGGGATGGAGACCAAAACTGCGCACAGTATTCCAGTTGAGGTCTGACTAGAGAATTATAAAGAGACATTACAGTCTCCTTGTTCCGAAACTGGAACTGTCTTTTAATATAACCTAATAATTTTAAGGCCCTCTTTTCGACTTCTGCACAGTGCTTCGACGGTTTCAGATCGTTGCTGATATAGACTCCTAAGTCTTTCTCTAGATCGGTCTCAGTCAAGTTCCTTCCCAAGAGAGAGTAATCGGTCTTCAGGTTTTTATAACCTATGTGCATTACCTTACATTTGTCCTAGTTGAATGGCATCTGCCAAGTAGAAGACCATTCGCCCAACCTGTGAAGATCGTTCTGAAGCGTTCTTACGCCCTCCTCAGTACCTACACTACTTCCTAATTTCGTATCGTCTGCAAATTTGGAGATTGCACTTAGAAGCCCGATGTCTATATCGTTAATATAGATGATAAAATGTAAAGGACCCAGAACGGAACCCTGTGGGACACCACTGGTGACGGGCGCCCACTCCGAAGCCACTCCATTTATTACCACTCTCTGCTTTCTATCTTTTAGCCAATCCTCAATCCAGTTGGAAACGAGCCCGGTGATTCCTAGTCCTTTGACTTTAGCTATCAATCTAGCGTGAGGGACTTTGTCAAAGGCTTTTTGAAAGTCGAGATACACTATATCTATTACCCTACTTGCATCGTACAGTGTATGCATATTATGGAAAAACTCTAACAGGTTTGTCAGACAGGATCTATGTCGCCTAAATCCATGTTGAGAATAAAAAATTAGATTGTTAGATTCAAGGTGATACACAATACGTTTTGTAATGATGGATTCCAACAGTTTGCCTACAACTGATGTTAAACTGATCAGGCGATAATTACAAGGATTTTCCCTATCACCCTTTTCAAAGATTGGTGTTACATTTGCTAACTTCCAGTCGGTTGGAACTTTCCCTAACTCGATTGATTGTTTGAATATGGTTACTAAGTCGTCAACAACATTGTGGCTAACCTCTTTTAATACCCTTGGAAGAAATAAGTCGGGGCCAGGTGATTTGTATTTGTTCATCTTATCAATTAATTGCTGTACCTCATTTCTCGTAAAACTTATGGTCTCTACTGGATGGTCACCGTCATATGTAATCCGAGGGCTTGGCACTTATATTGTGTCTTCCTCCGTGAAGACTGTAACGAAGAACTCGTTTAACATATTACCTATATCTTTATCACCGAATTTCAGTACGCCATTTCTATCTTTTAAGGGGCCTACAGAATTTTGAATTGGCTTTCTGCTATTAACATGGGCAAAAAATTCTTTAGGGTTAACTTTACAGAGTGAGGCAACTCTAGCTTCTTCTTCACGTTTGGCTGATCTAATTAAGGACTTAACCCTCCTACGTAGGTTTATATAGTTTTCTGAATTAGTGTGGTTGAAATGCGACTTAAGTAGTTTGTAGGTTCTATTTCTTCCCGTAATAGCCCTCCTAATTTCGTTGTTAAACCATTTCCATGACTTTGTTGACAAGGAAACCATTTTAGTGGGTATAAAAGTGTTCTGTAATATTCTAAATTGATCCCTATATGAGCTCCAGGTGACATTGACATCCTCACTTATTAGAACTTCAAGTGTGTCTAAACTACTTTGGAAGCTTTCAAAATTTGCTCTCGAGAAATCCAGTCTTTCACGAGTCTTTTCGCGTGTATTAACTGGAACCCTGAGGTCAAACCTAATCAAATTATGATCGCTGTTACTTAAATTTTCACCAATAGTCAGGTTAGAGACTAGGTCATCTTCGTTCGTGAATATGAGGTCTAGTTAATTATTACCCCTTGTAGGCCCGTCAACCCATTGACTTAATAAGTTATCATCGGCAAATTCCAACAGTCTTGAGCCCTCAGCATCAGCTGTTTTGTTTTCCCAATTTACATTACCACAATTAAAATCACCAAAAATCACACTGATCTTATTATTCACTATTTTGCTTAATTTGTTATACAAGTTTATATCCTTATCAACGGGGTAGTGAGGTGGTCTATATACTAGAAGTAGCTGCACTACTTTATTATTTAGGTTTAGATCAATTCCCAACATTTCATGAGCAGATACGATATTACTGTTTACCGGGTGCAGGGAGTCCCGAGCATACAAAAGTACACCGCCGCCTTCCCTTCCGTTCCTATCTTTGTGAAACATTTTGTAACCTACCATTTCAAATTCTCCTACAAAGAGAGAGAGAGAGAGAGAGAGAGAGAGAGATATATATATATATATATATATATATATATATATATATATATATATATATATTAGGGTGTTTCATACCAATAGGGTAAAATAAAAATGAGCTTGGAGTTTTAATCCACACGTTTCTCCGTATTCTAAAGAACAAGAAAACACGTTTGTGCAAGTTTGAACCAGATCGCGCTGCATTTAGAGGTCCCCAACTTTGACGACTTTTTGTCAGTTCATTTCTCGCCTGCCTGCAGTGAAGACGGTTTTCTTCGTCACTTGAGCGGTTCGTGTTGTATAGCCTATTGGACAACTATGGAGGTAATTATATATGCTACTAATTATCTCATTTTACTGTGGTATTGAAATTTGTTATTATTTAATTTCTGTCATTTTACTGTGGTAGTGATATTTATTATTAATATTACATGAAATTAATTAGTCTGTTGCATATTGGACAACTAAGCTGGTAATTATTTATGATACTAATTAATGTAATTTTACTGCGGTATTGAAATTTATTTAATTAATGAATTGTCAAAGAGAACGTAGTGTACACGTATCAGTTTTATAAATAAAGAAAAGCAGTAACTGGGACTCGAACCAGTGTCATAGCCGTTTGGCGGCATCGCTCAAGTCGGCGTACACAGCACGCTATCCACTCCCTAGATGGTGTAGTGGATAGCGTGCTGTGTACGCCGACTTGAGCGATGCCGCCAAACGGCTATGACACTGGTTCGAGTCCCAGTTACTGCTTTTCTTTATTTAATTAATGAAATTAATTACGATGTGAAATTATTTCTGTGGAATTATTTAGTTTGTTTTCTTTTCCAGGTGTCTACCAGAGCGAAAACAGAAGTGTTTCTTATTGGCCAGACGGATGCGAACATCACATCAAGTGGCCTTCCAACTCAGTTGCAAGTACTCAAAAAGTACTTTTACCACCAAAAGGAGCAAAAATTTGGACGTACTAAATGCCTGAACCTGTGCCTGGATGCCTGTCTCATATTTTGGGAGAGAGCGAGAATCCCCATGATGCGTCGAGATTCGGCCTTGAGGAAGATGGAATCCCTTCTCAAGGAATACGACCGGCTTGTGAAGCACAAGTCACATAAAGCAGAGTCCTTCCGAGTGAAGGAGGCGATGTTCAAGGAGGC
Source organism: Bathynomus jamesi (assembly GCA_023014485.1). Taxonomy (NCBI): domain Eukaryota; kingdom Metazoa; phylum Arthropoda; class Malacostraca; order Isopoda; family Cirolanidae; genus Bathynomus; species Bathynomus jamesi. The sequence goes on from JAJOZX010000071.1 coordinate 1,939,319, forward strand.
AATAGCGAAGGAGATCATGGACATTGCTCATTCACAGGCTAAGGAAATGATGAAGAATCAGGAGGACATCCACTTTCTCGACATGCAGCGTGAAGATCCAAATTCCTGCAGCATGGGCCCTGTTGACATGAAGCTTCACTATAAGGAGATTAGGAAAAGGAAGAGGCTGGACAAGATTAAGGAACAACAGGAGAAGGCCAGGAAGGAACAAGGAGCTGCAGAAGATACGGGGCTTTAGTGATTTCAACTTCGTCAGAGACTGACTCAGATGTCGTTGACCCAACCGTGGAAGTTTTTCCATCCTCCTCCAAGGGAAATACCAAGAAGCGACGCAGGAATCTGATCTCACAGGATGTGACGACTACCTACGATCGGCTGAATATTGGAAGAGCGCGTGCGGGGACTGTCTTTCGACACGACAGCGTCGAACACCGGGATTCATATCGGGGCCTGCGTCCTGATTGAGAAAGGTCTTGGCAGAGAACTCATGTACTTCCCCTGTCGGCATCACATCTATGAAGTCATCTTCAGCTCCGTCTTCAAGCGTGCATACGGCCCTTCAAGTGGCCCCGATATACCCGTTTTCAAGAGGTTTCAGGCACAATGGAAGTTCATCGACCGGTTGGACGTGCGGCCGTACGATTTTGCTCAAGTCAATGACTCTATGAGGGAACTGAGGGAGAAGTCAGTCCTGCTGGTGAGAGGGATGGTGAGCACGTCGCATCAGCGCGATGACTACAAGGAACTGCTACAGTTGGTTCTCATCTTCCTGGGAGAAGCAAAAGTGGTGGATTTCCCTCTCAGAGCCCCTGGCGCTTACCATCACGCTCGATGGATGGCGATAGCCATCTACTCCTTGAAAGTAATTCTACTGAAGAAGCAGTTCAAGATGTCGAGTCACTAGTTGGAAGCTCTGACAGCCGTAGGTCTCTTCGTGTCCCTCGTCTACATCCGAGGTTGGACTCGTGCTGCAACCTCAAGCAAGGCTGCCGCAGTTGATCTGGAATTTCTGCATGACGCGGAAGCCTTTGCCATGTCGGGATATTCGTGTGTTAACGCTGCGCAAGAAGCCATGTCTCGACACCTATGGTACATCTCTGAGACTCTTATTGCCATGGCGTTCTTCGACGCAGATGTGGCAGATGAAGAAAAGGCTCAGATGGTCGTCAGTTTGGGTAAGCCCGCATCGAAAAAGGAACTCAAGCGACCCCAAGGGAAGAACGTCAGGAATCTTGCCTCGAAACACCTGGCGGAGTTCGTGACAGGAAAGACGATGGCTTTCTTCCATGCATTCGACTTGGACACAGAATTCTTGAAAAAGCCAGTTGCCGAGTGGACTGAAGTAGAGGGCTTCAAGCAAGCAGCAGCAACTGTTAACAAAATCTCTGTCGTCAACGATCGGGCCGAAAGAGCCATCGCGCTCACCAAAGAGTTCAACTGTTCTCTGACGAAGAACGAAGAGCAGAAGCAGTATTTGCTCAAAACTGTGATGCAGCATAGGGCGAAATACCCGAATAAAACCAAGAAGGATTTCATGGACAAATGATTCGCAAGAAGTGGTTATGTTTTTTGTATCTTTGTGAAAATGTGTAGTGAAATGGTACTCGTTTGTTGAATAAAAATTCATTGACAGATTTTTGTTTAATTTTTTCCATTTATGATCTGCCAGAGCATCAAACTGGGGACCCGTAAACTTTAAACTATTGAATTAATACTTCGGCTTATCAGTCTCCTCAGCAAATGGAACAAGGGGATCCATGTGGATTAAAATTTTTCCAAACTTTTAATTTATGAAACACCCTAATATATATATATATATACAAGGAAAAGATGCCACGGAAAATTTTCTACACCCTCAAATAGTGTGCAAGATTTGGCCTAACCTTTTCTTGAAGTGATTCATAGAGGAACTGTTCACAATTTCTGAAGGCAACCTGGTCCACGTGTCACAGATCTTATAGGTAAAGTAATTCCTACACACAATAGTCCTAAAACGTTTCAAATCAAACTTTCAACCATTGTTGCGAATTGAGTTATCATTTAAACTAAACATGCTTCTAAATTCGACATCGTTCAACCCGCGTAAGAACTTGAAAACCTCGATGAGTTGACCGTGCGGCCTCCGAGTTTCCAGCGAAAACAAGTTCAGGGCGCGTAACCGTCGATTGTAGCCCATATGCCTAATGGAAGCGATTAACTTTTTGGCCCTCGTCTGCACTCGCTCCAGCCTCTCAATATCTTTCCTGAGGGTGGGCGACCAGTACTGCACACCATACTCCAGGTGCGGCCCGAACCAGGGAATTGTACAGAGAGCGCACAGTCTCCTTGTTCCGAAACTGAAATTGCCTCCTGATATAACCCAACAGCTTCTGTGCTTCCTTTTCTACATCTATGCACTGTTTCGTAAACTTAAGGTCGCTGCTAATTAGCACACCCAAGTCCTTTTCCAAATCAGTAGCCTCGATATTACTCCCCAACATTGAGTAGTCCGACTTGGGATTGGCGTAGCACTTACCCAAGTTAAACGGCATTTGCCATTTTTCGGACCACTCTCCTATCCTACGTAGGTCCGCACGCAGTTGCTCTATCTCTTCGGGCGTCCCAACATTGGCCCCAAGCTTTGTGTCATCAGCGAATTTGGCGATCCGACTGACGATGCCACCATCGATATCATTTATGTAAATGATAAACAACAGTGGCCCCAAAACGGAATCCTGAGGAATCCCGCTAGTGACCGAGGCCCAACCCGAACTAGCCCCTTTAATTACAACGCTCTGCCGCCTATTCTTCAGCCAGTTTTCAATCCACCTTCCTACTTCCCCACCAATACCCAGCGCGCGCACTTTGGTCATTAGCCGGCGGTGAGGTACCTTATCAAAGGCTTTCTCAAAGTCGAGATAAAGTATATCAATCGCCCTACTCTTATCATACTCACTCAACATGACGTGGAAAAACTCGAGCAAGTTGGTAAGTTGGTGAGACACGATATATATATATATATATATATATATATATATATATATATATATATATATATATATATATATATATATATATATTTCAAATTGCAATTCGATACCTGCACATTCGCATATAAAATTATGCCCATCTACCTTCTTCACTTGGTACTGGCGTTGATGGGGTGAAGGGAACCTTGAAACCATCAACGCCATCTTGATATATGGTCGTCAGAAATGATGGTAGCCTTCAAATAAGAATGAGACAAGGAAATGGTGACCACTTTTGCTGAAATGAAAACCAGAAAAGTTGACTTTAAATAAACGGTGAGTAGATATATTGTGTCTGAAGTTTTATAAATATTTATTAACACGCATTGTGACGTGGTTTTTTTTTGGGGGGGGGGGGCCATATGATTATTTTGCATTTGGGCCCACACCAACCTGTTTCGCCACTAAGCTAACCTTCAACAAAAATTAAGTGGCATGCAAAATCCCGAGTAACAAGAATTTAGAGTTAAGTTATCCACTTTGCTAGTACCAACATTTGATGGGGACACAGTACAATTCCCATCTTTCACTGAAAAATTTGAGTTCAATAGGTAATAAACCTTATATTCCAACTGTTAATAAGTTTAGCTACTTAACTAGTTTCCTTAAAGGCCCAGCCTATAACATGATAGCCTATTTACCAGCTGTGAGTGATTCATATGAAGTAGCTATTGATCTCTTGAAACGTAATTACATTAATAAAGATGAGATTATACTTGAATTATCTCAACAAATTATTGATTTTGCACCAGTAAAAGATAACCATAATGATATGGAAAGATTTTATTAAAAATTAGAAGCTATTATGGGACAACTGGTTAGCAATGAGATAGATGTTAAAGCTTCATCTTGGCTTATACAAGGCGAAGTTCTTAGGTGCCTCCCTTTGAGGATTAAAGATGTTTTAGTTCAAAAGACGGGATGAAATTATCCTAATCTTGAAAACATCAGAAAACACTTTCCAACTATTCTAACTAATTTCAAATTGAAGAATAGTTCAACACAAAATAAGACCCAGACTAAGGATAAACCAAAGACTGTCTCCAGAGACCAACTAGCTACAGCCAAACAGACAAAACCTGATGCTGTAGACTCAAATATGACCAACTATACCACAGGAACACCTACATTACAGAACTTTAATGTAACTTCTACCTCAACTTAACACCACATTGTAAATTTTGTGCAAGTGCTGACCATAGTATTACTGGGTATGGCAAATATTCAGACTTTAACTCAAGATCTAGAAGATGTGAACAGTCGAACCTATGTAAAAAGTGTACTGGCCAGGGACATTATAAGAAAGACTGTAAATCTAGGTTAAGATTCAATTGTAAGTTTTGTAAAAGTTCAAGACATGTCTCATCAATGTGTGATTCACTGAAGTGTCCAAACAACAGTACTCAAACTCAAAAGATACTTCCTCCAAACAAAGGTAATCAAGAAAATGCCATTTTCATGGAACATTCTGTTTGTTCAAACAATGTAGGAAAAAACAGGTTCTTTTACCAACTATTTCTTAGGATTTAGTGAATGGTGAGGGTAGCACCATTCCAATGAGATGTCTTACAGACTCTTGTTCTCAACAAACATTTGTTTCACAAAATTTAGTCAATAAATTGGGTTTGACACCAAACCCAAATGAACAAGAACTCAATATCACATCCTTTGTTAAGGATGACTCAAACAAAAATAGCTGTAAGACAATCGACCTGGAATTACATGTAGGAAAAGAACTGAAAAAATTAAAACAGTCATTATTCCAAAAATAGGACAAAACAAAATGGTTGCACCCAAAATAGAACAAACCATTAATCATTTGAGGAAATAGTACAATATAGCTGACAGACATATCACAAACAACACAGTAGTTAACATTGAAATGTTAATGGGGGTAGATCACTGCCAGCCTTTGGGCAAAGCAAGCAAAGCGGCTGCTTTGGGCCCCGCAAATATATGAGTACAGTATAAAAAAATATTTTGGTTTTGAGTGGTAAATTAAATACGGCTTGTCATAATAACTCTTCATATACAGTAGTATTCATATACAATAGTATTTCGTATTAATTATATATTTTGTTGTATTTCAGATATCGACTGACAGTGATGCTTCCAAAGAGATTGCGAGATACTGCTCGGAAATATCTCAGCGGTCACCAGAAGAGAGAGCGTGAAGCGAAGCGGAAATCAGAACGAACTTGGGCGTATGCATGGGTCATTTGAAAAACTTCTAAAGAAACGCGATCCACAGGCTGAAACTGAACAAGATGTACCTGCGCCGTCACATGCGTCATCACCAGCTTTGATAGATGAAAGTGATATCCAGAGGGAAGAAGAACCAGTGGATCAGACTCCAATTCTGCAAAATCAGCCTCTGAATGCACTCAAAGATCCAAGTCAATGGCCGGAAACTGTCAGCACAAAAGTCAGAGATTTACTAGTGAGTAAAGCCCCACCACAGTGTGAGGAAGACTATAACTTTCCAAGAGATGACAATGGCCGCAAGTTTTCAAAAAGTCATTACAAGAGACGGATGGAAAATGGAGAAGTTGGTATATGGAAATGGCTGATTTATTCAATCTCTAAGAATCGGATATTTTGTTTCTGTTGCAAGTTATTTGGAAACTCCAACAATGCCTTGGGGTGTGGGGAATTCTGTGACTGGGTGAATACTAGTTCCAGACTGTCCGAGCACAAAAGATCACAGGGCCATCTGAAGGCGACTCTCCAGTGATGAGCTGCCAAAATCTTAACAATCGGTTCCCTATATAAAAAGTTCTGATTTAAAAGATGTGCCACAGTATGTAGTTTTTGTACCTTTCTCCATAAGAAGTGGCAATGCACTGTGTCAGTGGGAGTTGTACTCGTACTTAACAATAAAAAAAAATTAATTTAGAATAAATTTGAAAAGAAGAAAATATGAAGAATATTTAAGTATATTAGTTATTACTAATTAGGTAATTACAAACTAGCTTCAAGATTATTATTTTGTACACTGTTTTATTTTGCACACCGTTTTATAAGATTATTCGGTTTTAAGATCATTTTATAACAATATTTGTTTTCGTAACAATTTTTAACAACCGGTTCTAAAATGCTTCAAAATTTTAACAACCGGTTCGCGCGAACCGGTGCGAACCGGCTCCAGCTCACCACTGGATGGAACTCGAACAACGTTTGATCAAAAGTTGTACTGTGGATCAACTCAGTTAGGATCGAATCAATACGGAGAAGCTTAGGTAGAAAAATATGTTTGAGCGCCTCCTCGCCATTGTACACAATGTACTATTGTACAGTACCTCGCTGAACACAACATGGCATTCCGAGGATCAGTAGATACAATCTTCAGACGGAATAATGGCAACTTCCTTGGACTGGTTGAGCTTATCTCAAAATTTAATCTCGTCATGCAAGACCATCTTAGAAGAATAGTCATCAACGAAATTCATGATCATTACCTGGGAAAACGAATTCAGAATGAACTCATCTCGCTCATGGGTAACAAAGTTAGAGCAACCATTGTACACAGAATTAAAATGGCAAAGTATTTCTCTGTGATCCTTGATTGCACACCCGACATTAGTCACAAGATGTCTCTTACTTTGCGATATGTCTCTGATGGATCATCTGGTATTGAAAGTGGAATTTTTGAACACTTCGTCAAGTTCACTGAGGTGAAGGAGACCACAGGAGAAAACCTACTAGAGGTATTGATGAGAGAACTTCACGAACTTGGACTGAAAATAAGTGATATTCGTAGACAAGGATACGATAATGGTGCGAACATTAATGGACACTCATCAGGCGTTCAAGCGCGACTTCTGGAAATGAATTCAAGAGCATTCTTCACTCCATGCACATACCACAACTACAATTTTCTACTTGGGGACATGGCAAAAACATGTGTTCAAGCCATCTCATTTTTCGGGGTTATTCAACGCCTGTATGTCTTCTTCTCAGCCTCAACCCATCGATGTTCAGTCTTCTGCAAGTATGAGAAAGAGTTCTCAGTGAAGCCCTTGAGCGAGACAAGATGGGAATGCCGTGTGCAAAGTGTCAAAGCTGTATGATATCAAGCTGTAGAGATCTAATGCACTTGTCGAAATTGCTGAAAAAGCAAACGATCCTCAAGGAAGAAGCGAAGCAGAATCACTTTACAAAGAGATGAAGAATTTTAAATTCATTGTTGTTGTCATATTCTGGTATGACCTCCTCTTTCAAGTCAACAACGTGAGTAAAGATCTTCAGAGTGATTCAAAGCATTGGCAAGTACCATCGAGAGTTTGGAAAGAACATATAAGTAGATGAAAGAATATAGGGAGAGTGGATTTTAAAGTGCTGTAACAGATGCCAGAGATTGCAGAGCAGCTTGAAATCGAGCCAGAATTCAAGACAACACAGGTCAGACGAAAGAAGATGTTTTCCTATGAAGGTCAAGACCAGCCAATTGAAGATGCTGAAGAAAAATTTAAAATTTCTGTGTTTAACGCAATTTTAGACACTGCCATATCCTCCCTGAAATGGCATCACTCAAAGTTTGGCTTCATGTACATGTTCACAAAGATGTCCAAGACAGACCTACGTAAGCACAGCAAAGATCTCGAACTTAAACTGAATGATGGAGAAGACCGCGTCATCGATGGATTCATGCTTGCTGAGGAAATGGAAGCCTTGAAACCAATTCTTCTAGAAGATATACAAAGTGATCCACTGAAGATATTGGGCTTCATCACTTTCAACAATCGTTTTGTGAACTAACCGAATTTCGCGACTGCTTTGCGAATACTACTGAATATTCCAGTTACTGTTGCATCTGGAGAAAGAAGTTTCTCAAAGTTGAAATTAATAAAAACTTATTTACGGTCGACGATGCTGCAGGATCGACTCAGTAATCTGGCGATCCTCTCCATTGAAAACGACATTGCGAGAAACTAACTATACAGACCTCATTGCCGAATTTGCCATTATGAAAGCCAGAAAGGTTTCCTTGTGATCACATCCAAAATAAATTATATTTGTTGTTGAATCATTGTTCTTTTCTTTCAGTAAGCATGCACCCACTATGGGTACGTAACTTTAACCTTAGGGCCCCACCTTAAAAATCTCGAATTGGGCCTCGCATTTGCTAGGGCCGGCCCTGGGCAGATTATATTCATCTTATTCATAGGGGCATAGTGATCATAGGCTATTGTAAGGAAATTTTAAAAATACACACCTGTAACAAAGCAGAAAAAAAACGAGACAGACTTTCAAAATTAGTAGTATATTAAAAATTAGAACATAATTTTTTTTAGTGTTGGTAACAGTTTTTTTCAATATCTGACGCTTCTAAAAACAGTGACCCATACCATCGTTGAGTCTTGTGCTTTGTTGGTTCTACATCTCTTCTTACTTTGTCATTCAACCACACCAACACCGCACTTCTTGGATCAAAGTGTGACACAACTGGCATGTTATGCCTAACATAAAGATGGTTTATGAGCACATCTGAAGACAGCTGTGACCGATCGGCTGTTTTGAGAACATTATAAGTCTTATTGAGTCTTTCCACATCTGCTGAATGCGGTTTTGCTGCAACAATCCGACCAAGTGCAAAGATCAACACCTCAAATTCCTGATTTTCTAACTGCAGAAGTCTTTTCATCAGGTTTGAAGTTCCAATACTTGAAACACCGGGTAATGCACAGGCATCTCTTTACTGTAGTGCAAATGTTGCCAAGTCAAGATCCGGAATAATGAAAGCATGGTATTCATTCAATTGTAAGTCAGTCACTGAGGAATCTAAACTTATCAAGGGGCTCAAACACTTTAAACGATCAGAATCAAAAGCATATCTTTCTTTTAGGAAGTTTATCAAGGATTCAATAATTTGATATTGTACAGCTTTGAAATCGCGTGTTGCTGTTTAACTAATTGATGGCTCACTCTGCTCTTTTTGTCAGTCAGCTGGATGCCAAAGAATGTCAAGTTGTCCTCATCTAAATTTTCTTCAGAAGAATTTTCCCATCCACCAAGAAGCGATCGACTCTTCAATGCATCTAGATTGTCCAGGAGATATTCTGTACTTTGTTATCCCAATCAAAATAAGTGCATTTATTGTCTTGCAGGGACTTCTGAAATCTTGAATATAGAAACAAAATGTCTGCAACTATGCACATTGTGCTCATCTTTTTCAGATCAGTAAGATTCTTCAGATGACCCTGAGCAGAAGCATCTTCCGACTGCTCTAAATATGCTACGATTGCTCTGTATGATGAAAGAATACTGCTGAAAAGATTGTAAGAGAATAATTATTCTGTCCAACGAATTTCAAACTATTTCGGAATATGATGTACTGTTAAATTGTTTTCTTTTCCAACCTTTTCCAGTTCTTTAGTGCGAACTGCTGATGTATGAAAAAATGTTGAGAGACCACTGCCATCTTGTATCAACATATTTACTTGACCGTGACCTCAACAATTGTCATATATACACCAGGCCAGTCAACCAGTAGTAAATCGATAGCGACTCACGAGATTCAACACCTGTAAGTACAAAATAAAAGTGTATATATATATATATATATATATAGTATATATATATATATATATATATATTATATATATATATATATATTATATATATATATATATATAGACGTGTATATTATATATATTATATATATATATATATATATATATATATATAATAGACGTGTGTATATATATATATATATAATATATATATTATATATATATATATATATATATATATATATATATATATACAGGGTGTTTGAAACTTTCTGTACAATTGTAATGGGGGATAGGCAACACCAAGACAAACCCTTTTCGTCTATAAGTGTATGTCCGCTGAGACATGTGTGTGTATATATATATATATATATATATATATATAATATATATATATATATATATATATATATATATATAGACGTGTGTGTGTGTGTGTGTGTGGTATATATATGTATATATATATATATATATATATGAGACGTGTGTGTGTGTATATATATATATATATAGAGAGAGAGAGAGAGACGTGTGTGTATATATATATATATATATTTTTTTTTTTCTTTCTCTGATTTACCGCCGATTCGTACCTAAAAGGGCGGTACATATCTCGGCGAGGCGGTGATTGGGTGATGTTACTGTGTTGGGGGTGGTAGACTGGGGGAGTGAGTAAGGGTCAGTCGCTGGATAGTGAGTAGGAGGGGTACGGTTTTAAATGCGATGGAGCAGCTGTGAGTGAGTAAGGAAGAAGAGAATCGCTTCCGTTGAAAAGTGTGGGCCGTCGGCGAGTATGGATCGTAGCCGGTCGGGTATGGGATCTTCGGCCGAGAGAGGGAAACACCTGCGACGAAGAGCAGACAACTTTGTGCATTCCACCAGGAGGTGTATGACAGTGATAGGGGTATGGCAGGTAGGGCAAAGCGGGGCTGGCGATTTCGCCATAAGGTGTCCGTGGGTGATGCGGGTGTGGCCTAGGCGGAGACGGGCTAGGATTACTTCCTTATGGCGGGACCGGTGGAATGAGGAGGCCCAGTATCCTCTCCGTGGCTTGATCGTGTGGAGTTTATTTTGTGTGGCCTGGTCCCATTCCCGCTGCCATATGGAGCGGAAGTGGGAGCGGAAAGTCGGGAAGAAGTCGGAGAAAGGGAGGGGTCGGGAGGAGGCCGGCAGTGAGCAGGCCGTCTTTGCTGTGCGATCCGCCGCCTCGTTACCCTGGATGCCGACATGAGCCGGGACCCAGCAGAAGGCGATTGTCTTGTGATGGAGGGTCGTTAGACAGTGGAAGGTTTGCTGGATGGTACAGACGAGCGGGTGGGGGGAGTTAAATCTTTCCAGGGAGAGGAGTGCACTTTGGGAATCCGAATAAATGACGAAGGAACTGGCAGAGTGGGTGCGCACAATATCGAGGGCCTCCGTAATGGCGAAAAGTTCCGCCGAAAAAACGGAGGCCTCGCGGGGCAGGCCGACGCCCCGGGAAAGCGGCTGGGACAGAATCACCGCTGAGGAGGCCACACCGGCTTCCGAGCGGGAACCATCCATGTAAATGGCGAATGCGTCCGGGTGTTGGGTTGCGTGTTCGCGGAAGAGTGACCTGTATATCACGGCGCTCGTGGTAGTCTTCGGTAGGGTACACAGATCTTTGCAAAACTTGATAGGGGTGAGGATCCAAGGGGGGTAGATGCTGAATGAAATGGGGAGAACTGAGGGGGCGGGCATGTTGAAAAGATCAAGGAAAGAGCGGACCGCTTCAGTAAAGTGCCAGCTCCGTCACTGAGGTGGTAGTTCTGAAACCACCGTGCCCAGAAGCGAAGAAGGTAGCCTCTGTGCACGGAGGTATGTCCTCATGAGGAGAAGACCCCGTCGGAGGGCGAGAGGGAGATGATCGGATTCCACATGGAGGCTGGAGGCTGGGGAGGAGCGGAATGCACCGGTGGCGAGGCGGAGGCCTCTATTAAGTACCGGGTCCAGGATACGGAGGCGGGCGGTGGAGGCTGAACCGTAAACTGCACTACCATAGTCCAGCTTCGACTGCACTATGGAAGTGTAAAGGCGGAGAAGAGAGCGTCGATCTGCACCCCATGTGGTGTGAGAGAGGTGATCCAGGAGAGCGAGGGGGCGTCGAAGGGATTGCTTTAGGTGCTTCAGATGGGGAACCCAATTGAGCCGTCGGTCTAGGGTCATGCCCAGAAAACGCGTGGAGGGTACCACCTCAAGAGGACTGCCGTATAATGTGACAGAGGGTAGAGGAAGGGCTGTGGGTCTTCTTCTACTGAAGACCATACACTTGGACTTAGGGATGGAGAGGCGGAAACCCACCGACGTCGCCCACCTTTCCACCCGGTAGATGGCGAGCTGCATCTGTCGTTGAACAACAGACGGTTCTCGCCCTGCGAAGTAGATTGCAAGGTCATCCGCGTAAATGGAGGAGCGGATGGTGGGTGGAAGACATTGTGAGACCGTGTTCATCACGAGGAGAAGCAGAGAACACTGAGGATGCTTCCCTGTGGGACCCCGTCCTCCTGCACAAAGGTGTCAGAGAGGACTGAGCCCACCCGGACTTTAAAAGTCCGGGAAGAGAGGAAGCCTCTGATGAAGGTCGGCATGGCTCCGACAAGGCCCAAATGTCGGAGCTGACCGAGGATCATTGCTCGACGGGTGGTGTCATAGGCCTTCTGGATGTCAAAAAAAATTGACAGTACGAACTGTCCACTGTCGAAGGCATCCTGTATGTCTCGGCTGAGAAGCAGGAGGGGATCAGTGGTGGAGCGGAATTGTCTGAAGCCGGACTGGGTAGACGGGAAGGAATTGTTATGTTCAAGGACGAACGATAATCGCGTGGCAACCATTTTCTCGAGGATCTTGCAGGCACAACACGTCAGGGCGATTGGTCTGTAGTTTGTGGGGTCCAGGGAATCTTTGCCGGGTTTGGGGATAGGGATGACGTGGGCCTCCTTCCACCTAGAGGGGAAGGCGCCCTCTATCCATATGCGATTGTATAGATCCAGCAGAAAAATTTGTAAGGTAGAGTGGATGTGCTGGAGCATGCCGTACGGAATACCGTCCGGACCGGGACAAGGGGATCGTCGAGAGGCCAGTGCCGCCTGTAGTTCACGCATGGTAAACAATCGGTTGTAGGTGCTGTCTATGGACGGTGGAGAGGGGCTATCGTCAGGGCGGGTACGGAATTGGCTGTAGAGGAAGAAACGGCGGCGAAGGTAGAAGCAAGGTGGTCTGCCACCGACTTGGGTTCACATAGGAGTCCGTCGTTAGTCCGGAGGACCGGGGGTCGGGAGGGGACATGTCGCCTCTAGACACCCCGCACCTTCTTCCAGATGGTAGCCAAAGGTGTGTTGGCGGTGATGCCGGACACAAAGGCACGCCAAGAGGTTCGGCGCGTCTTCATTGTGCGGCGGGCGATGGCCCTGACCCGCTGCATCTCCGTGCGATGGATGGGGAGTCGCGTCCGGTAGAAGCGCCGAGTTGCCTTCTTCTTGGCGCGCACGGCCTCCGCGCACTCCGGGGTCCACCAAGGCACCCGTCGGGCGCGGGGGTAGGCGGAGGATTGTGGTACGCTAGTGCTTGCGGCCGCTAGAACGACGGACTCGAAGTAAGCGATGCACTCGTCGATGGATGGGAAGTGGGCAGTTGTAAGGGTGGTATAGGTGTTGTCGCGGAAGCGGGCCCAATTCGCGTTGGTAGTAACCCACCTTACCGGTACCCGAACAGTCTGGTCGGGTCGATTAAGGGTGAGTTGTATGGGGAGATGGTCACTTCCATGGTCCTCTCGGAGGACTTGCCACGTGAAGTCTAGGAGGGCATCAGTTGAAACGAGGGACAGGTCTATACAGGATGGAGTGCAGGTGGTGGCATGGTAAAAAGTAGGAGAGCCATTGTTGAGGCACTCGAAGGAGAGTTCGGTCATGACGGATATCAGGGTTGGGGCCATATAGGTGGTGCGTGTGTCGCCCCACAAGGGGTGGCGACTATTGAAATCGCCCAGCAGTAGGAAGGGCCTAGGGAGTTGTTCCACGACTTCCACCAGGTCGTCGCGGGAGACTTGAGCGTGGGGGGGAGGTAGATGGAGCAGACGGTGTACTGTCTATCCAGGGAGAGCCGGACGGCAGTCACCTGTAGTGGGGACCGGATGGAGAGGTTGTAGAAGGGGACTGCGTGGTGTACGAGGATGGCAGCTCCCCTTCGAGTGCAGGTAGGAGGCGGGGTGGCGGTGCAAAAATAACCAGTAGGGCAGGGCATGGGCCTGGTCCCCAGGATTAGCTCCTGGAGACAGACACACACCGGACGGGAAGTGGCAAGCAGGGAGGTAAGGCCTTCATAATTTGCGAATATTCCTCGACAGTTCCAGTGGACTATTGTGGTTTTCGGGGGATCCATTAGTTGATGAAGGGGGATGGGTAAAGGTGTAGGTGCTAGGAGGTTGGAGTATGAAGGGAGATCCGGAGTTCGCGAAATTGAAGGCTTGGTCGGGAGCATGGCTGGCTATCTACCGTTCACCAGGGAAGGAATCGGTCGGCCTGTCGAACCCCGCGGAGGTGGCGGGATCGAGTCGGCCGAGCGAGACCGGAGGCGTGGATCACGGCAGGCAGAGGAACATCGTGGGCTGAGAGGGTCGGATGTACTGTGACGGGCTTCTATGGTCGGACCAGGAGGGGGCACGGTAGCCCCAAAAGTGGCGCTACCCCGCCTGTCCGGGGTCTCATGGCGGACTCGAGGTGGTGATAAGGGGTACCAAAAGGACCGGGCGGGTGGGAGGGAGGGCGTACACAGGGTAGCTGACAAGGAGGGGGCCGGGGATGTTGGGGGATAGGTACGATGGGGGTGGAAGGAGGTGAATCAGAGTAGTCTCGTGGAGGGGTGGAGAAAATGGCACCAGGAGGCAAGGGCAGATCCATAAGACTCGTGGGCGTGGGCGCGGCCGAGCTTCCCTCGGTCACACCGTGCAGCTGCGCCAGGGCCGCATCCACCGGATCCTCGGGGGAGAGGATATTGTTCGGACTGGGTCCCGTCGTCCGGGGCGGGTCGTGGATCTCAGCCACTATTGTCAGAGTCTGTGGGGGTAGAGTGGTGGGACTTCTGCGATGGGGAGAGATGGACATAGTAGACGTGGTGGGCGGAGTGAGGATCCGAGCCGTCTTCTTGGTCCGAGGGGAAGAGGGAGAGAGACGTTGGAAGGCCGGAGGGTCCGGTGACACGCTCCGGCGTCTCCGCCTCGACGGCTTGCTCCGGGCGGCAGGTTCGGGCGTGTGCAGGGGGTACTGGGAAGGCGGGGTTTGAGGTGGATGGGACCTGGGTGTCCTGGTCCCAGACACCTGGGGGATTCGTGGCAGGTGAGGTGCGGGAAGAGGAGGAATGGTGGGGGGACAGGAAACCGTCGGGTCCTGCGAGGGTTTTCTTTGAGGGGAACAGGGAGCAGTGGCTTGGGGGGGTTTCGGCGGCAGGCCAGGGCGGCGTGCCGAGATGATAGAGCCGAGAGCAGCGGCATAGGACACCCCCGGCCTCACCTCCCGACTCCGCACCCTGTCGCGTGCCTCACGGGGGCTAAGGAAGTCCGTCACCTGTAGGCCTCGGACCTCCTTCTCGAACCTGAAGAAAAGGCATTCTCGGGATGAAGAGGGGTGTGCGCCTTCACAGTTGGAGCATTTGGGTGTGTTGGGGCACCTGTCAGGGTGAGCGAGTCGTCCACAGTGAACACATAATTGATGCGGCTGTCGACAAGCGGAGCTAACGTGTCCGAATTTATTGCATTTGAAGCAACGGGTCGGGTCTGGGACGTATGGGCGGATAGAAAACTCGCATGAGGCGCGGTCTCCCATACCCCATACAATGCGGCCGGGGGGGATTAGTGTGTTGAAAGTAAGGAGCAGACGTGGGGTGGGGGAGGGGGTGCCTCCCTGTCGGGATGTGAAACGATAGATCTTAGTGACTCCTTGGGGTGCGAGGTCCTCCAGGAGCTCGTTCACTGCGACCGACAATAGGCGGGTGGCGTAAATAGTGCCCTGACTCTGGTTCAGGCGAGGGTGTGGGGAAACGGACACCGAGCATCCAAGGACCTCAGTGACGGAGAGTAGGGCTTTCGTCTCTGCGGCTGAGCGTGATTTTACGAGGAGGGAGCCATCCCTCTGTGGGCGTACGTCATAGCGGCTGGAGTTGCTGTGGGTTCGGATCGCCTGGAACGTCCGTTCAGAGTTGTTCGGGAGGGACCCAGATGTAGGCCGAATCACCAGGAATTTGTGGATACTTGGGAGGGAGAGGGAGGCTGTAGAGTCGAAATGGACTGGGATATTCAACGGTCGATAGGACGGCCGTGAATGCCGGCTCCCCCGTCCGCCGCGAGGCTCTCTCCGTGGGGAGGTGGGCTGACGGCGGGTGAGGGGGGCATATGGGGAGAGCAAGAAGCCGGGTTGTGGGGGCAAGTCCTCGGTGGAACTTGACTTGCCCGAAGGTGGCTGAAGTGGGCTGGGGCGAGACCCCTGCTCCAGAGAGTGTAGGTCCAAGGGCGTAGTCGAGGGACGGACTGGGGTCGGCAACGGAAAAGGAGAGTGCAAGCGTTCCGCTTCCACAGGGGGGTCAACCCCATTAGGTTGCGGTCTTCCAGTGGTAAAGGACTCGAGGGCCTGGTTGCCCACCACCCGAGTGTTGAGAGAAGAGTAGTCCGGGAATGAGAAGCAGTAGTCGTAAGCCGAGGGGAGAAGTGTCCATAGCAAAACAAAAAAGAACTTCATCCCCCGCGCGCATCCAGCCACCACCGACTCCAACAAGGGAAAGGCGAAGTGTGGGCACACTTGGTCCCACCGCCGATAGATGTCACGCAGGGGAGATACACCCGCACCCAGTCCCTGTGCCTGAAAGGCGGCCACTCTCATCCAACGCGCGGTGAAAAGTGGCAGGGACAGGGTTTGGGTTTGGTTGGAAAGCGACAAGGGTGCAGGGCAACCACCTCCCACACCCAAGGGCCAAGGAAAGGGTCAAAATCAAGGTCCAAAGAACAACGCCAAAAAAACAGGGAGAAGCCAGAAAGAATGGGTTAAAGGAGAAAGAAAGAAAAAGAAGCAGGAGATCAGCCGGGTCCCCAAACGGGCCCAATGGTCCACGAGGGCAGAGAAAGCCCTTACACCGAAGAAAGGTGTATTCCCACATTCGCCACAGAGGGACGCGCCCTATCGCTCCGGACAAAGCAAAGGGATATATATATATATATATATATATATATATATATATATATATATATTATATAGATATATATATATAATATAGACAGAGAGAGAGAGAGACGTGTGTGTGTGTGTATAGAAACGACGTAAGTATAGAGGAGTTTCTGCACACGAGGAAGAGAAATAACGAACAAATGAAAAATGAGGTGACCGCCCGGGAATCGAACCCAGGATCTTCCGATTGCCGGTCAGATATGCTTATCTGACCGGCAATCGGAAGATCCTGGGTTCGATTCCCGGGCGGTCACCTCATTTTTCATTTGTTCGTTATTTCTCTTCCTTGTGTGCAGAACACTCCTCTATACTTACGTCGTTTCTATACATTAATATACTGCGTGGTCATTGCAGTTAAATGTATATATAGACGTGTATATATGTATATATATATATATATATATATATATATATTATATATATATATATATATAGACGTGTGTGTGTGTGTGTGTGTGTATATATATATATATACAGTATATATATATATATATATATATATATATATATATATATATATGAATAGAAACGACATAAGTATTAAGGAACGTTTCTGCACACAGGAGGAGAGATAACGAAATAATGAAAAATGAGGCGAACCGCCTGGGAATCGAACCGGCAATTGGCAATTGGAACCGGCAATTGGAAGGCCCTGGGTTCGATTCCCAGGCGGTTCGCCTCATTTTTCATTATTTCGTTATCTCTCCTCCTCGTGTGCAGAAACGTTCCTTAATACTTATGTCGTTTCTATTCATTTATATACTGCGCGGTCATTGCAGTTATTTGCATATATATATATATATATGATGAATAAAACCACGAAGGAAAAAAGAAACACAAAGGGGTGCTCAAGCGCTTTCGTCTAATGACATCCTCAGGAACACTCAATCATTAGACGAAAGCGCTTGAGCACCCCTTTGTGTTTCTTTTTTCCTTCGTGGTTTTATTCATCATAAATACTTTTCACGTGTCACTTTCGTGAAATAATTTTTCATATATATATATATAGAGAGAGAGAGAGGACGTGTATATATATATATATATATATATGGGATGAATTTCACATAAAACACGTGAAATGAATTAATGCTGCAAACCCACAAGGAAAAAGAAAACGATTCCAAGGGCTTTCGTGTATTCGAAGCTACACCTCGTCAGGGAAGGTGTAGCTTTGAATACACGAAAGGCCTTGGAATCTTTTTTTTTTTCCTTGTGGGTTTGCAGCATATATATATATATATATATATATATATATATATATAGAGAGAGAGAGAGAGAGAGAGAGAGAGAGAGAGAGAGAGAGAGAGAGAGAGACGTAGCGAACACAATTCAGCTGCTAAATACCATCCAGCAAATAAAGTCAGCTGACAAATATAGGAATCCAAGAGCCGGACAGAAGGCACGCACAAAGCCACTTTATGCGTTATCGGGACAACAGGTACTGGCAAAGATAAAGAGCAGTAAATTCTCGGAGGACCACAATACAACGAAACCAGCACCACTATTGGAAAACGAATCGAATGTATATGAAAATGAGAGAAAAAAAAAATAATCCTAGCCAACATTCAGGACCTTAAATCAAATCACTCCTCCGACAAAGTTTTATACCTGAAAGGACTCGTGCAAGAAACCGGAGCAGACTTTGCATGCCTCACGGAAACCCATCTAAAGGACTGCCGGGCGAACTGTGAACACTGAGTTCTGTACTGATAAAAAAGAAATACAAATTGATAACCATAACATCCTCCGAGCCGACAGAACAGTGTGACGTAAAGGAGGATGTGCTATTTACACACTCGAAAGGGATATGGCAGAAATGACTATAAGTACCTCAAACAGCTACGTAGAATGTGTAGCAGCAAAAGTTGAAAACTTAAATATGGTGCTAATTGTAATGTACAGACCCCCGAACATGCCAACCTCAAAATTCTCTGATTTCATTACAGAGGTAAGAAACTGGGTAAAAGATCTACACTTTCCAACCCCAAATATTTTTCTGTGGTGATTTTAATTTTCCATTCATGAAATATAAAAGGATAGGGAAAAATATATGTGTACACCAGGACAAAGGGGGCACACGGGAAGACCAGGAGCAGGTAAAAATGCTACTAGCTCTGGCTGATGAATTTATGTTCACACAAGTAATAATAGAAAACACAAGAAAAAAATGCCTAGATTTGGTGTGTACAAACAACAGCAACCTAATTGATAATGTAGAAATATCCCCAACTATAATATCGGATCACAACATTATTGAAATAACAACCAATATAAAAGCAGCAAGGAAGGAAAGAAGACGAACAACAGAAAGAAGAAAATTCGAAATTTTTTATTTTCACTCCAAAGCTATAAACTGGGAAGATGTTGCATCTAGCATGGAAGTAATAGATTGGAAATCCATCTTCGAGGCCAAGATAGCGGAAGAGATGCTAACGACTTTAGAGGAGAAGACGCTGGAAATTGTGGAAAGACGTGTCCCAAAAATACAACAAAGGGGAAAGGGAAGGAGGTTCGAGAGACAAAAGAAGTCATCGTTCCGAAAGAGAAAAAGAGGGACTGCAAAATTAAGTTACTGTAAAGATAACATCAGAAAAATATTAAATGATAAACTGCATAAACGTCATACAGGAACTAATTGAGAAGCATACAGAAAAAGAAGGCGACGCTGTAGAGGCGATAAAGGTTAACTTAAAGTACTTCTATAATTTTGCAAAAAGGAAGTCGAAAAACAATGCGACTGTTGGACCTTTGAAAAATGAATACAGTGCTTTATCTGATGATCTATCCGAAATATCCGAAATATTAAGAGCTCAGTACGAATCATCTTTCAGACTCCCAAAAACTGTCAAACTGATATGCGATAGAAACGCGTTCTTTGAAGAACTACAAGGGGAAAGTATAACGGACTTCGACTTTACGACAAATGATATTACACAAGCTATAGGGAAACTAAAAGCACACTCAGCGGCAGGACCGGATAAATGGAATGCCACACTGATCAAAAACTGCAAGAATACAATCGCTGAGCCCCTATATTGGATATGGAGACGATAACTAGACACGGTCGAAATACCGGGCATCCTGAAGAGCAAGAACATAGTCCCAATATATAAAAGAGATCGATCCGACGCCAAAAACTATAGGCCAGCGTCGCTTACATCTCATCTCACTAAAATATTTGAAAGAATAGTTAGACAGAAAATCTATGACTTTTTGGAAATTCAGAAAAAATTCAATGATAACCAACATTGGTTTCGGTCAGGCAGATCATGCCTATCACAACTAATGGAACACTACAACAACATTATTGATGAACTGGAAAGTAATGAAAACTATGATGTAATATACACAGACTTTGCCCAAGCGTAGTCGAGACCAGTAGTCTTCACCTTCTGTTTCCTCTATCTTAGACGTAAGAGTCCTTTGTATAGCTTCAATGTTCGCAATGTCTCGTTTCCTGTGTGGGCTTGTGAGTACTGAGCAATACTCATTTATTGGAAGGCCTAAACTTTTCCATAATTTGAGCACGATGTTTGCTTTTCTGCTGCGGAAGCTCCTCCAGATGATTTCCATTATTTTTCTAGCCGTTGTAATTTTGATTTTATAGTGCTCTCTGAATTCTGCATCCGACGACATTATTACTCCAAGATCCCTGATTTGTGGATTTGGTCTCATCTGTTTGGCTTGCATAGTTTTGTACCCTTTTTTCTGTAGCTCCTTGTTATTACCATGTCTTGGAAGTTGGAATTTTTCTTCATTAAACTTCTGCCCACTGGAATATTGTTTCAATGTCGTTTTGTAATTTTATGTCACCTTCGTTCAATATTTCCTTACATATCTTTGTGTCATCTGCGAAGCATGATACAATACTGTCCTTAATATCTGCAATTATTATGAACAGCAAGGGAGCTAATACTGTCCCTTGTGGGACAGAGCTCATGACTTCCAAGACTTCCGATTTAACTCCGTTTACCACCACTCTTTGTGTTCTCTGCATTCAAGAAATTAAATATCCACCTTCCTAGCTTTCCAGTAATTCCTGTATTCTTAAGTTTGTGTGCTATGATTCCATGGTCACATTTATCGAAGGCTTTTGCGAAGTCCGTATATATTACATCTATAAGCTTTTGCGAAGTCCGTATATATTACATCTATAAATCAAAAAAACTTCACTTTTTCCAATGTGAAGGTCAAAATATGGAAATAAAAACCCACTCTAATAGACAGAGTTTATTTCCACAACAGTTTCGACGCCCACTGGCACCCTCCTCGGGTGGATACAGAAAAACGAATGAACCAAAACAAGAGGGAAAAACAGTCCAGGGACCGACCGTTAAGAAATTCGCACCTAGGTTAGATCCCATTCTCCCGACACCGGAAGGACATTTTCATTAAGTACATTCGCACAAATTTAAAACTATCTTCCTGTTCTAAACATACAGATTCTATTATTATTTTTTTTTACATAATTATTACATTTAATATTGCATAATTATTTATTACAGAAATTATAAATTTATTATTACATTGGTTATTACATTGTTGTTTATTATACAGAACTTATAAACCGAAAAACGAATGAAAAATGCGATTAGGAAACAATCCAGAGACCATTGAGAAATTCGCACCTAGGTTAGATACCGTTCTCCCCAGAGCCGGATTTAGACGTGTGGAGGCCCTGGGCAGCCTCCATGTGGAGGCCCCCCTACCTTAGGGGAAGACATAATTGAAGTCATCCATAAGATTCATAATATAATTAACATACATACACTTTCAAAACATCGTGCACTCTTGTGTCTGTCCATTCCACTCATTTCTGCAAAAAATGAAAGCCTCGGGTTACTCGGGTATTCCATTATAGTGAGAGTAGGCCTAAAAGAGTAATAAAAACAAAATAATAATCAGTACACAACAAATAGTAATTGGTAAAAGTTTATGTACTGCAGTGGTATTGGATGCGCGTGTTTTTTTGTTGATCATCTATCGGGTTTTTCTAGTTTCGGGTTTTTTCTATTTTGATAATGGCTTGTCAATATGTGGAGGCCCCCAAGATGTGGAGGCCCATGGGCAGCTGCCCACTTTGCCCACTCCTAAATCCGGCCCTGGTTCTCCCGACACCGGAAGGGCATTTTATTACAGGGTCCCGCTTATAAGTACATTCGCACAAATTAAAACTATCTTCTTGTTCTACATACAGATTCTAATATTTTTACATAATTACTGCATTTATTATTGCATTTACATTTTTTTAACATTTATTATTATTACCTTTACCTTAATTATTAAATTTATAATATTACCTTTATTATTACATCTGTTGCATTTATATTTATTTCCACATTTATTACTTCTATTATTACATTTACTAAAAGCGAGTAAGGAAACAATCCAGAGACCTTTAAGAAATTCACACTTAGGTTAGAACACGTTCCCCCGACTCCGTAAGGGATTTTTTGACCAAGAATCTCATTAAAGGGTCTAACTTATAAGTACCTTCGCACAAATTAAAATTATCTACTTTTTCTACACACACACATTCTATTATTTTTCTTTTGACATAATTATTACATTTATAAAGTACCTTACTTGATTCCCAATCTATAGCATGATTATTTTGGCTGGCGTGATAAAAAATGGCATTATTAGTATTACAACTTCTGAAGGCATATTTGTGTTCTTTAATACGGGTTTCAATATTTCTTCCAGTTTCTCCCACGTATACTAAATCACAACTTTTACAGGGAATGCTGTAGACACAGGCTTGTTCCTCTTTTGCAACGTTATTCCTAACCAACTTACTTTTCACGGTATACGAATATTTGAACGCCAAAGCCGCTCTGTATGTTTAGAACAGGAAGATAGTTTTAAATTTGTGCGAATGTATTTAATGAAAATGCCCTTCCGGTGTCGGGAGAATGGGAGCTAACCTAGGTGCGAATTTCTTAACGGTCGGTCCCTGGACTGTTTTTCCCTCTTGTTTTGGTTCATTCGTTTTTCTGTATCCACCCGAGGAGGATGCCAGTGGGCGTCGAAACTGTTGTGGAAATAAACTCTGTCTATTAGAGTGGGTTTTTATTTTCATATTACATCTATGTTTTGTCCTCGACACAATGTTTCTAATATTTTCTCCTGGTGGTCTAGTAGCTGTAATAGGCATCATCTTCCCGCCCTGAAGCCATGATGATTTGGTAGGGCGGGTCATACTATGCATTTTTTTTAAATCAATGGAGAGGGGTGTTCAAATGACATATTTTGGTGTATAGAACACAATTCTGAAGAAAATATTTAATTCTGATAACCCTAACCTACATCATTTTGCAGTTGATTATTATTAAATTGTTGATTATTTTACTATTGTAGTTACGCCAGAATATGTCTTCTCACGTTTTCTATCATGGCTGCTCACGTTATCTCTCATAGAGCATCGTTCTAACTAATTCATATAAACACATATAATGTAATTCATATAATAATAATAATATTTAAATACTCAAATAAAAAGGTGTGCCATTCCACTTAATTGTAATTATCATACAGTTTGGTATATGAAATATTTTGACGGTTTTCTGGCGCGCATAAGGCCATTTTCTGAGCCACCTTTCTCAGAGGCTAGAATGTAACGTTTCAGAACATTCTAAAACGTTGTGTGAAATATTTGAAGTGACTCATGATTTATGAAGCTATTTTACCACCTCGGCTTGCAGTGAGGGGATAGATTTAGTGATTATCTACTGATATTTTTTTTGTTACTGTTCACATGTGAGTATTATTCTGTTATATTTTAGAAAAAGCTATTTCTACGCATATGATAGTGATACATTGAGCAAAATTTAATTAACAACTTTGATTTGAGCTAAAATTAGGTGGTTCATTTTTAGTACAACTGAGCAGTATGAGGCCTATTTCAATGTTCTAAAAATATTTTTAGGATGTGTTTCTTTAGTTTTTTTAGAGTACATGAACAAATTATTTGCATTACAGACAACAGATAAATTAGCATTTTATAACCTTTTGAAACCAAAAAAGCATAATGTGTTTAGCATTTGCAGATAAATTTGTTCTTGCCCATTTCAGCTCTTTTTTTTAACCAAGAATTTTGCGTTGAAAAGAATTAATACCTGTCTGTAGTGGATACTTAACTGTGGAGCTGCACCTGGGGAGGAAGCTGGTCTGGTTGGTGTGCAACCTGCACACTGTTGAACTTCCCCTGCGCCATCTCATTGTTGACCTTGATGGCCCTACTCTGTCAGACAAAAAATTATCCGGGCCAATAGGAAAGCTCCTTGATTCTGCTACAGACTTTGATATCAATCCAAACTTCACCCGAATCTCTGTTGGCCCTCCACTGATCAAGCTCCTGACAAGGTCATTCAAGATCTCTCAACTGATCAATACTATGGCTATAAAATTGTCTGTGCAGTCAGGGATGGAGTACTTCCTGCAGGGCTGGCTCTGTTAGAGATAGGACCAGTAAACCACAGCCGCTGGCTCACCACAGCGAACAGACTTCTCAGGCTCTGGGTGTCAAAGCACGGACTTAAAGGAAAGAACCTGAAGATTCTGCAATTCATTGTGGAATTCATCATTGGAGTGTATTACCCATGTTGGTTCAACGTGAAGGTCAAGCACTCCTGGATCGAAGGGCCTAGGCACATCCTCTTTCAGCTGGACTGCCTCAAGTCCCAGAGAAAGGAGGTGCTGGATATTGTGATGCCAACTGTGAGAAGATCTGCTTGGTATGCCCACAGTGAAGTCATCCTCCAAACACTACTCTGCTCTGAGGATCAGAAGGAGAGGATTGAAGGGGTGGAGAGAATCCTGGCCATCAGGGGAGAGGGGGACCCGGACACTCAGCTGGAGGACTCCTCTGTTAGGAGCAGAAGGACACCTGACATCAATTGTGATGCTTCCAGCATCGGTGACTTGATCAGCTGGTCAGAAGGTGTGTCAGAGCCACCTCTCACCTGCTCTCTAAGCACCTCAGAGGTGAAAAACTTCATCAACACCCCCATGGAGGTGCGCAACTGGCCTTGCCACACACAAAGCATTGAGAGGGTTGTTAAAATGGTGACTGAGGCTTCTGCTAAGTACTTCTCACAGGAAAAGAGGGATGGAGGGATCAGGGCTCAGGAGACCAGCAGGAAGCTGATGTCCAAGTCTGAGTCAAAGCAGGATTTGTGCAACCTGGCAAAGTTCAAGATGTCAGGAGAATGATCTTTGTAATTATATCTAGTGATATACATGCAGTTCACCTATTAATAAATATATGTAAAGTTGATTTGGCCTTGTCAATATAAATGATTTACCTTATATCTTTTAATATATTATAAAGGGGTTCAAAAGGGTAAAATTGGCAATTTAGAAATACAAAATGATGTAGGTTAGAGTTATCCTATCCAAAAAAGCAGCTCATATTTGAATTCCCCATGTAAAAACACATAATTTAGACACCCCCTGATGGTAGGATTTCCTTCAGATTCATGTTGTCACCTGAATACGACCCGCCCTAAATTGATTTGGGTTGTATAAGTCTTTTTCTTGTAGGTAGTAGGTAGTTTTGCCTCTAATTATAATACGTTCAAAAGACTTTATAAGGTGTGAGGTGAGAGCCACTGGCCGATAATTCTTGGGCATTGCTCTGTTACCACCTTTAAATAGGGGGGGGAAGGGCAATGTTCGCGTTCTTTAAGGGGAGTGGAATTTGTCGTGTCGAGTGATTTCCTCCATAGTAAGTATAGCGGTTTTGCAATATGCTCTTTGCATTTCTTCAGAAACGTGGCACTCCATGTGTCTGGCCCTGGCGCTGAATTTTCTTGCTTCTGTGATAAGGTCGTAATTACATCTTCCGTGAACTCGAAGTCCATTGATAGGTTTGTGCCGGAATTTGTTCTTGGTTGATCTGTATCTATGTCGAAAAATTCGTCTGGGTTTTCCACTTCCATCTCGGAATTAGGGGTGCTAAACACAGGGTTAAATTATTCCATAAGCAGTTTGCTTATTTCTTTCGGGTCATTTGTGTATTGGCCTCCCCGTCTATCAACAGACCAATACTCTCCTGACACTGCTTTTTCCTTTTCGCAAACGTGTAGAAGTATTTTTTTGTCTTGTTTTTTATGTTTTCTACTACCTTGTTTTCCTTATCGTTTGTCTTACGTATGAGTGTTTGCTTTATGTCCATTTCTATTTCGCCAAGTTTCCTCTCTAGTTTGAGTCTCTTTGCATCAGTTCTGCATCTGTGGAGATGTTTGACGGTTTGTCTTCATTGCCTGAATAGTGTCCTATTTTCCTCTCGAGCTTGCTACGTTTTCTTGACTGTCTCTCTGGAATATGTTTCAGTATTATAGGTTTTGTTTCAGTCTCTATTATATATAGTATCTCTTGTGGAGTCCTCTCGTGAAGTAGCAATTCCCAATTTACCTCCTTTAAATCTTTATTTACGTTTTCCCAATTTACTTTCTTTGAATTTATATTTAAGTCTTCAAATATTCCATCTGCCTCTCTAGGATGCATTTTCGGACCTCTGGGTGCTAACTTCAATTGTATATCGATGAGGTTATGGTCGAAGAACTTTGTGTGCGTTACTTTTTATTTATTACACCGGTCTGCATGAAAATCGATTTCTTTATTTTGAGTTGTGATTCTGAAGCAGTTCGCTGCGCTGAATTAAAAAATGCTACCAGTTTTTTCTATCACCCACAGTTTTAAAGTTATTAGCAAAACAATTTTG
This sequence comes from Bathynomus jamesi, assembly GCA_023014485.1. NCBI lineage: Eukaryota > Metazoa > Arthropoda > Malacostraca > Isopoda > Cirolanidae > Bathynomus > Bathynomus jamesi. Next base: position 1,965,792 of record JAJOZX010000071.1, read on the forward strand.
GGGCGTTTTGTAATTTTTTACCTTTTTATCTTTAATTAATTTCGTTTTTTCATATTTTTCAGATAGATAATTCTAACATTACGTCTTTAAAATTTTAATAATGGCTTCTAGAGGATGTACCCATAGTCCAGACATATTTTGTTATATTTGTGGTCGGTATGTTGTAAAACAAAGGACAAATGTAACGACCTTCATTAAGAGAGCTTATCATGCTTATTTTGGAATTAAATTAGGAGATCAAGACAAAAGTTGGGCTCCACACAAGGTTTGTCTTACGTGTGTTGCGGCACTAAGGAATTGGAGCAAAGGTAAAAAGAAAAGTTTGCCATTTGGGATCCCTATGGTATGGCGCGAGCCAAGAAACCATACCGACGACTGCTACTTCTGTTCTTGCAATGTTAAAGGTTATAATGCAAAGAATAAAGAGAGCCTTCAATACCCAAGTCTTCCATCTGCAATAAGGCCGGTACCCCATGGTCCAGAAGTTCCTATTCCCCGCCCACCCGAGAGTCTGGATCAATACAATTCAGATTCTGATTCAGCTCCAAATCCAGACAATGATGATGTTTATGAACAGCCAACAGCTGACCGAGATCTTCCTAAACCATTAACCCAAGCCGAACTAAATGACAGTCAGGGATTTGAATCTGCCTAAGGACTCTGCAGAACTTTTGGGGTCTAGATTGCAGGAGAACAATTTATTGGCATCCGACACATACTTCGCTTGGTACAGAAATCGTGAGAAAGACTTCGTGCCTTTTTTCGAAGAAGATGGTCCCTTGGTATTTTGCAAGGACATCACAGGATTAGTGTGCAAGCTAGGCATCGAATACCAAACCAGTGACTGGAGGTTGTTTATAAATTCCTCTAAAACCAGTCTAAAAGGAGTGTTACTGCACAACGGTAACAAATATGCATCACTCCCAGTGACCCATTCTACTCATTTAAAAGAGACCTATGATAACATGAAACTGCTTCTGGAAAAAATTCCGTATCAAAATCACAGATGGATATTGTGTGGGGATCTCAAAGTCCTTTGCATGTTACTTGGGCAGCAATCAGGATACACTAAGATGCTATGTTTCATCTGCGAATGGGATAGTCGAGCACGTGACCAGCACTAGAAGAGGAAAACTTGGCCTCCTAGAGAGAATCTTACCCCAGGATCAAAGAACATTTTACATGAACATCTAGTTGAACCAAATAAAATCCTCCTACCACCCTTGCACATTAAGTTAGGCTTGATGAAGCAGTATGTCAAAGCATTGAATAGAGAAGGTGAGTGTTTCAAGTACATTTGTTCAAAATATCCAAAGATTAGCTACGAGAAAATAAAGGAAGGTGTTTTTATAGGTCCTCAGATTAGAAAGTTATTGATAGACGATCATTTCCTGAACACAATGACCAATAAAGAAAAAGAAGCATGGCTTGGTTTCAAAGATGTTGTTGAAAACTTCTTGGGAAACTACAAAAGCCAAAATTATGAAAGACTGGTGGAAAATATGCTTAAAAAGTTTTGCGCCTTAGGCTGCAACATGAGCCTGAACGTTCACTTCTTATTTTCGCATCTTGACCGTTTTCCCGAAAATCTCGGAGATGTCAGTGAGGAGCAAGGGGAATGATTTCACCAGGACATCAAAACCATGGAAAGAAGATATCAAGGAAGATGGCATACAAATATGATGGCGGATTACTGCTGGTGTCTGCAACGAGATCAGCCTAACGCACAGCATAAGAAAACATCAAAGAAGCACCGGTTTAGTCGTCATTAGTCAGATCTACATTCGTAGTCTTAAGTCTTTGGAATAAGTCCTGAAATATTTGCAAGTAAAGAAGGTAAATATATTTTGTTTCTTTCAGTTATTTTTTTATTCTTTCATAAACAAGCAATATGCTTGTCCAAGAGCTAGGAGCTATTTAATTCTGCTTTAATTAGGTTTTACTCTATCACCTAAAGATTTCGTGCTACAAGGGGTGTTGTAATACCGCATCTGTCCCCAAATGTTAACCACCCATTGATGTGAGGGGAGAGAGTATTTTGCTGGGAATGGGACTGGTTGTTATATATATTTACCCTACATTATTATGTAAGCGTTACTGTAGTCTATAACAACAAAATTTATGGGTTAGCATGTGCAATCCAATGTTGGTCTCGATAAGATGGTTCACATTTGGGGATAAATGGGGGATTTATGACACACCCTGTAGTAAGAAAACCATACGTGATAGGGAAAAACTAACTATATTTTTGAGATCAGCGCACTCAAATTATATAGAATCACCAACTAGTTTGTAAACATCGATCGACAAGTTTTCAAATGTGTACTGGTGTTATTATCTCCTTATTTGTCCAGATTAAATCTAAAACGTTCGCCTTTCTCGTGGCTTCACAGATTTCCTGAGTAAGGGCGTAATGTTCCATAATATCTAATAGCATTGTTGCTGGTTCTATCATCTTTAGTAATGTTGCCATGAAACTTCTCGACATATATATAACTTCGTCATTTTTCTTCCATGATATGAACGGGAAATTAAAATCTTCGAAAATTAGAATATTTGTTGCTGGAGTTTCAAGTAATTTTAATATGTTTTCTATTTCATTTGTAGCAAATTGGAATTCACTTTTTGTGATGTTTGGTGGTCTGTAGATGTTCATAATGGTTAGGTTCAGTTCTTTTACTTCTAATATAATAACATCAACTAGCTGTTTGATTTGTTTACCTTCACTTCACACGTGTATATGTGTTTCACGTAGATACACCACCCTCCCCATAGTCTAGCCACTCTATCTGCTCTGTGTATATTGTAATCCAGCAATGCTAATTCAGTATCCTCGATACAGTTTTCACAGCCTTTTTCGCATTTATGCAAATGTGTTTCCTTTAGGCATATAATATCTATGGTGGATTCGGTAGCTAAATTCTGTAAGTATTGTAATTTGCAGCCTGCATGGTCCGTGTAGAGGCCTTGAATATTTGTGTTAAAACATTTATTGGGTTTCTAATTTCCGTGTTCCGTTTTCCTATATAGTGGTCGTTTCTAGGTCAATGTCGGTTCTTGTTTGGTGTTATTGGTTTGGCCGCTGCATTTGGGAGAATTGGGGTTGCGGCACCTGATACCACTGTGGTTGTATTATCGGTGGGTGGTGCTGGATAGAGGGGTGACGTATGTAATGGTGTGGGGAATATACCTGTGGAGTCCTGTCCTCATTTGTTAGCAGGGCAAGCTGTGCTTTTATAGTTCTCATTTCCTGTAAAACAATTTGTTTCCTTGCTCCTGTTGTTACTTCTAATACGGATAGGGTCTGTTCTTTCCCGTTCTCTTCTTTGGGTACCCTTTACGTGAAAATATGGGCATTTAGCCATTTCATCTCTGTCAGTAAGTGTCTGTACATAGGAGGGTGGAAAAAGTGGCAGTTTTGGCCGAATCTGCATCTTCCATTCCTCATCAAATCGAAGCATTTTTTTTGGGGGGGGGGGGACTGTACCTGCAGTTTGCACCATATATGCACGACCCTGTTTTATAGTATTCACATATGGGCCGTCGTTTAATCTCCTTACGGGCCCTATGTGATTCAATTGCTTTTTTCTGTTTCGCCACCACTTCTTCCCTACTCAGTGGTTTTTCTGTCTTTGACGAGTTTTCATTAGTGTTCTTGGTACTTTCCTCTTTCTTCTTTGTATTCCTGGTATCCCTCTCTTTCTGATTTGTGTTCCTGTTGTCTCTCTCTTTGGCAGGGGATATTTAATTTTGAGGCTACTTTTGCATCTCCCTGTATCGTACCGTGCTGTAGCGTGCTTTCCTATATTGTGTTTTTCTGAGCCTCGTGTTCCTGCTGAAGCGTGCTGTCCTGTATTGCGTTTTCCTGTTCCTCGTGTTTGTTTGTGTCAGCGTTTCCTATTGTTTCCTTGTCATCTGTCGGTAAACACGTATTGCCCATATTCATTGCTCTTTGTACCATATTCTTGTTTTTTTCCATGCATGTGACGCACAGGAAGCCGTAAATGCCTATGATTTTGTCATTTATTCTATTTATCATTTTCTTGTCTTTTCTATTTAACCCTTTAACGCCGAACGTTTTTGTTGGGTTAAGTCTAAATGCGTGCATTTGAAACGGTACGTATTCGACCCAGTAGGCGATAGAGGGTTAAGTTCATGCATTCTTAGTGTTTAAAGGTATTGCACAGAATGCATTTTAAGCCCGTGGCCTGGTCCGCTTCATTTTTGTAATCGCAAATCTGTTGCGCAGCGCATTCCATTAAACATAATCTATCTCTCTTTAGCTTTCTGAATTTATCGCACTTTACACACTTCTTCGTATTTTCTGTCATTCTTTTCTTTATTCTTTCCTTTCTGCTTTCTTTATTCTTTATTATTATTTGTTGTTTCTTTATTCCTTTATTATTTCATTTATTCTTTATTCTTTCCTTAGTTTTGCCTTTTTCCTTCTCACTTCTCAAATTTCGTCTCGTAAACGTGACCTTCGAATTTTCTCTGACCTTCTTTCCCTGTATAGGCCTAATTTAAAATGTCTGATTTTCCGTTCAGTTATTTTCAAATTGTTTCAATTGATGTAGTTTTTCTTTGTACGCGCTATATGCCACCGGCTTTCACTTAATAAATTATTAACGCGAATTTACTGATGTTTAACACACCCACTGGTATAAGATAGCATTTACTGCTGAACTTATAAAAACTAGTTATTTCGATATTACACAGAGCGGAAACAAAACGTCCGTACACCACGAGGTAGAAAACACACACACACACACACACATATATATATATATTAGTGGTGGACCGGATATCCGCATCCGCATATGCGCGTCATTTTTAACATCCGCACTTCTGACTGCGGATGTTATGCGGATATTACTCTAATAAATTATGCAATTTACAATTAAATTAGCTTATAAAGTAGCTTATAAGGCCCAGTCATGCACATTTCATGTAAAGTTTTAATTATTAATGAACAAACAAATATATAAACCTCAAAATATAAATAGCTGGTAACACAGAAAATTGAATGAAACTTGTTTCATTGAATTTTCTGTGGCTGAAACTCTTGAGAAAGGTATTATTTTTATCATAATGAAAACATTAATATTAATGTTCATAATTCTATATTATATTGATAGATTAACTAAATATCCGCATCCGCAGATATTGAAATAAAAAATCCGCATCCGCAGATGTTGAAAAACTGACATCCGGTCCACCACTAATATATTCTGTGGCTGAAACTCTTGAGAAAGTTATTTTTATCATAATGAAAACATTAATATTAATTTTAATTCTTATGCATTGCCTGCCATAATAGTAATATCACGAAATTTGAAAAATTGTCATATATTCATAATTCTATATTATATTGGTAGATTAACTAAATATCCGCATCCGCGGATATTTCAAATTTCGTGATATTACTATTATGGCAGGCAATGCATAAGAATTAAAATTAATATTAATGTTTTCATTATGATAAAAATAACTTTCTCAAGAGTTTCAGCCACAGAAAATTCAATGAAACAAGTTTCATTCAATTTTCTGTGTTACCAGCTATTTATATTTTGAGGTTTATATATTTGTGTGTTCATTAATAATTAATTAAAACTTTACATGAAATGTGAATGACTGGGCCTTATAAGCTACTTTATAAGCTAATTTAATTGTAAATTGCATAATTTATTAGAGGTAATATCCGCATAACATCTGCAGTCAGAAGTGCGGATGCGGATGTTAAAAATGACGCGGATATCCGCCTCGTTGGTGTAGTGGTTAGCGTCGCTGACTACGAATCCATCGGCCCTGGGTTCGAGACCCGACGGCAGCCGGCGCGCAGCAAAACCCAGCTGTTCATCCTTCCACACAATGAAGAAAGTGGTTGGTAGATAAATGGGTACCCTAGGTGGCCTAGTGGTTAAGACGCTGGGCTGCTGATGGGGCGTGGTTCGGATTCCACGTTAAACTGTAGGTCTAAGGTGGAGTGAAAAGCTTGACCTTTGTCAGAATGAACAATTCGGGCGGAAGCTAACCAAAGGTTATATATATATATATGATGCAAACCCACAATGAAAAAGAAAAACGATTCCGAGGCCTTTCGTGTATTCAGAGCTACACTTCGTCCCTCGTCCCTGACGAGGTGTAGCTCTGAATACACGAAAGAACTTGGAATCGTTTTTCTTTTACCTTGTGGGTTTGCATCATTCAATCATTTCACGTGTTTAATTGTGAAATTCATCCCATATATATATATATATATATATATATATATATATATACATTCAACTGCAAAGAACACGCAGTATAAATAACGTAAAGAACGACGCTTGTATAGGAGATATTCCGCGCAAGACGAGAGAGAGAAAACGGAACAAATGAAAAAATGAAGTACCACCTGGGAATCGAACCCGGGATCTTCCGATTGCCGGTCAGACGCGATACCATTACACCATGGACTCCACTCTTCCAAATGCCGTAATTCTTCTACATACTCGCAGAAACCAATGCCCCAAGGGGCACCTCCCGCATGCCGTAACATTATACATTCAACTGCAAAGAACACGCAGTATAAATAACGTAAAGAACGACGCTTGTATAGGAGATATTCCGCGCAAGACGAGAGAGAGAAAACGGAACAAATGAAAAAATGAAGTACCACCTGGGAATCGAACCCGGGATCTTCCGATTGCCGGTCAGACGCGATACCATTACACCATGGACTCCACTCTTCCAAATGCCGTAATTCTTCTACATACTCGCAGAAACCAATCGGAAGATCCCGGGTTCGATTCCCAGGTGGTACTTCATTTTTTCATTTGTTCCGTTTTCTCTCTCTCGTCTTGCGCGGAATATCTCCTATACAAGCGTCGTTCTTTACGTTATTTATACTGCGTGTTCTTTGCAGTTGAATGTATATAATGTTACGGCATGCGGGAGGTGCCCCCTTGGGGCATTGGTTTCTGCGAGTATGTAGAAGAATTACGGCATTTGGAAGAGTGGAGTCCATGGTGTAATGGTATCGCGTCTGACCGGCAATCGGAAGATCCCGGGTTCGATTCCCAGGTGGTACTTCATTTTTTCATTTGTTCCGTTTTCTCTCTCTCGTCTTGCGCGGAATATCTCCTATACAAGCGTCGTTCTTTACGTTATTTATACTGCGTGTTCTTTGCAGTTGAATGTATATAATGTTACGGCATGCGGGAGGTGCCCCCTTGGGGCATTGGTTTCTGCGAGTATGTAGAAGAATTACGGCATTTGGAAGAGTGGAGTCCATGGTGTAATGGTATCGCGTCTGACCGGCAATCGGAAGATCCCGGGTTCGATTCCCAGGTGGTACTTCATTTTTTCATTTGTTCCGTTTTCTCTCTCTCGTCTTGCGCGGAATATCTCCTATACAAGCGTCGTTCTTTACGTTATTTATACTGCGTGTTCTTTGCAGTTGAATGTATATAATGTTACGGCATGCGGGAGGTGCCCCCTTGGGGCATTGGTTTCTGCGAGTATGTAGAAGAATTACGGCATTTGGAAGAGTGGAGTCCATGGTGTAATGGTATCGCGTCTGACCGGCAATCGGAAGATCCCGGGTTCGATTCCCAGGTGGTACTTCATTTTTTCATTTGTTCCGTTTTCTCTCTCTCGTCTTGCGCGGAATATCTCCTATACAAGCGTCGTTCTTTACGTTATTTATACTGCGTGTTCTTTGCAGTTGAATGTATATAATGTTACGGCATGCGGGAGGTGCCCCTTGGGGCATTGGTTTCTGCGAGTATGTAGAAGAATTACGGCATTTGGAAGAGTGGAGTCCATGGTGTAATGGTATCGCGTCTGACCGGCAATCGGAAGATCCCGGGTTCGATTCCCAGGTGGTACTTCATTTTTTCATTTGTTCCGTTTTCTCTCTCTCGTCTTGCGCGGAATATCTCCTATACAAGCGTCGTTCTTTACGTTATTTATACTGCGTGTTCTTTGCAGTTGAATGTATATAATGTTACGGCATGCGGGAGGTGCCCCCTTGGGGCATTGGTTTCTGCGAGTATGTAGAAGAATTACGGCATTTGGAAGAGTGGAGTCCATGGTGTAATGGTATCGCGTCTGACCGGCAATCGGAAGATCCCGGGTTCGATTCCCAGGTGGTACTTCATTTTTTCATTTGTTCCGTTTTCTCTCTCTCGTCTTGCGCGGAATATCTCCTATACAAGCGTCGTTCTTTACGATATATATATATATATATATGAAAAGTATTTCACGAAAGTAACACGTGAAAAATATTTATGATGAATAAAACCACGAAGGAAAGGAAACACAAAATGGTGCTCAAGTGCTTTCGTCTAATGACATCCTCAGGAACACTGAAGTACATAAAAGTGTGACAGTCTATATATAGGTTACAGAAAGAAAAAAAAATAAATAAATAAATAATATATAAATAATTATATATATATATATATATATATATATATATATATATATGCAATAAACGGAGAAGTAAAAATAAAAATTAAAAATTAAAGGATTATCAGAGAGGCATACAGATTTGTAAGGAAAAAATATCGACTTTTAGCACAAGATCAAATGAATTATAAAAATACAAATTTATACTGGAAATCTGCCCGGGTTTTAACACTCTGCCTTTTTTGGTTAAGTTTCGATGTATATAAAAATAAAATGAAAATTATAAGTTAATAAAGTAGCATACAAGTTTACCAAAGATTTAGCGTTCTACCCTTCTTATCTAAATCTGTTTTGAAGGAATTCAAAACAACAGGATCGAGTTGAAAAAGACCGTTGCTTATGTTGAAGTTATTTGAAAGTTGGATAATGGCAGACTCAAGAATATTTCTATTAACAATGTTGCTAGAGTGAAATAAAACTGAAGCATTATTCCAATCAATACAGTGGGATAACTCTGACAAATGGACAAAAAGGGCACTGGACAACTGTCCTGTTCTAACGGAATATTGATGCTGTTTTATACGTGTGTGCAAATCCTTTCCCGTCTGACCTATGTAAAAGGAATCACATTGATTACACCCAATTTTATAGATAATGCCTGAATTATTGGTAGGGCTATTTTTTACTATGATATTTTTCACAATATTCTTATATGAAAATACTTCATTAATATCCAAAAGTTTAAGTACATTAGCAATGCCTAAAAAGCCCGGGAAAAATGGAAGTACTAAAATATTTTTTGACAAAGTACGAGTGTTATTATTGACACGATAGAAAGTTCGTTTCGCCTTGTTGAGACAAGATTCTATAAACGCAGATGGATAACACAGATCACTTCCAATACCGTTGATTTTTTCCAATTCGGCATCGATGTATTCCGGACTGGCGATCCTAAGGGCGCGGAGAAACATTGATGAAAAAATGGCCTTCTTAGTGAGGGTGTCATGTCCCGAGTAAAAGTGTACGTAGGACAAATTGTTTGTTGTTTTCCGATAGATACTAAACTTAAAACCTGGGCTTTCCCTATGTACACGCACATCCAAAAATGGGATTGAATTGTCTTGTTCCACTTCTAAAGTAAACTTAATGGAGGGGACTTGATCATTTAACTGAAGGAGGAAGTTATCCAGGTCACGATTCATGGGCCAGATACACAAAATATCGTCGACGTACCGCAACCAAGGGATGCCAACCCCCAGGATTCTCGGAATGTAAGTAATTTCGAAAAACTCCATATAAATATTGGAGAGGAGGGGCGATAAGGGGTTGCCCATGGCCATCCCAAAAACTTGTTGATAATACTCGTTATTGAAAGTGAATTTACAGTCTTTGATGCAAAGCTTAATAAGATCCAAAACAATGTGTGAAGGTAGTGGCAGGTCATACTTATGTAATTCTTGGGAGAGAAAGTCAAGCATATCGTCAATCGGCACTTTTGTAAACAATGAACAAACGTCAAAACTGATCAATCTATCGTTAGTTTCAGTACGTGCATTATTCAATTTTTCAGTAAGATCCATGGAATTTTTTACATGTGAATCAGAGATAGTTCCGAGAGTTATCCCACTCTATTGATTGGAATAATGCTTCAGTTTTATTCCACTCTAGCAACATTGTTAATAGAAATATTCTTGAGTCTGCCATTATCCAACTTTCAAATAACTTCAACATAAGCAAAGGTCTTTTTCAACTCGATCCTGTTGTTTTGAATTCCTTCAAAACAGATTTAGATAAGAAGGGTAGAACGCTAAATCTTTGGTAAACTTGTATGCTACTTTATTAACTTTTAATTTTCATTTTATTTTTATATATCGAAACTTAACCAAAAAAGGCAGTGTGTTCAAACCCGGGCAGATTTCCAGTATAAATTTGTATTTTTATAATTCATTTGATCTTGTGCTAAAAATCGATATTTTTCCTTACAAATCTGTATGCCTCTCTGATAATCCTTTAATTTTTAATTTTTTTTTTACTTCTCTGTTTATTGCTATATATATATATATATATATATATACAGTATATATATATATATATATATAGATATGCTGCAAACCCACAAGGAAAAAGAAAAACGATTCCAAGGCCTTTCGTGTATTCAAAGCTACACCTCGTCAGGGAATGAAGATAAACGGCGAGATACCCATAAATATATACAATGTACAGGAAAAACAAAACAATTAGCACATACTTAACAAGGGTTAATGAGAGGCAAAAGAAATTTTAACATGATATCGTCAATTTTATACGACCCCGCACTGTTATTGAAATTGCTTTTAAAATGAATAAATGCACATTCTAGAATATTTCGTTCTATTATATCTCTGTTTTTAACAAGCGCTTTAGAACTACCCCACTTGATGCTATGGTTACATCTATACATATGGTTAAATAAAGCATTGGAAGTATTAGCTGTTCTACAAGCATATTTATGCTGTTTTACCCTAATATCTAACATTTTACCGGTTTGGCCTATATATACTGAGTTACATTGTGTACATCCGATCGAATACACACAACCAACAACATTATCAGGGCTATTCTTTATTAGGCGTGATTTAACAGTATTATTATACTTAAAGATTACATTAATGCCAATTGTAATCTTTAAGTATAATAATACTGTTAAATCACGCCTAATAAAGAATAGCCCTGATAATGTTGTTGTTGTGTGTATTCGATCGGATGTACACAATGTAACTCAGTATATATAGGCCAAACCAGTAAAACGTTAGATATTAGGGTAAAACAGCATAAATATGCTTGTAGAACAGCTAATACTTCCAATGCTTTATTTAACCATATGTATAGATGTAACCATAGCATCAAGTGGGGTAGTTCTAAAGCGCTTGTTAAAAACAGAGATATAATAGAACGAAATATTCTAGAATGTGCATTTATTCATTTTAAAAACAATTTCAATAACAGTGCGGGGACGTATAAAATTGACGATATCATGTTAAAATTTCTTTTGCCTCTCATTAACCCTTGTTAAGTATGTGCTAATTGTTTTGTTTTTCCTGTACATTGTATATATTTATGGGTATCTCGCCGTTTATCTTCATTCCCTGACGAGGTGTAGCTTTGAATACACGAAAGGCCTTGGAATCGTTTTTCTTTTTCCTTGTGGGTTTGCAGCATTTATTCATTTCACGTGTTTTATTGTGAAATTCATCCCATATATAGATATGTGTGTATATATATATATATATATATATATTATTTATTTATTTTATTTTTTTTTTCTGTAACCTATATATAGGCTGTCACCCTTTTATGTACTTCAGTGTTCCTGAGGATGTCATTAGACGAAAGCGCTTGAGCACCATTTTGTGTTTCCTTTCCTTCGTGGTTTTATTCATCATATAAACGAATTTTTTTCTTTAATTGCTTGTAAAGACTATGATTTAATTGCGATAAATGAATCGTGGCTTAGCACTGAAACACGTGACTTTGTAGGGGAGTATCAAATTAAAGGTTATAGACTTTTTGTTAAAAACAGAATAGTTAGGCGAGGAGGCGGTGTTATGTTGTATATCAAAGATAATATTGCGAACGTTATAGAAGTAAAGCACTCAATTCCAGAACCGATAGATTCGACTATAGCAGAACTTAAATTCAACGATTTCAAACTTCTTGTTGCGGTTATATATAGGCCCCCAAATCAAACAGCTGCTACGGACGAAGCGTTAAATCGTGAACTAAAGAGAATAATCGGTAGTGAGCAGGCTTTAGTTATGGGTGACTTTAATTGCGCCAACGTGAATTACGATACAATGCAGGGAGACGCGGAAGGTAATCGTTTAGTTAATTTTCTCGAGGATAGCTTTCTTATTCAAAAGGTTGGGGAACCTACGAGGTTGGACAGTATTTTAGATTTAGTAATAACTACGGATGATAGGCTAATTACTGATCTTCAAGTAATAGAACCGTTGAGCAATAGCGATCACAATATGGTAGAGTTTGTCCTCTCAGTAAGTCACTCGAAACCAACTAACTCGACTAAAATTCCTAACTTCCAGCACGCAGACTTTAGTAAATTTCGAAATAAATTTTCCCACGTCAATTGGGAAAACGTAATGGGGAACTCCAACGCAAAACTAATGTGGGAATCGTTCGTAAAGGTATTTAGGACTATAAATGAGGAATGTGTACCGTACAAAATTAAGCGTGCGAAAGTAAACAACAAGCCCTTGTGGTTTACTTCTAGAGTAGGAGACATTATAAAGAGTAGAGAGAGGGCTTATAGGCTGTACAAGTGCGATAAAGATAATCTGTTGTTACGAAACAACTACATATCTCTAAGGCGTGAAGCTAAAAGTGTAATAAAAAAGTCAAAACGCGAATTTGAAATCTCCATAGCTCGTGACGGTAAAGAAAATCCCAAGCGATTCTTTCAATACGTCAATAATAGAAATCCAGTAAAAAGTGTCTTAGGTCCATTAAAAAATGTAAATGGAGATCTAGTCTCTGAAAACAAGGAAATGGCTACCTTGCTAAACGAATTTTTTACGTCAGTTTTTACTATAGAAGATGTAACGAATATCCCTACGGTCATAGACATAATACCTTTTGATAATGGTAATATTTTGGATAATATTGTCGTTAGTGAAGGGGAAGTAATGCGCTATATTGATAAAATGAAAACGCGTAAATCACCGGGTCCGGATTCCATATATCCCATACAACTAAAAGAATTAAAAGATAGCATTGTTGTGCCGCTAACAAAGATTTTTAATGCGTCTATTTCTGAGGGGTGCGTACCAGATAATTTCAAGTTAGCAAACGTAACACCTATCTTTAAGAAAGGCGATAAAGGTGCGGCGGGAAATTATAGGCCTATCAGTTTAACGTCTGTTGTAGGTAAGCTACTGGAATCAATAATTAGGGATCGTATAGTCGAACACTTAGAAGTGCATAATCTGGTCCGAAATACGCAGCACGGTTTTAGGCGAAACAAATCTTGCTTAACTAATCTTTTAGAATTTTTCCAAAGCGTGGTTAACGTTTACGATAGACATCGGGCGGTTGATGTAGTGTATTTAGATTTTCAAAAAGCGTTTGACACCGTGCCGCACAAAAGACTGATTGAAAAAACTAAGGCTCATGGAATCAGGGGTGTAGTAATAAATTGGCTAGAAGAATGGTTGCGAGGCAGGAAACAGAGGGTGGTCGTTGATGGAGCGGAGTCGTGTTGGGCTAATGTAGCGAGTGGCGTTCCTCAGGGTTCTGTATTGGGCCCCTTGCTTTTTCTTATATATATTAACGATTTAGATGTCGGCCTAGTCAGTACAGTTTCAAAGTTTGCGGATGACACGAAGCTGGGTGGTAGGGCGATTAATGACGAAGATAGAGGTAAAATTCAGGAAGATCTGAATAAAGTCGTTGATTGGTCAGTCACATGGCAAATGAGATTTAACGTGGATAAGTGCAAAATTATGCATATAGGTTCGCGTAACGGTAATTTTGCGTATAGTATGTCAGGGAAAGATTTAACAAGCGTAGAGCAGGAAAAAGATTTAGGAGTTATAGTCACTGGTGATTTAAAAGTAGCGAAACAAAGTACAGCGGCGGTCAATAAGGCGAACAAAGTGTTAGGTTTTATAGCTCGAAATTTTGAGTACAAATCGCGCGATATTATAGTTCCTCTTTATAAATCATTAGTTAGACCCCATTTGGAGTACGCGGTCCAATTTTGGAATCCGCATATGCGCAAAGATATAGACAGAATCGAGAGAGTTCAAAGACGAGCAACTAAGATGATTCCGTCTCTTAGGTCAAAGTCGTACGAGGATAGGCTTAAAGAGTTAAAATTGACTACACTCGAGACTAGGAGGTTAAGGGGTGATCTAATCCAGGTTTTCAAAATTATGAATGGGTTTGATAACGTAGAAAGAGATAGCTTTTTCGAAATATCTCAATATAATAGGACTAGAAATAACGGGTGTAAGTTGACAAGTAGAAGGTTCGAGACAGCAGTTGCGAAAAACTTTTTTACGCATAGAATAGTAAATAGCTGGAATAGTTTGCCGGTAGAAGTAATTAGTAGCACGTCTATAAACATGTTTAAGAATCGATTGGACGCGCATGTTGATAGAAAGGGTATAGTTTAAGGTAGTAAAATTAAGGCTTTGTGGGGATAGATCCCACAGCTCAACACAAGTGTTGTGGGATATAGGGAGGCAGCGTCTTGGGTTAGGGGATACTCTCTGTCCTTACACACCCCATTTAAAGAGATTCCTCTGCCGAGCGGTGCCCCCCATAGTACTGTGAGGTATTGAAAAACTCATGATCTTCACTTGCCCCACAAACACCTTTAAATGGGAGACCCATAATGGGTGCACACACATTTCTACATTACTGTACAGTCTTTACAGCCACACCTACACTTTTCCTCGTATGTGTATATATTGTAATGTATATGGTTGTAAATTTGACTTGGTCCGCAATCGATATGAACCGTGACTTGATGGATACCGTAATGAAATTGACTGGATTCTTTGGATCTGATATATTTGCATGTCCGTTATATAATAGAGTAGTCTATTATGACTTGATCCTCTGGATCGAGAGATTCTATCTTTAGTTTTAAATCGATAATTAATTATTTTTAAATTGATAATGTATATGGTTGTAAATTTTGACTTGGTCCGCAATCGATATGGACCGTGACTTGATGGATACCGTAATGAAATTGACTGGATTCTTTGGATCTGATATATTTGCATGTCCGTTATAAATAGATATAGAATGTAACATATTTGTGGATAGTAGTCTATTATGACTTGCTCCTCTGGACCGAGAGATTCTATCTTTAGTTTTAAACCGATAATTAATTATTTTTAAATTGATAATTATTTAGTTTCGTAAAAATTGGTCGTTGCCAATTTACCGGCAGTTTTTAAATAAGTTTCTTATGTTCTTGTGGTTCCGAACCCACGTAAAATTGTAGGTCCCCTCCGCCACACGGAGGACATACACAATACACGATTACGAACACAGTTAGGTAGACCAGCCATGAGTGGATCCTAGGGTCTTTGTTGGTCTGAAACATTATAACATTATAACATTATATATATATATATATATATATATATATTATATATATATATATATATATATATATATATTATTGTATTCCTGCTAGTTAATATACCTAAAAGTATTCCTAACTACAATAATACAAGTACCTAAGCCTACTTGCAATTTGTGATATCAAAAGGTAGAATGAAAAGTTGCAAGGTATTCTACTAAAATTGGATTGGATGCACCAAAATTAAAACACAATGCAATTTACTTTATATAATATACTAATATATAATACTGTAATATAATATGCTAATATACTATATAACAGTGTGCAAAACCAAAAAATATTTACCATTTCATGTGGGAAATAATGAGAAATTTAGAAAATTAGGATGAATTTTATTTATATATATTATAAACATGCTATATTCCTTCTCACTCTATACTATGGCATGTCCAAATAATTTCAGCCTGCACACATGTACATTTCGACACATTTATTACTTTAGCAATATGATAAATTAGCCTATTATTTTATCTTTCCTATACATAGCTAATTCAATTTCAGTAGGTACCCATGGTATTCCTCAACCAAGATAAGTAAAAAATGTTGATAGAAAAACATATCCAACCATAAAGCATTTGTCTAACTTCTATAAAATCACAGCAGAAAAGACGTACAAATGTGTAGATTGTATATGTTAATAATATTATATTGTAATATATGTAAATTGTATATATGAAATGTATATAAAAACTCATAAAAAAACACCACACGTACAACCACAACCAAAAACAGACTACAATTTAGTGTTTACAAGAATACTATATTATATCAATCCTATAACGTAAGTATTTAAAAAAAAAATAAACAAATAGATTTTATGCCATTTAACATTACTCTCTGTTTCCTATTTGTCAACCATTCTTTAATCCAATTTAGCAGCTTAAAATCAATACCAAATTCGTTTAATTTGTACAACAAGCTAGCATGTGAAACTTTGTCAAAAGCCTTCCTAAAATTTAAATAAATTCTATCTTACAGACTTGATATTTTGATTGATTTTAAACCATTTTAATATTTAAAAATCACATTTACAAATTTTATAAATATTTAGGAAAAATAAATATACTTTGATATTGTTATAATGTTATAATGTTTCAGACCAACAAAGACCCTAGGATCCACTCATCGCTGGTCTACCTAACTGTGTTCGTAATTGTGTATTGTGCATGTCCTCCGTGGTGGCGGAGGGGACCTACAATTTTACGTGGGTTCCGAACCACAAGGAACATAAGAAATTTTTATAGTGGGCACAATAGGGGCCACGTCGACCCATCGAGGCGGCTCCACTATGTAAAAACTGCCTGTACATTGGCAACAACCAATTTTTACAAAACTAAATAATTATCAATTTAAAACTAATTAATTACATTGGGGAACACAACTTTTGGTGACTTAGATGTTAGACCTGTTTCTGGGTATATTGAGGTCGCTGATTCTAAAAATTACATTAGTTTTTCTCCATCAGCTCTGCTTATCAAGATATGATATATATCTATTTATATTTCTATATAATGTATATAATATTATATAATTGCTGACTGGCAATCACTGTTGTTGTCAATTGAATACAAAAGTATGATGAATGTCAGCAAAAATAGTGTATTAACATCAAACAAGCATAATGTACGAAAAATATTTATTAAATTCAAACAAGCTTGAGACACGAACGGCAAAAAAAGTTCTTTCATTGAGACATCTCACATAAACCGCGTTTCTGAGATTTCTTGCGATGAGATGTGCCAGAACATTCGCGTTGGATGCTCCAGCAGTAATCTGCCATCATGTGAGTATCCCATCGTCCGCGGTACCGTTCTTCCATGGTCCTTAGTTTGCGAAAAATGCTCTGTATGAATTGGTCCACAATTAACCCACCCCTTATATCTCCAGTCTAACTATAGAGTAGATCAAGTCTAGCCTAGAGGGGTCAGCCTAGAGATTCCGGAAATGGTCCAGAGCGGGCAGATAAATTGAGGTCCACAGTAGGATTCCTCACAAGAATTAGGTTAGGGCAATCTACCTTCACCTTTGTTAAGCTATGAGTTGATGCTGGGTCTTAGGCCACAATGTAGGCCTAACTTGTCTGACCCAGCTTAATTTAATGCTTATAACTTACTGGTGTAAAAACTCAATTAGTCACTTACTTTTTGTTATCGGAGTGTCTCCCTTCTCCGGTTATGTTTTCGAGAGCGCACTTTTCTGGTACGTCCTCTCGCCCCGTTCTTCGTTTTCGTTCTCCTTTTCGCGGGGCTTCTCGTACCAGCGTTGTCTTGGTTTATTCCTCGGTTGGTTGAGCGGTAATGTATCTCCACTACCGAGCACGCTCCTCCCACACAGTATATAAATACTAGTGTGGAGAATAACTCTGGTGAGCAACCAATTGGTTTCATCCACCCAGTTATTGACATAAAAGTTATTTAATGATTGTTAGATTAACTACCTACCTACTCAGTGAACCATTTTCGTTACCTCCCAACTACCCACTCATCAGTTTTCCATATACTGGGGGCCCCGGGAGATAAAAATTTTGGTGTCATTGTCACCAATTTTTGTCTGAGTGTAGACTAGCTAACTATTTAACTGTAAATGCCTGTTAATCTGATTAACAGTGCCTATCCTCACCTTCTCATGGAGAAGGTGTAGCATTTAATTAGAAGATAAAATATACATCCATAGGATGAAACTGTCTATGGTCTTTACCATAAGAAAAGAAAAATGAAAGTTAGAAGATAAAATTACAATTCCCCAGCATCTATTTTTTGTTGTAAAAATAGTCGCGCTTTTAATGCTGTTTGTCGCTGAGGTCTTGTGTCTGTCAATGTTGTAGTAGGATGCGTTACCACTCCTACTGTCAAAGGAATAGTTACTGGAAGTTCAGTGTCTCCAGTTGTTACTGTCAGTGGAGAAGGTTCTCCAAAGTCCATTGTTTTGGGTCCAGACTCTAAAGGTACAAAAGAGAAATGTCTCTTGTTGTGTCACCCGTTGAAGTCCTTAATTTGACCACTCTTGTTACCCCATCTGCCCCTGGTCTGAGTTCTGAAACTCTAGCCAGAGGCCAGTTTTGTCTTGGAGTACTGTCATGTATGAGAACAAGGTCCCCTACCTTAATTGTGTCAGACCAATCCTTCTTAGTTTGTTTATGTCTCTCCCTTAGACCCATCAAGTACTCAGTTTTCCACTGTTTAATGAAATGAGCTTTAACTCTAGTTAAATGTTGTAACTTAGTCTGGAGCTCATCATGTCGTTGAGTCCAGTTTGGGTCTTCTGAAGAGTCTATATTGTAGTCCGGCAGGAGACTAACTTGTTCTCCCCGAATCAAATGATTTGGAGTTAATGGTTCTGGGTCATTAATGTTGTCACTCACATAAGTGAGTGGCCTATTGTTAATGATGTTCTCAATCTCAGCCAGGAGAGTGAGTAACCCAAATAAGTGTATCTGTTTTTTGCCAATTGCTTTCTTCAAGCAATTCTTTACTGTTTGTATATTCCTCTCCCAGATAGAACCATACCAAGGAGAGGCAACTGGAATATACTTCCACTTTATGTTTTGATTTTGTATATATAATTGTGTGATTTCATTGCTTAACAAGTCGTGGATGACTTGTTCACCAGCTTTGAAATATGTAGCATTGTCAGTCCAAACTGTCTTGGGTACTGAATGTCGTGCACAGAATCTCTTAAAGACAGCAACAAAAGATTCTGCTGTTAGGTCCTCCACAACATCCAAATAAACAGCTCGTGAGGCTGCACATGTAAACAGTACAATGTACATTTTTTGTTCCGTGTCACCCACCCCTACAGTCAATGCTCCTGTATAGTCAATGCCTACAGTCTCAAAGGGTCTGTTGAGAGTAACTCTCTCCTCTGGCAAAGCAGGAGGATTTGGTTTCCTATAGGGCCTAGCATGAATACGCCTACATGTGACACACTCACTCAGGACTGTTTTAACAGTGATCCTTCCCTTGGGTATCCAATAAGTTTTTCTTAATGTAGTTAGTGTCTGTGGTACCCCCATATGATATACATCATTGTGTATTTTTCTGATGATTAATGTTGTCAAATAGCTAAATCTAGGTAAAAGGATTGGATTTTTGCTTTTGTATGACAGTTTTGATTTGTCTAATCTCCCTTTACACCTTAGAAGGCCTTCCTCATCTCTGAACAAGTTTAGATCCACAACTACTGATGGTACAGGTTCTTTGTTTGTTTCCCATTTGTTAAGAATTCTAACTCTTTATTGTACTCTTTTTGTTGGGCCTGGCCTATCCAATATTGGGTTGCAACTTCTGTATAATTATGATTGTTTTTATTTAGCTGTTTGTTAATTGTAGCTAAACAGTTGTGAGCAAACCTCAAACAGTAGGCTGTCACCCTGACAAGTTTGTTGAAATCAGAATACTTTTCATAATTAGTGATTGGTTCAACCTTTTCATTTGAAAAGATTAAATTTAATGTCAAGTTAACTTGTTCCACAGGCCATTGGTCTGTATTACAGAGCCACTTAGGTCCCATAAACCAAGTTTTGTTTGACTTCAACAACTTGTAGGATAAACCTCTGGTCAGAAAGTCTGCTGGATTCTGTTTAGTTGGAACATAGTGAAAGTTTACTTGTAGGCTTTCATTAGCGTCAGCTATTTCTTTTAGCCTATTTCTTACAAAGATATTCTTACTATTAATGCTATCATTCCGTATCCAGGCAAGACAAATCTGACTGTCAAGCCAGACGTGGATATTAGTTATGAACACATCATAGTAAGCATCCTTAAGCAATGAAATGGTTTTAATGGCTAATGTAGCAGCCAATAGTTCCAACTGAGGTATGGTTCGGGTAGGTTTGAGAGGTGCAACTTTCCCTTTTGCATAAATTAGATGACTTTCTGTAGGGCTTACAAGATACGCACAGCACCCATAAGCTTGTGTGCTTGCATCAGCAAACACATGAAGCCTCTGGGGCTTATCCCTAAACCCACAGCACCTTTGAATTTTAATGTTCTGCACTTTTGTTAAATCAGTAGCTAACTTCTTCCAAGATTTTTGATTTTCATTTGTTATTGGATCATCCCACCCAACATTTGTCCTCCAAATTTCTTGGAGGAGAATCTTTGATTTTATTGTTGAAGGCAGGAATAGACCCATAGGATCAAAAATTTTGGAAGCCTCTGATAATATTTGTCTTTTAGTATTTGCTTCCTCATCAAGTTTAAAACCTTTAGTACAGATTGAATCATGACTGTTAGAAGTTGCATCCAAATACCAGTTCATACCTAAAGTTTTAACTCTGTCTGATGGCTCAGTAAGACCATTATTATCTTTTAAAATCTTTTTGTTTAAATCCTCATTATTTGAAATCCACTCTCTAAGTTCAAAGTTACCTTGTTGCATAATGTTTTGAGAGTGTTCATAGACTTCAGATAATTCAGATTTTGTTGTCGTTGAGCCTATTAGATTGTCTACGTAAAAATGTTCCTTAAGGAAGTTCAATGTTAGAGAGTTATTAAACTGGTTTAAATGATGTTTAATTGTCAATGCTAATAGGCTAGGTGAGCAATTGGCTCCAAACAACACAACATTAAATCTATAGGTTATGAACCCTTTATTCAAATCAAATGGATCCTTGAACCATAAGAACCTAAGTTGGTTCTTATCATATTCATTTTTAAGATTTATTCTCAAAAATGCCTTCGAAATGTCACTTTGTACAGCATATTTGTCTAACCTGAACCTCAGTAAGATCTTCACAAGGTCAGAAATGAGATTAGGACCCTCAATCAAGCAATCATTCAAGCTGTGTTTATCACTGTCTTTGAGGCTACAATTATATACTACTCTAAGTTTTGTTGTTGGGGCATCTTGTCGATAAACCCCCCTGTGGGTTAAATAATGACAACCATCTTTTTTAAAAGGGTTATCTGTTACTTCTTCAATGAAGCCTTTCTGTAGCTGTTCTTTGAAGACATTATTATATATTTTTACATTATTTTCTTGTTTGAGTTTTTTCATTACTTTATATAAATGTCCTTTAGCTACTTTGAGATTATCTCTTAAAGTTGGACAATTTATTTTCCAAGGTAACTCAATAAAATAACTATTGTCTTTACACTGAATGGTGTCTTCAAATCTTTCTACCATTAACTGATCTTCTGAAGTTTGATGTGTGTCATGTATACCCACAGATTCTAGTAACCATAAAGTTTGAATTGCCTCATCCAAAGTTTCATTTGATAATGATGAATTAATGTTCTCAGTTGAGATAATATTATTCAAAGTGTTGCTATTCTTACAGGTGTTATGTAGGACTGAGTTGAGGCACATAGTATTGTTGGTCATGCACTATTTTGGTTTAGGTCTAGGTTGTAGTCTGATAGGTCACCCAAAGGGGCTATCCCTGATGGAGTCTGAATAGCTATACCATTACCTATCTCTACTATGCCCTTATGAATAGATTAATATAATCTGCCCCTATTAGCATTTCAATGTTAGCTATTATGTTGTTAGTGATATGTCTATCAGCTATTTTGTAGTGTTTTTTAAATGATTTATGGTTTGTTCTAGTTTGGGTATAACCAGTTTGTTTTGTCCTACTTTAGAAAAATAACTGCTTCAATTTTCTTGAATTTACTTTCTAAATGTAGTTCCAGGTCAATTGTCTTATAGCTATTTTTGTCCGAGTTATCCTTAACAAAGGACGCAATATTGAAGTTTTGTTCATTCGGGTTTGGTGTCAAACCCAATTTATTAACCACATTTTTTGAAACAAATGTTTGTTGAGAACAACAGTCTATAAGACATCTCACTGGAGTGGTACTACCCTCACTATTCACTAAGTCCAAAGTAATAGTTGGTAAAAGAATCTCAGTGTTTCTTGTTACATTGTTTGAACAAGCAGAATGTCCCATGAAAGTGGCATTTTCTTGATTACCTTTGTTTGGGGGAGGTATCTTTTGAGTTTGAGTACTATTATTTGGACACTTTGGTGAATCACACATTGATGAGACATGTCGTAAACTTTTACAAAACTTACACTTGAATCTTAACCTAGATTTACAGTCTTTCTTATAATGTCCCTGGCCAGTACACTTTTTACACAGGTTCAACTGTTCACATCTTTTAGCCCTTTGGTTAAAATCTGAATATTTGTCACACCCAGTACTACTGTGTTCATTACTTGCACAAAATTTGCAATATGGTGTGTAAGTTGAGGCAGCAGTTACATTAAAGTTCTGTAATGTAGGTGTTCGTGTTTTGTAGTTGGTCACATTTGATTCTACAATATCAAGTTTTGTCTGTTTGGCTGTAGCTAGTTGGTCTCTGGGAACAGTCTTTGGTTTATCCATAGTCTGGGTCTTATGTGTTGGAAAATCTCTCAAGTTGTAATTAGTTAGGATATTGGGGAAGTGTTTCTTATTTGTGTTAAATTAGGATAATTTTCTCCCGTCTTTAGAATTAAATTATCTTTAACCCTCGAAGGAAGGCACCTAAGTACTATGCTTTGTATAAGCCAAGATGAAGTTTTAATATCTATCTCATTGCTAACCAGTTGTCCTATAATAGCTTCTAATTTTGTATAAAAATTTTCCATATCACTATGGTTATCTTTTATGGGTGCAAATTCAAAAATTTGTTGAGATAATTCATATATAATCACATCTTTATTAACGTAATTACGTTTTAAAAGATCAATAGCTACTTCATATGAATCCCCTACGGCTGGTAAATAGGCTATCAGGTTATGGGCTGGGCCTTTAAGAGAACTAGTTAAGTAACTAAACTTTTCAACAGTTGAAATATAAGGTTTATTACCTATTAAATTCTCAAATTTGTCAATGAAAGATGGGAATTGTACCGTGTCCCCTTCAAATGTTGGTATTTGCAAAATGGGTAACTGAGCCCTCAATTCTTGTGACTCAGGATTTTGCATGCCACTTAAATTTTGTTGAAGGTTAGCCCTACTTTGATTAAAATCAGAATTAGGTTTTTTTGGTGTTAAGTCAGTCAACCGAGACCGTAGTTCCCTTATTTGCTGTTCAATTGAGCTTACCTGATCATCATCATCAGCGTAAAGGTCTATCAATTGTTCTTCAGCCATTTCGGATTCAACTAACTCTGAAATACTCTCATTAATGGCTATTATTTCCTTCTTTTTAATTTCTAATTTAATAATTACACTCTCTATATTTTTCTTACCTGGTTGTGTAATATTGTTAAAAGTGTTCACAGCCTTTGTAACAGCTCCCAACTTTGCCCCCCTTTTCTTTTTTAACTTTTTCAATTCTGCACTGTCCATGTCTAAGTCAAAATTGTTTAACTGGGGATCGTAATGAAATATAGGACAAGAAGAAATTACCAGAGAAGAGAGAGCACAGACAAAACAGTCAAGTTCAAATTTGGTTTAATCCCCCCCAAGTACTTGTGTGTCACTCAGGTCTAAGCTTATTAGAGAATGAGACTCCTTTAATGTAAATGTTTCCTAGTTAGGCCCTAGGTTGTAGACCTAATTAGGCTTGCTCAGGTTAGGCTTAGGCTAGACCATTTAGCCTAATTCTGCAATTTTTGTTAAGTAAGCTTAAGGTTTGTAAATTCCCCACACACGGGCCACCATTGCGAAAAATGCTCTGTATGAATTGGTCCACAATTAACCCACCCCTTATATCTCCAGTCTAACTATAGAGTAGATCAAGTCTAGCCTAGAGGGGTCAGCCTAGAGATTCCGGAAATGGTCCAGAGCGGGCAGATAAATTGAGGTCCACAGTAGGATTCCTCACAAGAATTAGGTTAGGGCAATCTACCTTCACCTTTGTTAAGCTATTAGTTGATGCTGGGTCTTAGGCCACAATGTAGGCCTAACTTGTCTGACCCAGCTTAATTTAATGCTTATAACTTACTGGTGTAAAAACTCAATTAGTCACTTACTTTTTGTTATCGGAGTGTCTCCCTTCTCCGGTTATGTTTTCGAGAGCGCACTTTTCTGGTACGTCCTCTCGCCCCGTTCTTCGTTTTCGTTCTCCTTTTCGCGGGGCTTCTCGTACCAGCGTTGTCTTGGTTTATTCCTCGGTTGGTTGAGCGGTAATGTATCTCCACTACCGAGCACGCTCCTCCCACACAGTATATAAATACTAGTGTGGAGAATAACTCTGGTGAGCAACCAATTGGTTTCATCCACCCAGTTATTGACATAAAAGTTATTTAATGATTGTTAGATTAACTACCTACCTACTCAGTGAACCATTTTCGTTACCTCCCAACTACCCACTCATCAGTTTTCCATATAGTTCTTGGTGAAATCGTTCACCCTGTTCCTCGCTTAGATCACCGAGGTTATCTGGGAAACGATCCAAATGACTGTGGAGTGTGGAGGTAATGCAGTTTGATGCTCATTTTACAGCCAAGTTTACAAAAAGAAGAGAGCATATTCTCCACTAGTTCACCGTAGTTATCGGCCTTATAGTTCCCAAGGAAATTCTTCACAACCATACTAAACGATGACCACGCACGTGCCTCAATGTTGTCCATTGAATCTTGGAAACGCGGGTCTTTCATGAGTTCCCGGATTTGCGGTCCATCGAAAATACCTGCCTTCAGCTTTTCCATGCTCAGCGCAGGAAATTTTCTACATATGTAGCCAAAACACGTCCCATCTCTGTTCAAAGCCTTTATAAATTGTTTCATCAAACCTAGTTTGATGTGCAGTGGTGGCAATATGATCCTTTCTCTGTCAACCAAAGCTTCTTTGATGATATTTTTTTCTCCAACCACCATGTTTTCTCTCAGAGGTCACTGTCTTCTCACCCAGTGTTCATCTTTAGCTCTACTGTCCCAGACATATAAAACACGGGTACTTGGTGTACCCGCTCTGCTGGCCCAGGAGAAAATTCACCATCTTCAGATCCACACAGATCACCCATTGGTGGTCTCGGTATGATATCTTTTCTAGGACTAGGGCGACTGTCCCGTGCTCTTCTCTCATACCGACTGAGTGACCAATTGGGATTGATCTGTATCTGTTGCCGTTGTGTAGAAGAACACATTTTAGGCTCCGTTTGGAGCTATCTATGAATAACCGCCATTCACTTGGTGTGTATTCCGATATGCCCATTTTCATCAGCAATCCGCGCACATTGTTGCAGAAAACTAAATCGTTCTCTTTTGAGAAGAAGGGCAGTAAATCCTTTTCTCTGTCGCGATATAACGTGATTTTGGTTCCCGGCAGCAGTAAATTTTTTTCTCCCAGCCTGGAAGCTAACAATTCAGACGATTTCTTCGAAAGACTTAAGTTCCTTATGAGGTCGTTTAATTCGTGTTGACTAAAACCTTCTGCAACTGATGACGGTCCTTCGAAATCACTGTCATTTTGCCCACATATGCTTTCTTTGTCAGTAGCAGATTCATCATCTTCTTGAGGGAGCTCTGGAAGATGGCTGAATGATGGGACAGGTATCTCATCTGAATGTGAAACAGGCCGTCTAGCTGAGTCTGTGTCACGATACGTCCATTTACTCCGGTTAGGTCCATTGATGACCTTTATATTCACCAAACAAAAGTAACAGTCATCACTGTGGTTTCTCTGTTCTCTCCATACCATTGGTATGCCAAATTTCAGGCACCACCTCTTTCCGTTGGTCCATTGCCGCAGATGCTCCGTACACGTTTTACACACAACATGAGGAGCCCATGGCTTATCTTGGTCCCCTAGTTGTACTTTGAAATAGGCAAAATAAGCTTTTTTCACAAAATCAGTAATAGTTTTTCTCTGTTCAATGAACGTGTACTCTCCGCAGATAAAACAAAACACATCTGGATGATTTAAACACTTTCTTCGTGATGAAGCCATGTCAACACCTGTAACAGGAAAGAATTCACGTTAGTACATGTACAATACACATGCAAAACAGCAACATCAGCAAAATCATAGCTACAATTTAATTATACAGATGCATTTAGATTTACGAGCAACTCATAATACCGTTCCAGAAGGGTAATAAAGTCGGTAATGACGTATGCAATATCTTAAAAACTAGAGCTGCTAGAACAAAATGGATGATATTTTCTGAATCAGTGGCATGAAAATATCCAGAATAAGGTCTAAAATCTCAGGCACCAAGAAAAAAAAATTTTTTTGTTCCCTAGTGTTATCAATTTAAAACCAAAATTAGAATCTCTGGATCCAGAGGATCAAGTCATAATAGGCTACTATCCACAAATATGTTACACTCTATATCTATTTATAACCGACATGCAAATATATCAGATCAAAGAATCCAGTCAATTTCGTTACGGTATCCATCAATACCAGTACCTTGCCAACCAAAAATAAGTCACGGTCCATATCAATTGCGGACCAAGTCACAATTTACAACCACATACATTACAATATATATACTTAGGAGGAAAAGTGTAGGTGTGGCTGTAAAGACTGTACAGTAATGTAGAAATGTGTGTGCACCTATTTTGGGTCTCCCATTTAAAGGTGTTTGTGGGGCAAGTGAAGATCATGAGTTTTTCAATACCTCACAGTACTATGGGGGGCACCGCTCGGCAGAGGAATCTCTTTAAATGGGGTGTGTAAGGACAGAGAGTATCCCCTAACCCAAGATGCTGCCTCCCTATTTCCCACAACATTTCTAAAACTATGTTTTCTTAAATTTGTTCTACCTCTTGGCTTAAATAATTTCATACTATGACCTCTAGTCTGGTTATTGTGATCTTTAATGAAAAGAGAATCAAAATCTATCTTATCCACCCTTAATTTTACTACCTTAAACTATACCCAATCTATCAACATATGCGTCTAATCGATTTTTAAACATGTTTATAGACGTGCTACTAATTACTTCTACTGACAAACTATTCCAGCTATTTACTATTCATGCGTAAAAAAGTTTTTGTCAACTGCTGTCTCGAACCTTCTACTTGTCAACTTACACCCGTTATTTCTAGTCCTATTATATTGAGATATTTCGAAAAAGCTATTCTATGTTATTTTATTAGTTACCCATTTATATCCTTACATTAGTATACTCCAACTCAATACCTGGCGTCCTGGCGTCGGAATATAGTAGGTTTTGCAAGCATTATCGTAGAAGCCGTACATGCACTGAGAATCGCTATAGTCGGCATTGACTTAACTTCGTCACTGTCGGTTTCATACGATATACCAGTGATATCCTACTATAATTTCAAAAAATCGACTATAACCCTACGCCTACGGCATACGATAATTATTGACTGGGTAGAAACTATTCAGTAGGCTTTTGTAAAAATAGGCCTAGTGGTCCTGACACGCGGAGGATGAGACTAAAATATATTTTATCATTCTAAAATAGAAAATAGGTTGATTGAGTTGTCACTCTGTAAATATAATTTTTTAAATGTAGCAAATCTGATGAGTTGAGCGCACAGTTAATAAAGTTTTCATATTAGCTATATATTTTAATTAATACATTATTTTAAACGTTACAGAAATGTCACACATGTCCATATTGGGATATTTATTAATTAAATTTAATAATGCAAAAATTTAATAATACACCAAATAATTTTTAAAAATGCACAAAAAAATTTAATAATGCACATTTTTTGTATTAATACACGCTAAAATAGCCTATGATGAAGATAGGTAATGGTATAGCTTATTAGACACCATCAGGGATAGCCCCCTTGGGTGACCTAAACCAGAATAGTTCATGACTAGCAAATACGATGTGCCTCAACTCAGCCCTACATACATGGGCGTCGATTGCGGGTGGGGGACGCAGGGAACATGTCCCCTCCACTTCTTACAAAGGGGGGGGGACAACCTTCCAGTTGTCCCCCCACTTTCCTGAATGAATTGTTATAAATGCTAACTATTAATGGCACCTAATAAGACGTTATATGTCGTATTATATGCATATGCAAATGTAATAGCAATATTATAAATTATTGTTATGAACACCAGTGTATATTTATCATGGAATTTAGCAGTCAGTTATTTGTTTTATATTTCACGAACATATTTCGTTCTCAGTTTATGTACAGTGACCAGGAGCGGCTCGCAGGTAGGCACTGTGGAACTGCAACACCCCCATGATCTTATGATCTTTATATTTAAATATTTAAAATAGCCTCTCTGATTGTTTTTTTTCAATGAACTTTGAGTTTTTAAATCAGATTATATCCTTTTTTCCTTAAACTATTTCAATGCCGAACGAATGAATCACGAAAGTAGCTTCAGCCTTCCCGTGAAACTGCGTACTTAACAGTTCCAGATTTTGTTCGAAACGCTTCAAACCTCGGTGGCGGACGTACGAAGAGCGAGTCAGAATAGCGGGTTTAAGAGGATCCAAAGCACTGTGGACAGAGCAGTGCCGATTTGTTTGTTTGACGTGGTAGTTGTGTTGCTGTATCGTTTGCTAATTCGAAATTTAATTTCCGAATTGCATTTATCAATGATTCGTTATCATTTATTTTTTGTCGTGAGATTGAAGTTAATTATATAATAATTGGATTATTTACAATATATAGCTTTCATTTCTTAGAATATTTTTTCGCTCAGAATAAAAACAGAAGAATGGAATTTGTTTATAAATAAAATTTTTGGCAAATTCGAAATTACCAGGTTAAGCGTAAGTACCCTATAATTGATTTTATGATACTATTTTACTTATTTTTATGACTGAGTAGTGAGTAGTTATCTATTTATCTATTCGACTTTCTCTCCCTCTCATATATATATATATATATAAAATCGACACAATTGTTCACAATTTCTGAGGCAGCACCCCCATAACTGAAAGTCACGAGCTGCCACTGAGTCATTGACCTCTGTTGTGTACAGGTAATAAAAGATTTATTTCGGTTAAACATGTGTGATATTATGTTACATGAAAAGTTAAATATTATAAATAGTTTGTATTGCATTTCTTATTTCTTCAAAAAAAAATTTTAAAGAAAGACATAAAATGATTAAATACAATTAAGTTTTTTCAACATGCTGAGAAAAATAAAAAAAAGGGTAAATGGTAAATTACGACATTGATATATTACACGCAACAGCTACTCACAGTATTGTTTGATTCGCTGTTTGAAGGCGAAGTGCCCCCCCCCCTCTCACTATTTTAGACCATCGACGCCCCTGCCTACATAACACCTGTAAGAATAGCAACACTTTGAATAATATTATAACAGCCGAGAACATTAATTCATCACTATCAAATGAAACTCTAGATGAGGTTAGAATCTGTGGGTATACATGACACAAATCAAACTTCAGAAGATCAGTTAATGGTAGAAAGATTTAAAGACACCATTCAGTGCAAAGACAATAGTTATTTTGTCGAGTTACCTTGGGAAATAAATTGTCCAACTTTAAGAGATAATCTCAAAGTAGCTAAAGGACAGTTATATAAAGTAATGAAAAAGCTCAAACAGGATAATAGAATTCAAATGTACAGTGATGTTTTCAAAGAACAGCTACAGAAAGGCTTCATTGAAGAAGTAACAACTAACCCTTTTAAAAAAAGATGGTTGTCATTATTTAACCCACATGGGAGTTTATCGACAAGATACCCCAACAACAGAACTCGGGGTAGTATATAACTGTAGCCTCAAAGACAGTGATAAACACAGTTTGAATGATTGCCTGATTGAGGGTCCTAATCTCATTTCTAACCTTGTGAAGATCTTACTCAGGTTCAGGTTAGATAAATATGCCTTACAAAGTGACATTTCAAAGGCATTTTTGAGAATAAATCTTAAAAATGAATATGACAAGAATCAACTTAGGTTCTTATGGTTCAGGGATCCATTTGCTTTGAATAAAGGGTTCATAACCTATAGATTCAATGTTGTGCTGTTTGGAGCCAATTGCTCACCTAGCCTATTAGCATTAACAATTAGACATCATTTGAACCAGTTTAATAACACTCTAACACTAAACTTCCTTAAAGAATATTTTTATGTAGACAATCTAATAGGCTCAACATCAACAAAATCTGAATTATCCGAGGTCTATGAAAACTCTCAAAACATTATGCAACAAGGTAACTTTGAACTTAGAGAGTAGATTTCAAATGATGAGGATTTAAACAAAAAGATTTTAAAGGATAATAATGGTCTTACTGAACATCAGACAGAGTTAAAACTTTAGGTATGAACTGGTATTTGGATGCAATTTCTAACAATCATGATTCAATCTGCACTAAAACTTTTAGACTTGATGAGGAAGATAACACTAAAAGAGATATTATCAGAGGCGGTAAATCTCTAGGAGCGCTCCATTTTTCAATATTAAACATACACTCATAAAACATATACCATTTGAAAGCTCACATTTTTCTGAGTGTAAAAATGTAGTAATCCAAAAGTATCAAAAGCAAATAAAAAGTAACTAGATTTAAATATAAAACCCTATACCGATCAATTTGTTATGCGTGATCCTTACGGGGGCTCCGCCCCCCGCCCCCGTACCCCCGAGACCTAAATTATACAAATGATAATGTAATAACAGATTCATGTTAGGTTAGGTTAGCGTAACAATTACCAAAAATACCATCTTACAACACAGACTGAAGATTTATAACTTAGCCAACCTTTATAATGTAATTAATGACGTCACGCGTCAAACAATTAATTTAATCTAGTTACTTCTTATTTGCTATTGATACTTTTGAATTACTACATTTTTAGACTCAGAAAAATGTGAGCTTTCAAATGGTATATGTTTAATATTGAAAAATGGAGCGATCCTAGAGATTATCCTCAGAGACTTCCAAAATTTTTGATCCCATGGGTCTATTCCTGCCTTCAACAATAAGATCAAAGATTCTCCTCCAAGAACTTTAGAAGACAAATGTTGGGTGGGATGAGCCAATAATAATTGGAGATAAAAAATCTTGGAAGTTAGCCACTGATTTAACAAAAGTGCAGAACATTAAAATACCAAGGTGCTGTGGATTTAAGGTTAAACCCCAGAGACTTCATGTGTTTGCTGATGCAAGCACACAGGCTTATGGGTGCTGTGCGTACTTTGTAAGTCCTACAGAAAGCCATCTAATTTATGCAAAAGGGAAAGTTGTACCTCTCAAACCTACCCGAACCATACCTCAATTGGAAAGATTGGCTGCTGTGTTAGCTATTAAGACCATTTCATTTCTTAAGGATGCTTACCATGATGTGAACATAACTGATATCCACATCTGTCTCGACAGTCAGATTTGTTTTGCCTGGATACAGAATGATAGAATTAATAGTAAAAACATCTTTGTAAAAAACAGGCTAAAAGAAATAGCTGAAGCTAATGAAAGCCTACAAGTCAACTTTCACTATGTTCCAACTAAACAAAATCCAGCAGACTTTCTGACCAGAGGTTTATCCTACAAGTTGTTGAAGTCAAACAAAACTTGGTTCATGGGACCAAAGTGGCTCTGTAATACAGACTAATGGCCTGTGAAACAAGTTAACCTGACATTACATTTAACCTTTTCGGTAATTAATTGTATACAACATCCCCCTCACCTCAATTTTATGAAATTGACTTCACAATCGCTGTAAAACCTTTATTTATAGCATGTAATTACTTTATTTATTTTCGGAAACCAACCTAACCTAACCTAATCTAACCTTACCTAACCTAACCTAGAAAAATGTATTTTTGACTAAAAAAGTGCATAACTTAACATGTTATTACATTATCATTTGTATAATTTAGTTCTTGGGGGTACGGGGGCGGAGCCCCTGTAAAGATCACGCATCACAAAGTGAACCCTATACCGATCAATTTGTGATGCGTGATCTTTACGGGGGCTCCGCCCCCGTACCCCCGAGACCTAAATTATACAAATGATAATGTAATAACATGTTAAGTTATGCACTTTTTAGTAATTATTCGTTTTTACACCCACTCTGTTTTTATGATGAGAAACTTTTCTGGTCAGTTTTAAGGTGTTTTGCACGAATCTGCCATCCGTTTCCTGTGCAAATGTGTAGTTTTCGAGATATCGTCATCTCGAAAACTCGCATTTGCACAGGAAACGGATGGCAGTTTCGTACAAAACACCTCAAAATTAACCAGAAAAGTTTGCTCTCATCATTCTCATTTAAACTAACGAAAATATCGCGACTTAACCTAACCAATCATCAAGGGTGTACAGTTGATCTAACCGGGCATTCAATTAACCTAACAGGTTAATATTGGTTATTTCACCTAAATATCTTCTGATCTTTTCGTATTAGGCACTCACTGTCATATTTCGGGCAAGTTAAGGATGAAAGAATAACGACATAATTGATAAAAACATCCAATCCTTTGTCTTCATCTGGGCACATGACGAATCAAGTTCTCAAAGTCAAAATCACACGAATGGCACGTCATAATTCTATTACAAACACCACTAAACTGAATCCAATTAGAAAAAAAAATAGCCAGAACCAAACCCAACCAACTAATTAAGTCGCAGAGTAGCGAAAAAATAGCTCAATCAGGAAAAATATTTTATAAAAAAAGTACATTATAGCCAAAACAGGAAATATATTTTATTAAAAAAAAGTACATTTGAACAAATTTGCACAACATAAGATATATATTTTATTAGTCAGTTTTGAATGGCAATTCAATATATTGTACTGTTTTGACTGCGCGTGAGCGGGTTAAAAGACTAATATTAACCCACTTTTTTA
This sequence comes from Bathynomus jamesi, assembly GCA_023014485.1. Taxonomy (NCBI): domain Eukaryota; kingdom Metazoa; phylum Arthropoda; class Malacostraca; order Isopoda; family Cirolanidae; genus Bathynomus; species Bathynomus jamesi. The sequence goes on from JAJOZX010000071.1 coordinate 1,998,988, forward strand.
GTCTTCAACTCAGGCACATAACGAATCAAGTTCTCAAAGTCGAAACCACACGAACAGCACGTCATAATGCTATCACAAACACAACCAAACTGAGGTATTACCCAAACTGAATCCAATTAGAAAAAAAAAATAGCCAAAACAGAAACCAACCAACTAATTAAGTCGCAGAGTAGCGAAAAAATAGCCCAATCAGAAAAAACGTCACTTCAAATGGATATCGTTAATTAAATAATATCTCCATAAATATGATGGACCGAAAAATTTTTTTACTTAAAGAAAAGGTTTTATTTATTATTTTCTACGCATTGCAATAATTTTTATTAGAAACTGAGATGAGGGGGATATTGTATACAATTACCACTTTTTCAAATGAAAAGGTTGAAATTTGAAAAGGTTGAACCAAACTCTAATTATGAACATTATTCTGACTTCAGCAAGCTTGTCAGGGTCACAGCCTACTGTTTGAGGTTTGCTCACAACTGTTTAACTACAATTAACAAACAATTAAATAAGAACAATCACAATTATACGGACTTGCAACCAAGTACTGGATAGGGCATGCACAACAAAAAGAGTACAATAAAGTTAGAATTCTTGATTAATGGGAAACAAACAAAAGAGCTTGTACATCCAATCCTTTTACCTAGATTTAGCTATCTGACAACATTAATCATCAGACAAACACACAATGATATACATCATATGGGGGTAGGGCGGGTCATACTATGCATTTTTTTTAAATCAATGGAGAGGGGTGTTCAAATGACATATTTTGGTATAGAACACAATTCTGAAGAAAATATTTAATTCTGATAACCCTAACCTACATCATTTTGCAGTTGATTATTATTAAATTGTTGATTATTTTACTATTGTAGTTACCCCAGAATATGTCTTCTCACGTTTTCTATCATGGCTGCTCACGTTATCTCTCATAGAGCATTGTTCGAACTAATTCATATAAACACATATAATGTAATTCATATAATAATAATAATATTTAAATACTCAAATAAAAAGGTGTGCCATTCCACTTAATTTTAATTATCATACAGTTTGGTATACGAAATATTTTGACGGGTTTCTGGCATGGCATAGGGCTGAGGCCAACTGCAGCGATAGCAACAGCAGCTCTTATTGACACAGGAATCATCACAGAAGACAATACAAGTGAAGTGATTGATAAGAGCAAGGTCAAGAGAGCACATGAGAAGTTGATGAGAGAGCTGGGGGAACAGTTCGAGAAGAAGTGCAGGGAGGAGGGGGGGATCTCTTGCATCCTCTTTGATGGGCGGATTGACCTGACCAATGTGATGATGGAAGCTGAGGGCAGTGACCAATCTTTTCCCGCAAAGATCAAGGAAGAACACTATAGTGTTGTTAGTGAGCCAGGCAGCTACTATCTGTTCCACTTTACCCCAGAGAAAGCAACTAAAGAGGAGTCACATGCGGAGAAGATTGCTAAGGTCCTCTTTGCCTGGCTGAAAGAGAGGGGTTATGATAAGACCTTGTTGGCCATTGGAGGAGACTCAACAAATGTCAACACTGGTGTGAAAGCTGGAGTAATGCGGAAGCTGGAGCTGCACCTGGGGAGAAAGCTGGTCTGGTTGGTGTGCAACCTGCACACTGTTGAACTTCCCCTGCGCCATCTCATTGTTGACCTTGATGGCCCTACTCTGTCAGACAAAAAATTATCCGGCCCAATAGGAAAGCTCCTTGATTCTGCTACAGACTTTGATATCAATCCAAACTTCACCCGAATCTCTGTTGGCCCTCCACTGATCAAGCTTCCTGACAAGGTCATTCAAGATCTCTCAACTGATCAATACTATGGCTATAAAATTGTCTGTGCAGTCAGGGATGGAGTACTTCCTGCAGGGCTGGCTCTGTTAGAGATAGGACCAGTAAACCACAGCCGCTGGCTCACCACAGCGAACAGACTTCTCAGGCTCTGGGTGTCAAAGCACGGACTTAAAGGGATGCGAAAAATGCTCTGTATGAATTGGTCCACAATTAACCCACCCCTTATATCTCCAGTCTAACTATAGAGTAGATCAAGTCTAGCCTAGAGGGGTCAGCCTAGAGATTCCGGAAATGGTCCAGAGCGGGCAGATAAATTGAGGTCCACAGTAGGATTCCTCACCAAATTAGGTTAGGGCAATCTACCTTCACCTTTGTTAAGCTATGAGTTGATGTTGGGTCTTAGGCCACAATGTAAGCCTAACTTGTCTGACCCAGCTTAATTTAATGTGATTAATTTGCTGGGTTAAAAACACAATTAGTCACTTACTGTTAGTTATTAGAGAGTCTCTTTTCTCCTTCCTGTTTAATTGTCGAGAGCGTACTTGCTGGTGGGGATCTTTTTCGTTGTCAGTTCTCGTCCCTTCTCCGGTTCCGTCCTTTCCTCGTTTTCGTTCTCCTTTGTTCTCCTCTTCGCGGGGCTTTTCCCACCAGCCTTGACTTGGTTTTTTCCTCGGTTGGTTGAGCGGTAATGTATATCTATTACCGAGCACGCTCTTCTCACACAGTATATAAATACTAGTGTGGAGAATAACTCTGGTGAGCAACCAATTGGTTTCATCCACCCAGTTATTGACATAAAAGGAATTTAATAATTGTTAGATTAACTACCTACCTACTCAGTGAACCATTTTCGTTACCTCCCAACTACCCACTCATCAGTTTTCCATATACTGGGGGCCCTGGGAGATAAAAATTTTGGTGTCATTGTCACCAATTTTTATGTCTGAGTGTAGACTAGCTAACTATTTGACTGTAAATGCCTGTTAATGTGATTAACAGTGCCTATCCTCACCTTCTCATGGAGAAGGTGTAGCATTTAATTAGAAGAGAAAATATACATCCATAGGATGAAACTGTCTATGGTCTTTACCATAAGAAAAGAAAAAATGAAAGTTAGAAGATAAAATTACAATTCCCCAGCATCTATTTTTTGTTGTAAAAATAGTCGCGCCTTTAATGCTGTTTGTCGCTGAGGTCTTGTGTCTGTCAATGTTGTAGTAGGATGCGTTACCACTCCTACTGTCAAAGGAATAGTTACTGGAAGTTCAGTGTCTCCAGTTGTTACTGTCAGTGGAGAAGGTTCTCCAAAGTCCATTGTTTTGGGTCCAGACTCTAAAGGGTACAAAAGAGAAATGTCTCTTGTTGTGTCACCCGTTGAAGTCCTTAATTTGACCACTCTTGTTACCCCGTCTGCCCCTGGTCTGAGTTCTGAAACTCTAGCCAGAGGCCAGTATTGTCTTGGAGTACTGTCATGTATGAGAACAAGGTCCCCTACCTTAATTGTGTCAGACCAATCCTTCTTAGTCATTTGTTTATGTCTCTCCCTTAGACCCATCAAGTACTCAGTTTTCCACTGTTTAATGAAATGAGCTTTAACTCTAGTTAAATGTTGTAACTTAGTCTGGAGCTCATCATGTCGTTGAGTCCAGTTTGGGTCTTCTGAAGAGTCTATATTGTAGTCCGGCAGGAGACTAACTTGTTCTCCCCGAATCAAATGATTTGGAGTTAATGGTTCCGGGTCATTAATGTTGTCACTCACATAAGTGAGTGGTCTATTGTTAATGATGTTCTCAATCTCAGCCAGGAGAGTGAGCAACCCAAATAAGTGTATCTGTTTTTTGCCAATTGCTTTCTTCAAGCAATTCTTTACTGTTTGTATATTCCTCTCCCAGATAGAACCATACCAAGGAGAGGCAACCGGAATATACTTCCACTTTATGTTTGAATTTTGTATATATAATTGTGTGATTTCATCGCTTAACAAGTCGTGGATGACTTGTTCACCAGCCTTGAAATATGTAGCATTGTCAGTCCAAACTGTCTTGGGTACTGAATGTCGTGCACAGAATCTCTTAAAGACAGCAACAAAAGATTCTGCTGTAAGGTCCTCCACAACATCCAGATAAACAGCTCGTGAGGCAGCACATGTAAACAGTACAATGTACATTTTTTGTTCAGTGTCACCCACCCCTACAGTCAATGCTCCTGTATAGTCAATGCCTACAGTCTCAAAGGGTCTGTTGAGAGTAACTCTCTCCTCTGGCAAAGCAGGAGGATTTGGTTTCCTATAGGGCCTAGCATGAATACGCCTACATGTGACACACTCACTCAGGACTGTTTTAACAGTGATCCTTCCCTTGGGTATCCAATAAGTTTTTCTTAATGTAGTTAGTGTCTGTGGTACCCCCATATGATATACATCATTGTGTGTTTTTCTGATGATTAATGTTGTCAAATAGCTAAATCTAGGTAAAAGGATTGGATGTTTGCTTTTGTATGACAGTTTTGATTTGTCTAATCTCCCTTTACACCTTAGAAGGCCTTCCTCATCTCTGAACAAGTTTAGATCCACAACTACTGATGGTACAGGTTCTTTTGTTTGTTTCCCATTAGTTAAGAATTCTAACTCTTTATTGTACTCTTTTTGTTGTGCATGGCCTATCCAGTATTTGGTTGCAACTTCTGTATAATTATGATTATTTTTATTTAGCTGTTTGTTAATTGTAGTTAAACAGTTGTGAGCAAACCTCAAACAGTAGGCTGTAACCCTGACAAGTTTGTTGAAATCAGAATAAATTTCATAATTAGTGATTGGTTCAACCTTTTCATTTGAAAAGATTAAATTTAATGTCAAGTTAACTTGTTCCACAGGCCATTGGTCTGTATTACAGAGCCACTTAGGTCCCATAAACCAAGTTTTGTTTGACTTCAACAACTTGTAGGATAAACCTCTGGTCAGAAAGTCTGCTGGATTTTGTTTAGTTGGAACATAGTGAAAGTTTACTTGTAGGCTTTCATTAGCTTCAGCTATTTCTTTTAGCCTATTTCTTACAAAGATATTCTTACTATTAATGCTATCATTCCGTATCCAGGCAAGACAAATCTGACTGTCAAGCCAGATGTGGATATGAGTTATGTTCACATCATGGTAAGCATCCTTAAGCAATGAAATGGTTTTAATGGCTAATGCAGCAGCCAATAGTTCCAATTAAGGTATGGTTCGGGTAGGTTTGAGAGGTGCAACTTTCCCTTTTGCATAAATTAGATGACTTTCTGTAGGGCTTACAAGATACGCACAGCACCCATAAGCTTGTGTGCTTGCATCAGCAAACACATGAAGTCTCTGGGGCTTATCCCTAAACCCACAGCACCTTTGAATTTTAATGTTCTGCACTTTTGTTAAATCAGCAGCTAACTTCTTCCAAGATTTTTTATTTTCATTTGTTATTGGATCATCCCACCCAACATTTGTCCTCCAAATTTCTTGGAGGAGAATCTTTGATTTTATTGTTGAAGGCAGGAATAGACCCATGGGATCAAAAATTTTGGAAGCCTCTGATAATATTTGTCTTTTAATATTTGCTTCCTCATCAAGTTTAAAACCTTTAGTACAGATTGAATCATGACTGTTAGAAGTTGCATCCAAATACCAGTTCATACCTAAAGTTTTAACTCTGTCTGATGGCTCAGTAAGACCATTATTATCCTTTAAAATCTTTTTGTTTAAATCCTCATCATTTGAAATCCACTCTCTAAGTTCAAAGTTACCTTGTTGCATAATGTTTTGAGAGTGTTCATAGACTTCAGATAATTCAGATTTTGTTGTTGTTGAGCCTATTAGATTGTCTACGTAAAAATGTTCCTTAAGGAAGTTCAATGTTAAAGAGTTATTAAACTGGTTTAAATGATGTCTAATTGTCAATGCTAATAGGCTAGGTGAGCAATTGGCTCCAAACAACACAACATTAAATCTATAGGTTATGAACCCTTTATTCAAATCAAATGGATCCTTGAACCATAAGAACCTAAGTTGGTTCTTATCATATTCATTTTTAAGATTTATTCTCAAAAATGCCTTTGAAATGTCACTTTGTACAGCATATTTGTCTAACCTGAACCTCAGTAAGATCTTCACAAGGTCAGAAATGAGATTAGGACCCTCAATCAGGCAATCATTCAAACTGTGTTTATCACTGTCTTTGAGGCTACAGTTATATACTACTCTGAGTTTTGTTGTTGGGGCATCTTGTCGATAGACCCCCCTGTGGGTTAAATAATGACAACCATCTTTTTTAAAAGGGTTATTTGTTACTTCTTCAATGAAGCCTTTCTGTAGCTGTTCTTTGAAGACATCATTATATATTTTTATATTATTATCTTGTTTGAGTTTTTTCATTACTTTATATAAATGTCCTTTAGCTACTTTGAGATTATCTCTTAAAGTTGGACAATTTATTTTCCAAGGTAACTCAATAAAATAACTGTTGTCTTTGCACTGAATGGTGTCTTCAAATCTTTCTACCATTAACTGATCTTCTGAAGTTTGATTTGTGTCATGTATACCCACAGATTCTAGCAACCATAAAGTTTGAATTGCCTCATCCAAAGTTTCATTTGATAATGATGAATTAATGTTCTCAGTTGAGATAATATTATTCAAAGTATTGCTATTCTTACAGGCGTTATGTAGGACTGAGTTGAGGCACATAGTATTTGTTGGTCATGAACTATTTTGGTTTAGGTCTAGGTTGTATTTGGATAGATCACCCAAAGGGGCTATCCCTGATGGAGTCTGAATAGCTATACCATTACCTATCTCTACTATGCCCTTATGAATAAGATTAATATAATCTGCCTACCATTAACATTTCAATGTTAGCTACTGTGTTGTTAGTGATATGTCTATCAGCTATTTTGTAGTGTTTTCCCAAATGATTTATGGTTTGTTCTAGTTTGGGTATAACCAGTTTGTTTTGTCCTACTTTAGAAATAATAACTGCTTCAATTTTCTCTAATTTACTTTCTAAATGTAGTTCCAGGTCAATTGTCTTATAGCTATTTTTGTCCGAGTTATCCTTAACAAAGGATGCAATATTGAGTTTTTGTTCATTCGGGTTTGGTGTCAAACCCAATTTATTTACTACATTTTGTGAAACAAATGTTTGTTGAGAACAACAGTCTATAAGACATCTCACTGGAGTGGTGCTACCCTCACTATTCACTAAGTCCAAAGTAATAGTTGGTAAAAGAATCTCGGTGTTTTTTGTTACGTTGTTTGAACAAACAGAATGTCCCCATGAAAGTGGCATTTTCTTGATTACCTTTGTTTGGGGGAGGTATCTTTTGAGTTTGAGTACTATTGTTTGGACACTTTGGTGAATCACACATTGATGAGACATGTCGTAAACTTTTACAAAACTTACACTTGAATCTTAACCTAGATTTACAGTCTTTCTTATAATGTCCCTGGCCAGTACACTTTTTACATAGGTTCAACTGTTCACATCTTTTAGCTCTTTGGTTAAAGTCTGAATATTTATCACACCCAGTACTACTGTGTTCATTACTTGCACAAAATTTGCAATGTAGTGTGTAAGTTGAGGCAGCAGTTACATTAAAGTTCTGTAATGTAGATGTTCGTGTATTATAGTTGGTCACATTTGATTCTACAGTATCAAGTTTTGTCTGGCTGTAGCTAGTTGGTCTCTGGGAACAGTCTTTGGTTTATCCATAGTCTGGGTCTTATTTTGTGTTGGAATATTTCTCAATTTGTAATTAGTTAGGATATTGGGAAAGTGTTTTCTTATACTTTCTAGATTAGGATAATTTTCTCCCGTTTTTAGAATTAAAATATCTTTAACCCTCAAAGGAAGGCACCTAAGAACTATGCCTTGTATAATCCAAGATGAAGCTTTAATATCTATCTCATTGCTAACTAGTTGTCCTATAATAGCTTCTAATTTTGTATAAAAATTTTCCATATCACTATGGTTATCTTTTATGGGTGCAAAATCAAAAATTTGTTGAGATAATTCATATACAATCTCATCTTTATTAATGTAATTACGTTTTAAGAGATCAATAGCTACTTCATATGAATTCCCTACGGCTGGTAAATAGACTATCAGGTTATAGGCTGGGCCTTTAAGGAAACTAGTTAAGTAGCTAAACTTTTCAACAGTTGAAATATAAGGTTTATTACCTATTAAACTCTCAAATTTGTCAATGAAAGATGGAAATTGTACCGTGTCCCCTTCAAATGTTGGTACTAGCAAAATGGGTAACTGAGCCCTCAATTCTTGTGACTCAGGATTTAGCATGCCACTTAAATTTTGTTGAAGGTTAGCTCTACTTTGATTAAAATCAGAATTAGGTTTATTTGGTGTTAAGTCAGTCAAACGAGACCGTAGTGTCCTTATTTGCTGTTCAATTGAGATTACCTGATCATCATTATCAGCGTAAAGGTCTATCAATTGTTCTTCAGCCATTTCGGATTCAACTAACTCTGAAATACTCTCATCAATGGCTATTATTTCCTTCTTTTTAGTTTCCAATTTAAGAATTACACACTCTAAATCTTCCTTACCTGGTTGTGTAATATTGTTAAAAGTGTTCACAGCCTTTGTAACAGCTCCCAACTTTGCCCCCCTTTTCTTTTTTAACTTTTTCAATTCCGCACTGTCCATGTCTAAGTCAAAATTGTTTAACTGGGGATCGTAATGAAATAGAGGACAAGAAGAAATTACCAGAGAAGAGAGAACACAGACAAAACAGTCAAGTTTAAATTTGGTTTAATCCCCCCCCCAAGTACTTATGTGTCACTCAGGTCTAAGCTTATAAGAGAATGAGACTCCTTAAATGTAAATGTTTCGTAGTTAGGCCCTAGGTTGAAGACCTAATTAGGCTTGATTAGGTTAGGCTTAGGCTAGACCATTTAGCCTAGTTCTGCAATTTTTGTTAAGTAAGGTTAAGGTTTGTAAATTCTCCCCACACGGACCACCAATGCGAAAAATGCTCTGTATGAATTGGTCCACAATTAACCCACCCCTTATATCTCCAGTCTAACTATAGAGTAGATCAAGTCTAGCCTAGAGGGGTCAGCCTAGAGATTCCGGAAATGGTCCAGAGCGGGCAGATAAATTGAGGTCCACAGTAGGATTCCTCACCAAATTAGGTTAGGGCAATCTACCTTCACCTTTGTTAAGCTATGAGTTGATGCTGGGTCTTAGGCCACAATGTAGGCCTAACTTGTCTGACCCAGCTTAATTTAATGTGATTAATTTGCTGGGTTAAAAACACAATTAGTCACTTACTGTTAGTTATTAGAGAGTCTCTTTTCTCCTTCCTGTTTAATTGTCGAGAGCGTACTTGCTGGTGGGGATCTTTTTCGTTGTCAGTTCTCGTCCCTTCTCCGGTTCCGTCCTTTCCTCGTTTTCGTTCTCCTTTGTTCTCCTCTTCGCGGGGCTTTTCCCACCAGCCTTGACTTGGTTTTTCCTCGGTTGGTTGAGCGGTAATGTATATCTATTACCGAGCACGCTCTTCTCACACAGTATATAAATACTAGTGTGGAGAATAACTCTGGTGAGCAACCAATTGGTTTCATCCACCCAGTTATTGACATAAAAGGAATTTAATAATTGTTAGATTAACTACCTACCTACTCAGTGAACCATTTTCGTTACCTCCCAACTACCCACTCATCAGTTTTCCATAGGGAAGAACCTGAAGATTCTGCAATTCATTGTGGAATTCATCATTGGAGTGTATTACCCATGTTGGTTCAACGTGAAGGTCAAGCACTCCTGGATCGAAGGGCCTAGGCACATCCTCTTTCAGCTGGACTGCCTCAAGTCCCAGAGAAAGGAGGTGCTGGATATTGTGATGCCAACTGTGAGAAGATCTGCTTGGTATGCCCACAGTGAAGTCATCCTCCAAACACTACTCTGCTCTGAGGATCAGGAGAGGATTGAAGGGGTGGAGAGAATCCTGGCCATCAGGGAGAGGGGGACCCGGACACTCAGCTGGGGGACTCCTCTGTTAGGAGCAGAAGGACACCTGACATCAATTGTGATGCTTCCAGCATCGGTGACTTGATCAGCTGGTCAGAAGGTGTGTCAGAGCCACCTCTCACCTGCTCTCTAAGCACCTCAGAGGTGAAAAACTTCATCAACACCCCCATGGAGGTGCGCAACTGGCCTTGCCACACACAAAGCATTGAGAGGGTTGTTAAAATGGTGACTGAGGCTTCTGCTAAGTACTTCTCACAGGAAAAGAGGGATGGAGGGATCAGGGCTCAGGAGACCAGCAGGAAGCTGATGTCCAAGTCTGAGTCAAAGCAGGATTTGTGCAACCTGGCAAAGTTCAAGATGTCAGGAGAATGATCTTTGTAATTATATCCAGTGATATACATGCAGTTCACCTATTAATAAATATATGTAAAGTTGATTTGGCCTTGTCAATATAAATGATTTACCTTATATCTTTTAATATATATAAAGGGGTTCAAAGGGTAAAATTGGCAATTTAGAAATACAAAATGATGTAGGTTAGAGTTATCCTATCCAAAAAAGAAGCTCATATTTGAATTCCCCATGTAAAAACATAATTTAAACACCCCTGATGGTAGGATTTCCTTCAAATTCATGTTGTCACCTGAGCACGACCCGCCCTAATATGGGGGTGCCACAGACACTAACTGCATTAAGAAAAACTTATTGGATACCCAAGGGAAGGATCACTGTTAAAACAGTCCTGAATGAGTGTCACATGTAGGCGTATTCATGCTAGGCCCTATAGGAAACCAAATCCTCCTGCCAGGGGCGTCGATTGCTCTAAAATAGTACGGGGGTACACTTCGCCGTCAAAAAGCGAATCAAACAATACTCTGAGTAGCTGTTGCGTGTAATATATCAAAGTTGTAATTTACCATTTACCCGTTTTTTGTATGTTTCTCAGCATGTTGAAAAAACTCAATTGTATTTAATCATTTTATGTCTTTCTTTATTTAAACATTTTTTTTGCAGAAATAAGAAACGCAATACAAACTATTTATAATATTTAACCTTTCATGTAACATAATATCACACATATGTTTGGATATATGGACATATGGATATTTTTCTGTAGACAAATTTCGCCAGCCCAAATTATTATCATTTCTTCCAAGAACACACACATATAACGTCTTATTAGGTGCCATTAATAGTTAGCATTTATAGCAATTCATCCACGAAAGTGGAGGGAACATGTCCCCTGCGTCCCCCCCACAATCGACGCCCATGCCTCCTGGTTTGCCAGAGGAGAGAGTTACTCTCAACAGACCCTTTGAGACTGTAGACAATGACTATACAGGAGCATTAACTGTAGGGGTGGTTGACACTTAACAAAAATGTACATTGTACTATTTACATGTGCTGCCTCACGAGCTGTTTATCTGGATGTTGTGGAGGATCTTACAGCAGAATACTTTGTTGATGTCTTTAAGAGATTCTGTGCACGACATTCAGTACCCAAGACAGTTTGGAATGACAACGCTACATATTTCAAGGCTGGTGAACAGGTCATTAACGACTTGTTAAGCAATGAAGTCACACAATTATATGTACAAAATTCAAACATAAAGTGGGAGTATATTCCAGTTGCCTCTCCTTGGTATGGTTCTATCTGGAAGAGGAATATACAAAGTAAAGGATTGCTTGAGGAAAGCAATTGGTGAAAAACAGATACACTTGTTTGAGTTGCTCTCTCTTGGCTGAGATTGAGAACATCATCAACAATAGACCACTCACTTATGTGAGTGACAACATTAATGACCCTGAACCATTAACTCCAAATCATTTGATTTGGGGAGAACAAGTTAGTCTCCTGCCAGACTACAATATAGACACTTCAGAAAATCCAAACTGGACTCAACAACATGATGAACTTCAGACTAAGTTACAACACTTAACTAGAGTTAAAGCTCATTTCATTAAACAGTGGAAAACTGAGTACTTGATGGGTCTAAGGGAGAGACATAAACAAATGACTAAGAAGTTTTGGTCTGACACATTAAGGTAGGGGACCTTGTTCTAACACATGACAGTACTCCAAGAAAATACTGGCCTCTGGCTCGAGTTTTAGAACTCAGACCAGGGGCAGACGGGGTAACAAGAGTGGTCAAATTAAGGACTTCAACGGGTGACACAACAAGAGACATTCTTTTGTACCCCCTAGAATCTGGACCCAAAATAATGGACTCTGGAGAGCCCCCTCCACCGACAGTAACAACTAGAGACACTGAACTTTCAGTAACTATACCCTTGCTAGTAGGAGCGGTAACATCCTACTACAACAGTGGCAGACACAAGACATCAGCGACAAACAGCGTTAAAGGCGGGACTAGTTTTACAGCAAAAAATAGATGCTAGGGAATTGTAATTTCATTTCTAACGTTCACTTTTCTTTTCTTATGGTAAAGACCATAAACAGTTTCATCCTATGGATGTATATTTTTCTCTTCTAATTAAATGCTACATCTCCATGAGAAGGTAAGGATAGTCACTGTTAATCAGATTAACAGGCATATAGTCAAATAGTTAGCTAGTCAACACTCAGACATAAACATTGGTGACAATGACACCAAGATTTTTATCTCCCGGGGCCCCCAGTATATGGAAAACTGATACGTGTGGGTAGTTGGGAGGTAACGAAAATGGTCCACTGAGTGGTAGGTAGTTAATCTAACAATTATTAAACTCCTTTTATGTCAATAACTGGGTGGATGAAACCAATTGGTTGCTCACCAGAGTTATTCTCCACACTAGTATTTATATACTGCGTGATAGAGCGTGCTCGGTATTAGACATACATTACTGATCAACCAACAAACATAAAGGACGCTGGTGGGAAAAGCCGGGGAACAAGGGACTTGAAGGAAGAACGGCATGGCGAACGAAGGGGCTTGAAAACAGAAAAAGATCTCCACCAGCAAGTATGCTCTCAAAAATTAAGCAACTAGAAGAAAGACTCCAAGAAGAAATCAGGACTTATCTAATAACAGTAAGTGAACAATTGTATTTCTAAACCCCAATTTAGTGAGAACACATAAACTAGGTCCAGTTAAATTAGGCCTACATTGTGGTCTAAGATCTAGCGTCAACTCATAGCTTAACAAAGGCTCAGGTAAATTACCCAAACATAATTTGGTGAGGAATCCTACTGTGGACCTCAATTTACTCTGCCCGCTCTGGACTATTTCCGGAATCTCTAGGCTGACTCCAACAAGGCTAGGCTTAACCTACTCTACAGTTAGACTGAAGATATTAGGGGTGGGTTAATTGGGGACCAATTCATACAGCATTTTTCACATCTATACTATAAAAACGAGTCCTGTCCGTACAAACCTCTGTATTCCGGATTAGTTGAAAGATAGTGACATCATAGACACGTCATAAAATGCGCGGAGCTCTAGCGCGTGCTTTTCACTCTGCATTTACGATTCAACAGACAAAATTATAATTTTTCTTAATTAGACAAAAATTTTAATTTTTACAAATCTTTGTATATGCTGTCTCTCTGTCTATCTGTCCGTCCCACCCTAAAACACGGAAACGGCTCCTCGAAAGAAAAAATTATGAGGTAAAAGTTGTTTAAAATTAATCGAAACCTACGGGAAAATTATTGAATACCCAGTCAATTTGACCTGGTTAATTTTCAAAATTAAAAAAAAATTGCATCAACTATAAGAGCCACGGAGTCCCCTGGGGAGGGGACCATAAATGTTCCCATTTCTGGCTCCCCTGCTGCCGATACCGGGAATGCAGACCCGGGCAGTGGAACTGGATCTGCTACCGCTCATTCGAGATGTTCTGGGCCTCTGCCTGATTCACTTTTCATTAATTTCCGCAACATTTCGTGGCCTTTTCTCAAATTTTCAATCTGTTGAACACCACCTCTCCTCCCCTAACCCTCATCTTCTTTTCCTCACTGAAACCCAGGTGTCTGAGATGACTGACAGCAACCCCTTTTCTGTATCCTCTTACGTTCTCTATACTCAATTTCATTACAAAGGTGGGTGTTGCGTATATATATACGCAATGACCTAACTTGTTCTCGTATTCTCGAACTCGAATCTTCCAAATTCTATACCAGTGATGGCGAACCTTTTCAACCCTGGGTGTCAAAAATTAAAAATTTTCGTGATCATATTCAAGTGGCGTGTCACATACATAAACGATCACTGTTATCAAAGCAACACAGCAATTATAATAATAAAACTATCTATTCTAGCTCATTTGAACAATACAGGAAAAATAAAAATAAATGACAATAAAATGGTTTAAAATAAAAACTACAATTTTATCTGTTATTTAGTGACTTCTTTGTTGCTGTACTCTTGAAGAAAGCTCTTTTATAGCAGGTGTGTAATTCGTACATTTTAATGCTACACAAGCAGCACTGACATCATCAACCAATCTGTTTCTCTTGTCCGTTTTGATGTTATTCAAAGTTGAGAACAAAGTTTCGCAGGAGTAAGTTGATGAAAAAAATTGTCAGTATAGCTTTGGCAAGTCTTTTAAGAGTGTCAAAAGTTTCCGGGATCCAGTTCCACACTTTCAAATTTCATTGTCAGAATTATTATTCACAGATCCCTGCAAGCGTCTCGCTCGAGTGTTTCTAACTCAGATCTAAGATCAATAAACTTTTGCTTCCAAATAGAGCTGGATTGGAACTCTGCTAACTGCATTTCAAAGTCATTTAAATCTAACCAGTCAAACAAATCTAACTTCAGATTTGTAAAAACAGCTTTATCAGGATATTTTATAAAATTTATTGTTCCTTCTAACTCTCTGAACTGCACAAATCTTGTTGAAAACTGCTCAATTATAGAGTTTAAAATTTCAACAAATTGTTCTCGAGCTTGTTCCAAGTCGTCTCTGTCTTGGCACTTCATTTCATCAAAATGTTTCTTCAACCTATGAAAGTACTTACAACTTCTACTTTCCAAGTCACGTTTAAAAATGTTGAGCTTGCTTTCAAAGCCTTTGATCAAGCCAAACATTACATCAATAGTTTTTCCAAAACCTTGTAATTTAATATTGAGTTCATTCAGATGTAATGACAGATCAGTGAAAAACATAAGTCTACTGAGCCAAGCCACATCAGCTAATTGAGGAAACTGTTCTATATTTTCCATATTTAAAAATAGCCTGATTTCAGTTAAGCATTCCACAAAATGTTCAGGTACCTTACCGCGACTTAACCATCGCATATTAATTATTATACATAAGTAATCCATTATAAACTGAATCAACTTCATTTAACAGTGACATAAATTCTCGTTTGTGCAAAGCCCGTGAAGCTATCAAATTGACTATTTTTGTCACAACTGCCATTACATCATTAACTTCTTTTAAACCTACCTTTGCACACAATACCTCTTGATGTATAATACAGTGAAAGCACCAGGAGTGGCTCGCAGGTAGGCACTGTGGAACTGCAGCACCCCCATGATCTTATGATCTTTATATTTAAATATTTAAAATAGCCTCTCTGATTGTTTTTTTTCAATGAACTTTGAGTTTTTAAATCAGATTATATCCTTTTTTCCTTAAACTATTTCAATGCCGAACGAATGAATCACGAAAGTAGCTTCAGCCTTCCCGTGGAACTGCGTACTTAACAGTTCCAGATTTTATTCGAAACGCTTCAAACCTCGGTGGCGGACGTACGAAGAGCGAGTCAGAATAGCGGGTTTAAGAGGATTCAAAGCACTGTGGACAGAGCAGTGCCGATTTGTTTGTTTGACGTGGTAGTTGTGTTGCTATATCGTTTGCTAATTCGAAATTTAATTTCCGAATTGCAATTATCAATGATTCGTTATCATTTATTTTTTGTCGTGAGATTGAAGTTAATTCTATAATAATTGAATTATTTACAATATATAGCTTTCATTTCTTAGAATATTTTTTCGCTCAGAATAAAAACAGAAGAATGGAATTTGTTTACAAATAAAATTTTTGGCAAATTCGAAATTACCCGTTAAGCGTAAGTACCCTATAATTGATTTTATGATACTATTTTACTTATTTTTATGACTGAGTAGTGAGTAGTTATCTATTTATCTATTCGACTTTCTCTCTCTCTCTCATATATATATATATATATAATCGACACAATTGTTCGCAATTTCTGAGGCAGCACCCCCATAACAAAGTCACGAGCCGCCACTGGAAAGCACACAAGCGAATGACCAACAGTTTCTGTAAAATGCTTCACAAATCCAACATTTCGTCCAACCATATTTGGGGCACCATCTGTCGTAACTGACACTATTTTTGACATATCTACCTGTTTATCATGAAGCATTCTAACAACAACCTCACATATATCTGCTCCTGTTGTATTCAGAGGCAAATTTTCTAACTTAAGTAATTCCTCATATATTGCATTGCCACTGGGATATCTAGCAATAATAGCTAATCGAGCCGATGACGTAGCATTGGTGGTCTTATCGAGACAAATAGAAAAGAAATCACATGCATTTAAGTCTTTTTTCACTTGATTTTCTATATCAGAGTTCATCTTCATCACTCTGTCTTTAACAGTATTTCTACTAATTGGTAATTCATTAATACGCTGAATAATAGCTGCTTTATTTTGAAAGTCATCAAATAAAAATGGTGCACATTTCATAAAAGCTTCCTTAACGAAATCTCCATCACAAGTGAGTTTCCATGCTGGACAATAGTATGTGAAATACTGAAGCTTGCAGACACTAAATTTGAAGGCCCACTTACAAATTTAAGTAAATTGTCTGATTGAGACTGTTTATCTTTTAACATTCGCAATATATTCTTTACGTTCTTGCTCACTTTTTTCTAGAAGCCAGTGGTGATTAGTGTCGAAATGCCTTTTCACATTCCAAGTTCTGCTCACAGCTGTTTCACTAAACAGGATGCATAGAGCTTTGTCGTTCGTATCAATAACGCCATATTTTTCAGTCCACCAATCTTGGAAACTCCTTCCGCTTCCTTTCTTTGACAATTTTATTTTTTTGTTTACTGATTCCGCCATTATGATAAGGCTGAAATATTAAAAAACAATAGCAATTCAAAATCGTTAACACAAATATTTAATGTGACAAATGGATGTTAGAACAAGTAAAACGATGAATTAACGTTAGGCCTAATTAGTTTCAACGGTACCACAGTTAATAATGTTAATGGAAATAAATTTTCATTTTCCAACAATAATATCAATAACACTTAATACTAATAATTAACACCAGCAAACACTTAATATTAATTAATAATGAAACATAACACTACACAACAGTGATTAATAATGACTTAATTAGACTCATTAAATCAAAATGCCCGTGTAAAACGACGCCATGGCTCGACTAAAGACAGAGAAAGAAGAAATCAGGGTTGCCAATTCTGAATTCTGAATATATAATTCAGAGTTGCCAGCCAAAATTAATGCTTAATTTTATACTATTTATAATGGTAATTTATTTCAATTCAAATCCAACCACAGTAATATGTAATTAAATAGCCATCAAATATAGAGAATTGAATATTTATTTACAAAAAATATATATAATCATTTCCTATTTAATTAGATGAAATTAAAAACGTCTCTTGATTTGATCGATTTTCATTCTCTATAGTTTTTGTTTAACTTTTGGACGGCAGAAATGTCAGTTTAGGCGTGTCAACAAAAAAACAGCAACGTGTCACCTTCGACACGCGTGTCATAGGTTCACCATCACTGTTCTATACCCTCTGGCTACGGCTTACATCATACATACCAGTCTCAAACTAAATACATCTGCGCTGTTTACCTTTTTCCTAATTCTACTGACTAACCAAAATTCTTTGACTACCTCACTTCTAAAGTGGAATATAATCTATCTTCATTTTAGTAGATTTCAATGTTCACTACCACCTTTGGCTTTCCTCCCGTTTCACTAACATACCTGGTGAGCTAGCTTACAACTTTTCTATCCTAAATGACCGAGAGCAGATTGTACAGCACCCTACTCGTATCCCCGATCGTCTTGGAGATAGACCCAACATTCTGAATATATTCCTTACCTCTCATCCTTCTTCTTACTCTGCCAAACTTTTTTCTCCGTTGGGTTCCTCCGACCACAATCTTATATCTGTTTCCTGTCCTATCAATCTAATTCGGCCTATGGAATCTCCCAAGAGGAGACGCCTTTGGCACTTTGGTGCCGCTGATTGGGAGGCCATTAGGCAGTACTTCTGTGATTTCCCATAGAATGATTATGGCTTCCGTGGCTGGGACCCTTCCGAGTGTGCTGAGCACATCACGGAGGTGATTCTCTCAGGCATGGAGTCGTACATTCCATATTCTATTCCTACCACAAATGCAAAAAAAACCTTGGTTTAACTTTATTTGTTCTACTGCTATCCGCAACAGAGGAGGCTTTCAGAAGATAACGTCGCCATCTAACTCCTGACTCACTCAGCTTATACATATTTCTGCCAAGAATTATGCAAAATCTGTTCTTCGACTCGCCAAAAATTCCTTCATCTGACAAAAATGTGAAAACCTACTCACTTCTAATTCTTCTCGCTCTTTCTGGCATCTAGCTAAGAACCTCTCCAACAACTTTAGTTGTAAATGCAAAAAACTTCACTTTTTTCTACGTGAAAGTCAAAATATGAAAATAAAAACCCACTCTAATAGACAGAGTTTATTTCCACAACAGTTTCGACGCCCACTGGCATCCTCCTCGGGTGGATACAGAAACACGAATGAACCGAAACAAGAGGGAAAAACAGTCCAGGGACCGACCGTTAAGAAATTCGCACCTAGGTATAATAAACAACAATGTAATAACCAATGTAATAATAAATTTATAATGTCTGTAATAAATAATTATGCAATATTAAATGTAATAAATTTAATAATAAATGTAATAATTATGTAAAAAATAAAAAAATAATAGAATCTGTGTGTTTAGAACAGGAAGATAGTTTTAAATTTGTGCGAATGTACTTAATGAAAATGCCCTTCCGATGTCGGGAGAATGGGATCTAACCTAGGTGCGAATTTCTTAACGGTCGGTCCCTGGACTGCTTTTCCCTCTTGTTTTAGTTCATTCGTGTTTCTGTATCCACCCGAGGAGGATGCCAGTGGGCGTCGAAACTGTTGTGGAAATAAACTCTGTTTATTAGAGTGGGGTTTTATTTTCATAACTTTACTTGTTCTTCTTTCCCTCCTCTTTTCCATTCCGACGGCTCAGTTACCGTCTCTTATCCTGCCAAAGCTGAACTCTTTGCTCAAACTTTCGCTTCCAACTCAACTATGGACCTCCTCCATTTCTTCCTCCCTCTGACTTTATTATGTCTGAAATTAGAATATCTTCTAAAGATGTTCTTTTTGCCCTATCTGGGCTTAACTCTAGGAAGGCATACGGTCCTGATGGTGTTCTTCCTGTTGTTCTTAAGAACTGTGCTTCTGTGCTGACACCCTGCTTGGGCAAACGCTTTCGTCTTTATCTCTCATCTGGTGCTTTTCCTTCCTGCTGGAAGTTCGCTTTCATTCAGCCTGTCCCAAAGAAGGGTGACCGCTTACAACCCTCCAACTATCGTCCAATTACTTTGATTTCTTGCCTTTCTAAAGTCTTTTAATCTATCCTTAATAGGAAGTTTCTTAAACACCTCTCTTCTCACAATCTTCTTTCAGATCGTCAGTATGGGTTCCGCAGGGGACGCTCTACTGGCGATTTTCTTGCGTATCTCTCTGACTCTTAGTTATCCTCCTTTCGGGATTTCGGTGAAACTTTTGCTATTGCAGTAGACATATCGAAAGCTTTCGATGGAGTCTGACACAAATCTTAGATTTCCAAACTGCTCTCTTTCGGTTTCTATCCTTCTATCTGTGCCTTCATCTCTAATTGACTTTCTGGACGATCTATAGCTGCGGGTGTAGATGGCCACTGTTCTTCTCCTAAAGCTATCAACAGTGGTGTTCCTCAGGGTACACCCACTCTTTTCCTTTTATTTATTGATGATTTTTAAATTTGCACTTCCTGTTCTATTCACTCCTATGCCGATGATTCCACTCTTCACTTCTCCACCCGCGTCACAAAGCGTCCCTCTCAACAGTCACTCCATGATTAGCGTAGTGCGGCTATGGAGCACCTGACCTCTAATCTTTCTGCTATCTGATTGGGGCAGAGAAAACCTTGTGGTTTTCAGTGCCTCTAAAACTCAGTTCCTCCATCTGTCTACTCGTCACATTCTTCCACACGACTATCTCCTTACCTTCAACAATACAGAACTCAATCCTTCCTCTTCTCTTAACATTCTTGGCGTTTCCTTTTCTCGTGATCTTTCCTGGAAAGATCACATATACTCTCTTTCTAAAACATCTTCTAAGAGGTTAGGTGTGCTGTACCGGCTTCGCAGTTTCTTCACCCCTGCTCAGTTGCTGTCTCTGTACATGGGTCTTGTTCGCCCCTGTATGGAGTATGCTTCTCATGTATCGGGTGCCTCAACCCACACAGCCGTACTTGACCGGGTGGAATCAAAGGCTTTTCGTCTCATCAATTCCCTGCCTCTTACTCAGTCTTCAATCTCTCTCTCTTCGCCGCAATGTTGCCTCACTCTTTCTTTACTATAGCTATTATAACGGACACTGCTCTTCCGAACTCTCTAACTGCATGCTTCCCCCTTTAAGGAGAGCACGCAGCACCAGACACTTTCTCATTCCTTTTCTGTTCAATTCTCTAACGCAAGGGTTAATCGGTATTTCCAGTCTTTCATCTACTCAACCGTTCAACTCTGGAACAATTTTCCTCAGCCCATCTTCCCTCTTGTCTATGATCTCCAATCTTTCAAACGCAGAGTGTCTAGGCATTTCAGCAACCCTGGACCTCTCTTCTTCCTCTATAGTGGGGGGGGGGGGCATTTTTGTGGGCGTTCGCCCTTCGCCCCTCCTTTCTGCATAAAAAAGTTGAATGCCCGTTAGGTTAACTGTCCGCCCTTGACGACTGGTAAGGTTCAGTCGTTATTTTCGTTAAAACTAACGAAAATATCACGACTTAACCTAACCAATCGTCAAGGGCGGACAGTTGACCTAACTGGGCATTCAATGAACCAAACCAGTTAGTCAATTTTAATGTTAAAAAAAAAAATTGTCATTTACCATTACTTATTCGGACTATAGTAGATTTAATTATCCTAGAAGAGTTCCTTGTTCCATGCACGGTCTGTGTATCATATATATATATATATATATACACACGGTAACCCCCTGATTTACGCGGTTTCGGATTAACGCGGTCGAAAATATTCATTTTTTTTATAAATAAATAAAAAGGCACTGGTCGTTAAGAAGCCAGCTTCAAGAGACCCTAATGGTGAGTTTCATTTATTTTTTTTATTTATTACATGCTGTTACTAATTTTTACTCTGTTTTACAGATGAGTTTATGTATTTATTTATTTAATTAATATTTTTGGGGTGTCTTGGGATTAGGAGAGGGGCCTTTACCTAGCACAATGAATTATATGTTATAGTTCCTCCAATTTACGCAGAATTCATTTTGTACGGAAGGTTCAGGAAAGCATATACCGCGTAAAACGGGGCATTACTATATATATATATATATATATATATAATATATATATATATATATACACACATACATATTTATTTATATATATATATACAGGGTGTTTCAGGAGGAAAGGTCAATACTTCGGGATGTGATAGTATAGGTCATTCTGAGGAAAAAAGTTCATATGAACATGTCTAATTCTGAATGGTTACGGAGAGAGAGCTGTTTGAATCTACAAATACAAAAGCATTGTTAATGGTAATCATGAAAGAGAAACCAATTACTGTTTCTAACATTTAATGCTTAAACATTGGCATTTTGAATGGTATCAGATACAGAAATGACAAATTTGTTAGTTTACAATACGTTTTCGAAAATCGCACCGTCAACCTCAATGCACTTTGCAACTCGTGTGCGAAGATCGCGTGTTGTTCGTCTGAGTTGATCTTGACGTTCCTTTATGCGGGCGGCAGCATCCAAAATGCGCGCGAGCAATTCGTCTCGTGTATCCACCTTTCTTTTGTAAACTTGACTTTTCATCCACACCCACAAACAATAATCTAACGGAGAGAGGTCTGGAGACCTTGGTGGCCACTGAATGGGACCATCGCGGCCGATCCATCGACCAGGGAAAGTTTGATTTAGGTATTGCATCACCAGACGGGTAGAATGTGGAGGAGCTCCGTCATGCTGAAAGTACATACCAGCGCGTGTAGCCAAAGGAACATCCTCCAATAGTCCTGGCAATTCATTTTGCAAAATTCTAGGTAACTTTGTCCTGTAAGACGATTCTCTAAAGTAACAGGGCCAATCAGCTGATCATCGATGATACCGCACCACACATTGGCAGTATTAATTGAAGCAATCAGCGATTAGCATTTACCCAATGACAAAATTCCAGTCGCATGGCAGCGTCTCCTGGTTGAAGGTGTTGTACACGCTGTACATGATATGGATGCAAGCCTTCCTCACGTAATGTTCGCCATACTCTTGTGTGTGGTACACCGAGACGTGTAGAAATTCTTCGTGACTAGTAGTAGGACTACGTTCTACTAACTGAAGAATGTTTTCCACTTCATCCACATCTTGTTGACCTTCACGTTCAAATGAAACATGAGCGCTGGGAATTGTACCAATCTCACGCAATGTGTTGAAAACCCTGGTAAACACTCTTCGAACCGGAATTCTGCGGTTCGGAAACCGTCGACGGTATTCTGCAACAGCAGCTGTTGCACTCCCATCGCAAAAACTGTAGACATATACCATATCTGCATATTCGGTATGTGTGAAGGTGTGTGGCATTCTTAACACTGCTACAAACACCAAACAATGTCACTCACAACAGTCAGCTGTCGATTGGTTTATGTTACATGCTTACATTACAGCTTACATGTTTCAAGGTTATAAGGGAGGGAAGGGGGAGGAAGAGCTGCGCACGCATCAGATTCAAACAGCTCCATCTCCGTAACCATTCAGAATTAGACACATGTTCATATGAACTTTTTTTCTCACAATGACCGATACTATCACCTCCCGAAGTATTGACCTTTCCTCCTGAAACACCCTGTATATTTCTCATGTACAGCTATATTGATGGTTATACGTTTTATTTCTTATTTTTTATTTTTTCGATTTTGTGCAGAAGATAAAGTGTATGTATTTATTTTCGATATATTTAATTATTTAATATAATTGTGTGTGTATATTACTCCTGTACTGTTATATTGATAGTTATATTTTTTTATTATATGCATATTCCTCGTTCATATTTCTTATATTATTATTTTTTTATTTTTTTTATCATTCCAATGTATATTTATTTTCTATATATTTACAATATTTCGTCTAAATAAACAGAATGATGTATTGGTGTTTTATTTAATTCTTTTGGTTGTAAACGATAATTAATTATACCAAATGGCTGGTTACGCCTTCTAAACCGACTGACGGATTTCTAAGCCAACCGTCAAGAATATATGCTTTAATTAAATAAATAGCACAATCTGGCAACTCAACCTGTACAAGCCATTTACGCCTTCTTAGCCAACAGTCAATAATATATGCTTTAATTAAAAAAATAGCACAATCTGGCAACTACACCTGTACAAGCCATTTACGCCTTCTAAACCACTGCCGGATTTACAACTAATAAAACAGCGGTCGCTCGGCTGAAGTCTTAATATGCACTTGGCTCCTGCCAGGTGAACACCTCTCTTCCTCTCTCTCCTTCTCCTCTATTTCTCTTGGGCATAACTCCGCCTCCAAGTTTCATAACCCCTTGTTGCACCTGCAACATTGATCATTATCTCTGCAACATTCTTGCACTCGTCCATTTTGCGCCCATACTACCATAGAGGAACTAACTGAGAAGCATACAGAAAAAGAAGACGACGACGCTATAGAAGCGATAAAGGTTAACTCAAAGTACTTCCATAATTTTGCAAAAAGTAAGTCGAAAAACCACGCGACTATCGGACCTTTGAAAAACGAGAACACTGCTTTATCTGATGATCTAACAGAAGTATCTGAAATATTAAGAGCTCAGTACGAATCATCTTTCAGTATCCCAAAAACTGACAAACTGATATGCGATAGAAATGCGTTCTTTGAAAAAGAACTACAAGGGGAAAGTATAACGGACTTCGACTTTACGACAAATGATATAACACAAGCTATTGGGAAACTAAAAGCACACTCAGCGGCAGGACCGGATAAATGGAATGCCACACTGATCAAAAACTGCAAGAATGCAATCGCTGAGCCCCTATATTGGATATGGAGACGATCATTAGACACGGGAGAAATACCGGGCATCCTGAAGAGCGCGAACATAGACCTTATATAAAGGAGGAGATCGATCCGACGCCAAAAACTATAGGCCAGTGTCGCTTACATCTCATCTAACCCAAATATTTGAAAGAATAGTTAGGCAGAAAATCTATGACTTTTTGGAAACTCAGAAAAAATTAAATGATAACCAACATGGGTTTCGGTCAGGCAGATCATGCCTATCACAACTAATGGAACATTACAACAACATTATTGATGCACTGGAAAGTAATGAAAACTATGATGTAATATACACAGACTTTGCCAAAGTGTTCGACAAGTGCGCCCATGGAATCATAATACATAAACTGAAGTATATGAGAATAACAGGAAAAATAGGTAAATGGATATACAAGGTGTCCCATAAGTCCGGCATCATAGGAGAAATTCGTATTTTTCTATTTCTACAAACCATAATTCATATTTTTCTTATGCTCGGGATGCCAATTTCCCGTCCACCATTCTGTTCAGTGACGAGGCTGTTTTTTATGGAAATGGTGAGGTAAATCGACAGAACACCCGCTACTGGTCTCAAAACAACCCTCACTAGTATACCTCTTCAAAGGAACAAGGTGCATCTCGGGTGATGGTATGGTGTGGCATTTGGAAGGATCGCATCATAGGCCTCCTCTTTTTCGATGAACATGTCACTGGAGGCACCTACCTACGTATGCTCAAGGAAGCAGCATTTCCCAGTGTCTTGAACGTAGAAGGAAATTTCCCAACATGGTTTCAGCAAAACGGCGCTCCTGCACATTACAGCACCCAAGTAAGGGAATACCTGTACCAACAATTCCCTGGTCATTGGATAGGACGTCGAGGGCCTGTGGAATGGCCAGCTAGAAGCCCGGATCTCACGCCACTAGATTTTTATCTCTGGGGCCACTTGAAAGCGCTGGTATACGCAGAGAAAATTAGGAACGTTGAACATTTGCGGCAGCGCATTATTGGGGCATGTAACACCATTACTCCTGACATCATTCACCGTGTGCTTGCTGACTGGGTATCACGTCTGAATTTGTGTATTGAAAACAATGGTGGACATATTGAGCACGTTCTGTAAATAAAAGCTTTTGTTTTGCCTTTTTTTATTATTTTTCCTATGATGCCGGACTTATGGGACACCCTGTACTATAATTTCCTTAGTGAGCGGCGGCAAGTCGTTACAGTACAAAGAGTATCTTCATCAGAATCAGAGGTCCTCAGCTCAGTACCACAAGGAACACTATTAGCTCCACTACTCTTCATAATCATGCTAACTGACATAGATGAGGACGATACCAGAGACAGCACAGTAAAATCCTTAGCCAATGACACAAAGATGAGTAGAAAAATAAGAAACCCACAAGATATAGGATCTCTATAAACCGACATGAACAGAATCTACAAGTGGACGGAAGACAACAATATGAAGTTTAACACAGAAATTTCAGCTGTTACGGTACGGAAAAAGAGAAGACCTAAAATCCGTGGAATATTATACCCCAAATGGACAGGAAATTCAGAGAAATTCTAAAGCAAAAGATTTAGGGGTTGTAATGACTGATGATGAGAAATTTGAAACAAAAAATAAGATAGTAAACAGAGCAAAGAGAATAACTGGGCAGATAGTGAGAATCTTTAAACCAGGGGTCACCAACCTTGGCGGTAGCGCCCACTAGTGGGCTCACATTAAAGGTAATTAAACATTCATTTCATTATTTATTTTATCGATTATGTTGATTTATTCTTTTTGATCTAAGGTGAGCGATAAGCTTTTTTAATTTTCAAAAAATCGTAAAAGTGGGCGGTGAACAAAAAAAAAGGTTGGTGACCCCTGCTTTAAACGAAGCGAAGGGATAGGAATATAATGATTCCTCCACTGAAAACACTGATCATACCCAAATTGGAATACTGCTCGGTCCTAACATCCCATATAAAAAAGAAGACATTAGACAGTTAGAAGGGATTCAGAGAAGCTTCACAGCCAAGATCAAGGGGTGCAAAGAACTAAATTACTGGGAAAGGTTATGCGAACTAAACCTATATTCACTGGAAAGGAGAAGAGAGATATACACCGTCATTTACACTTGGAAAATAATGGAGAAACTAGTCCCTAATGTTACTCTGAAACCCTGTAACTCCCCAAACAACAGTGGAAAGTAGAAAAGGAAGACTGTGTCGTGTTCCCAAATCAAAGGCGAGACGGGGAACATCCTTAACCCTGAAAGAAAATAGTTTTGTTGTGAGAGGACCGAAACTGTTGAATCAGCTGCCCAGACCTGAGGAACACGAACGGTGCTGTAGTGGACATTTTCAAAAGAAGATTAGACGCCTGGCTCAGAACAATCCCCGATGAGCCGGGCGTACCTGGCTATGTGAGGTGGAGAGTACAAGAAACCAACTCACTACTTCACCAGGCCAACTCGAGAGGAGGGGCAACAAGCTTGACCTTCGTGAAATGAGGAATCATCGCACGGAACCTTTGAAAGGTTGAAAGGTATATTATTTTTGACTGTACAGTAAAAAAAAATTCATTTAAAATTTAACCTTGACGAATGGTTAGATTAAGTCGTGATGTGATATTTCTGTTAAAAAAAAAAGGAAAAAAAATATTATTTTTCACTGTACACTGTGTACAGTAACTGTATTGACCGAAGGGTAATAACAGCCATCCGCAGGAAGTGCCAAAAATATCCCTCCCGTAGGCCGCACGAAGGGCGGGTTCTCTGCTAGTATTTTATAAATTTCGAATCTGGAGGGATTGGCGTAAGCAACTATATACTATTCATTTTTTAAAGTTTTTTGTTGGCGTATGTAGTTACTGCTCCATACAACTATTCCAAGGCTTTCACAAATTGTTCCAGAAGCCCTCGTTTAAGATGTAGAGGTGGCAGCAAGATCTTGTCTGTCTGAACAAGAGCATTGTTTATGACATTGTGAGTATCAGGGTTTAAATGCTCTCTGGCAGGCCACTCTCTTCTCACATAGTGCTGGCCTATTGCTATGCTGTCCCATAAACAAAGGAAGCATGAAAACCTTGCATATCCACCTTGCAATCCAAGTAGGAAACCCAGCATTTTAAAGTCTCCACAGACATCCCATTTATATCTTTCGTAGTTGACCTCCAGTAAATGCTTTACATTTTCAGTCTTCTTTTAGGTGAACTAAGTGAGCTACAGGAATTGATGGATATTTATTGCCATTGTGTAGAAAAACAGCCTTCAAACTTCTTGTTGAAGAGTCTATGAACAGTCGCCACTCTGTTGGATTTAGTTCTACACCAATTTCCTCAAAAAGACCAGCCACATCAGAACAATAACGCAAAGACTCATGAACTGCGAAGATGCAAAAGTCAAATGCTTTTTCCTGTAGCTTGAAGCCTTGCAGCTAGTATCTAATAAATTCCATTCTTGGAGACGTGATGTTAACAGCTCTGCATTGGATTTAGTAAGACCTAGGTCTCTTACTAAGTCATCTAATTCTTGTTGATTTGGGAAATGTGGAGACTTACTTGATGATGCTCCTTTGAAGTCAATCTCGTCATCCTGTTCACTAGATGATTTCACTTCTGAAGTTACTTCTAAGGAAGGTGGATTGGGAATTGGTAATTCTTAACTGTGTGGAACTGGAGCAATGGAAGATGGTATGTTTGGGTATATTATATTTCTTGTACTTTGCAGTGTCAACCATGCAAAAGTAGCAGTCATGGTGGTTAGTGAGCTCTCTCCAAACTAGAGGAATTGCAAATGGCATAAACTTGAGACCACCTTCCTTCCAATGTTGATCGGCAGCTACCACAGCAGAAGTGAGGTGCCCATGATTTGTCTTGGTCACCCATCGGCATTCGAAAATAAACTTCATATTGTAAGTAAAACTTAGTGCCATCATCAATCTTGCGCTTGACCTGGTTTGGGCCAATGTAATATCCGCAAACAGCAAAATGAGTCTGGACAGAGCTCACAAGCTCTAGTGCTAGCCATGGAAATCTGAAAAAATTCAATAGTAGTTAAAAATTACACTGAACAAAATCTAGCTTTTTTTACCTCCTTCGAACGAATTTGTCATTCTAATGTACCTTTTTACGCTGATTACAAATTTGAAAACATAATTTTTCTATCACTCACCAATTTCGAAGGAAATGCAAATGAAAAATGACAAATTTTCTTACTTTTTTGGTATATTTAATCGTACAAAAAAGAAGTGACCAGTGATGGGCATCGATACACGAAAATCCCTAAGGCGATACCGATACTCGTAACTCGTCTAAAGCGATACCGATACAGCGATACTTTATAGATGGCTAAAGCGATATCGATGCCGATACATGTATCGCGATGCATTACTATAAGAATGAACAAATCTTACTAATATGTAAATAAATTTTTACTTTGTATATTGGGTGTAAAAAACGATCAATTCAGTTAAGCAAAAATGTACTTTATACCAAGTTAGCTCACAGAAAAACTTAAATGTTATAAACTTTTAACGAGGAACATAAGAAATTGTAGGTGATCTGCCCCTTTAAGATTGTTGTGAATTGTGATATCAATAATAACGAGTATTACCCTCAAGAAATACCAGTTGGCAAAACATCTTATCGGATAGTATATTCCTCTTTGAAGAGTAAATGTGGCCCGCCAAACTGAAAAGCCGTTCCACGGGAGCGGAGGATGGAAGTGGAGTATTGTACTTAGTGAAAACTCTCATAATTATAATTATTTTTGCCTCGAAAGCGCAGTGGGCATTCTAGTCTTATATACATCACATCTCTGATCTGTGGGCCCTCAAAAATGACTTCTTTGATTTTCGTTTCGCTGATTTTAGGGAACTTCTGTTTAAGATATAGAAATCCAGGTCTGTCTTTATCCATGGTTTTTACAAACTTTTTCACCAAACCAAGTTTGATATGGAGAGGTGGTAAGAAAACTTTTGCTGGATCTACTAGGGGTTGATGGGCAACATTTTTCTGTCCTGGATCCAAATTTTGTCGAAGTAGCCACTCTCTGTGTATAATGACTCTTCTTAGCTCGGCTGTCCCACTCGCAGAGGAAATAAGAGAACTTTGTGTATCCCAACTGTAAGCCGAGAAGTGCAATCACTTTCAGATCACCACAGATTTGCCAGGAGTGTTTATCATAGTCAATATGTTTCAAAAATAACTGCATATTGTCATATGATTCCTTCATATGAACTTTATGCGCAATCGGAACAAAAGGAGAGACATTACCGTTGGGTAATAGTACAGCTTTCAAACTCAATTTTGATGAATCGACAAAAAGTCCCCATTCCTCTGGATTGTACTCTCGACCAAGTGCCTCCATGAGAGCGTTCACATCATTACAATACACTAAATCACTTTTCATAGAGAAAAACGATGCGAAGTGTGTCTGACGCTTACGAAATAATGATATTTTTACAGTCTTTTGTAAGAGATTCCAACCTTTTAATCTAGATCCTAAGAGTCAACCTCATATTTAGATAGATTCAACTCTCTGACAAGATCATTTAATTCTGAATGAGAAATTAAATTAAATTCATTCGATGAAGGAGGATGGAATACTAGGTACTACAAATCGATGAATCGGTATAGAATTTAAATTCTGTACCGATTCATCGATTTGTTGTACCTGGCATTCCATACATTAAAACCAAGCTCACCCTCTCGTCTATTGTTAATTTCGCGGCCATCCCCTACCTAAAAGGAAAAAATAATATATTATACTCAACACTAAAAATTCCTATGATGCACGACTTCTGCGCCATCCTGTATATATATATATATATATATATATATATATATATATATATATATATATATATGTGTGTGTGTGTGTGTGGAAAAGGTTTTTCACAGGAAAATAAATTTTTCGTTAAAATTAAAAAATATCATTGTGTTTGTATAAATTGACGTATTAATCGTTTAAAAATATAATTTTGTTCGTATAAATTAAAATATGAATCCGTTAAATTTTTAATATTGTATAAAGTGCCTCGATGCACCAGCACAGTGCTTGGCATCCTTTTTCCATAACCCTAACGACTGCAGTGTGCCTCATCTATAATCTTAGAGAGAGATTCCTAAATTCTAAATGTTCTTTTCGACTATTATAAATCACGTAAAAGAGTTAAGCGCAAAACCACAATTATATAAATTCTTTTGCTAATATTATTAGAGTAGGATTTTGCAACTTTAATAATCTTTTAAACCGTGGCACAACGGGAGCTCCTCGAGGGAAAACACTTTGAGAGTTAGTTCGTGCCCCACGTTTTGAGTGTTTAGTCACCCAATTGGGTTCTCTTTCGTTTTACAATTCTCTAAACAAGTGTTGCGTTAAGGATTAGATTTTTCTAATTACTGTCCATTGTAAAAGAAATCTAATATCTTAGAAGTGATCTATCCTTGCGCAATAAAGACTGACAAAGGTAATTCCTCATTTATATCCTTCCACGTGAGATTTATAAACATTCTATTTATATATATATATGATGAATAAAACCACGAAGGAAAGGAAACACAAAATGGTGCTCAAGCGCTTTCGTCTAATGACATCCTCAGGAACACTGAAGTACATAGAAGGTTACAGCCTATATATAGGTTACAAAAAAAATAAACGGAGAAATGAAATTAAAAAAAAAAAAAAATTATTAAAAGATTGTGGGATGGGCATACAACTTTGTAAGGAAACACTATCGATTTTTAGCACAAGATCAAACTACCGATTTTTAGCACAAGATTAAATTAATTGTTTCCAACCAATGATGTTATAAAAAAAAAAAAAATACAAATTTATACTGGAAATCTGCCCCGGGTTTTATCACTCTATCGATGTATTCCGGACTGGCGATCCTAAGGGCGCGGAGAAACATTGATGAAAAAATGGCCTTCTTAGTAGGGGTGTCATGTCCCGAGTAAAAGTGTACGTAGGACAAATTGTTTGTTGTTTTCCGATAGATACTAAACTTAAAACCTGGGCTTTCCCTATGTACACGCACATCCAAAAATGGGATTGAATTGTCTTGTTCCACTTCTAAAGTAAACTTAATGGAGGGGACTTGATCATTTAACTAAGGAGGAAGTTATCCAGGTCACGATTCATGGGCCAGATACACAAAATATCGTCGACGTACACTTTTACTCGGGACATGACACCCCCACTAAGGCGGCCATTTTTTCATCAATGTTTCTCCACGCCCTTAGGATCGCCAGTCCGGAATACATCGATGCCGAATTGGAAAAAATCAACGGTATTGGAAGTGATCTGTGTTATCCATCTGCGTTTATGGAATCTTGTCTCAACAAGGCAAAACGAACTTTCTATCTTGTCAATAATAACACTCGTACTTTGTCAAAAAATATTTTAGTACTTCCATTTTTTCCGGGCTTTTTAGGCATTGCTAATGTACTTAAACTTTTGGATATTAATGTAGTATTTTCATATAACAATATTGTGAAAAATATCATAGTAAAAAATAGCCCTACCAATAATTCAGGCATTATCTATAAAATTGGGTGTAAACAATGTGATTCCTTTTACATAGGTCAGACGGGAAAGGATTTGCACACACGTATAAAACAGCATCAATATTCCGTTAGAACAGGACAGTTGTCCAGTGCCCTTTTTGTCCATTTGTCAGTTATCCCACTGTATTGACTGGAATAATGCTTCAGTTTTATTTCACTCTGGCAACAGTTAATAGAAATATTCTTGAGTCTGCCATTATCCAACTTTCAAATAACTTCAACATAAGCAAAGGTCTTTTTCAACTCGATCCTGTTGTTTTGAATTCCGTCAAAACAGATCTAGATAAGAAAGGTAGAACGCTAAATCTTTGGTAAACTTGTATGCTACTTTATTAACTTTTAATTTTCATTTTATTTTTATATACAAGATGGGGTAGTAGAGTGATAAAAACCCGGGCAGATTTCCAGTAAATTTCATTTTTTTTTTTTTTTTTTTTTTTTTTTGAAACAATTAATTTAATCTTGTGCTAAAAATCGATAGTGTTTCCTTACAAAGTTGTATGCCCATCTCTCAATCTTTTAATAATTTTTTTTTTTTTAAATTTCATTTCTTCGTTTTGTATAGGGTATGTATATATATATATATATAGATATATATATATATATATATATATATATATATATATAAGCACACCGGACAAAAAATTAGTCACCCCTAATGGCACCGATAGTAGGAAGTTCAAGGTCACACAGAGGGCGCTGATGTAGCATTGGTAAGTGACAAATAGCGGTGACGTAGCACACAGGATCAGATCTGTTTCGTGGGGTGGTGAAGAACAAAGTGTGTGTTGGATATAGTCTGCAAAATGGGTCGTGAGGCAGACGTTACTCAGTGGCAAAAAGGAGCCATCGTGTTTGGCAGAGCCCACGGACACAAAATGTCTGAAGTAGCCCAATTTGTTGGTGTGTCAACGCGTACTGTCCAGCGAGTTTACAAAGAGTGGTGTAGTTCGCAATCAACTGAAACTCGACGGCGTAACTGTGCCCGGAAAACAATTCTCGACAATAGGGACCGCCGCCATGTTTCTCGTCTAGTAACTGCAAATCGTTTTCAAACCAGAGAACAGTTCCTCCAAGAAACCAATGAGGTTCTCCAGCGACCAATTTCCGAACGGACATTGCGACGAGAACTGCATGCGATGGACATCTGGAGCAGGGTACCACGGAAGAGGCCGCTGTTAACAGCAAGTCACAAATTGGCACGTTATAAATGGGCTCAGAGGCACAAAAACTGGACTGCGGCAGATTGGAAACGTGTAATTTGGTCCGATGAGTCCCGTTTTTGTTTGTTCTCCAATGATGGGAGGCGACGAGTACATCGCAGGTCCAATGAAGCCTTTAATCTTGAATGCGTCGAAGGTGTTGTTCAGGCTGGAGGTGGTTCCGTGATGTTCTGGGGATGGTTTTCGTACCACGAAATGGGCCCTCTCGTTCCAGTGACGATGAATTTGAACCAGCAGGCGTACCTCCGCATACTAAACTCGCCGGATTCGTGCGGTTATCAAGGCCAGAGGCGCCGTCACACGTTATGAGGTACATTCTGAGAGGGGTGACTAATTTTTTGTCCGGTGTGCTTATATATATATATATATATATATATACTGTATATAATTTTTTTTTTTTTTTTGTAACCTATATATAGGCTGTAACCTTCTATGTACTTCAGTGTTCCTGAGGATGTCATTAGACGAAAGCGCTTGAGCACCATTTTGTTTCCTTTCCTTCGTGGTTTTATTCATCATAAATATTTTTCACGTGTTACTTTCGTGAAATAATTTTCATATATATATATATACAGTGGTGGGCACGCGCAACAATTTTTGTAGCGCCGCAACCGCAACCGCAACTCTGCTGAAATAGTTGCGCCGCACGCGCAAGCGCAACCCTTTTCAAAAAGTTGCGCCGCAAGCGCAAGCGCAACCAAAAATGTTGCGCCGCAAGTTGCGCCGCAACTGCCCACCTTTGCATTTAACGTATATCTGCAGTGGTGGGCACGCGCAACAATTTTTGTAGCGCCGCAACCGCAACCGCAACTCTGCTGAAATAGTTGTGCCGCACGCGCAGGCGCAACCCTTTTCAAAAAGTTGCGCCGCAAGCGCAAGCGCAACCAAAAATGTTGCGCCGCAAGTTGCGCCGCAACTGCCCACCTTTGTATATATATATATATATATATATATATATATTGATACATTGCCTTGGGTCCGAGGCTGTCTTTCTTATAATTATATTGTTTATGGGTAAAATTTCTAAAACTCAATCCCCTCCCGTTAACGACTCTGGCCCGTCCTTGGATTTGGATAAGACTTCTACTTCTGGTCGTTCAGCGGCCTCTGCCTCCGCTGGATTGACCTTAAAGCCGTATGGTCCCCTCTCGTCCTTTGCTGCGTCTGACTCTCGTGGCCGTGCTCGTGGTGGCCGTAGGGCGGGGTCTTCGCGGCCCTCGTTCTCTCGCCCACTCTCGGTTACCGTCACACGTGGACCTGTCTCTGCTGTCAATTTCTGTCCGGTGGATAGGTTCCTTATTCTCCGCCCTTCCGGGAAACTCGGAACGGGTGTTTCAGCGTCGTAAGACGATGGGGGTTCCCTGCCGTTATGATATCCACCCTCTGAAGGCTGGATCTCTTCTTTTGAAGTCCCGTTCTTCGGGAGTGACTGAGTCCTTTCTACAGTTGCAGGATGTTCTGGGTTGCAGAGTTTCTGTGACTCCTCATCCGCGACTGAATAGTTGTCAGGGCACCATTTTCGCTTCCCGTCTGCTGTCGATCCCGGTTGGCGCGTTGCAGGAGGATCTTGCCTCCCAGGGGGTCACGAAGGTCTTCCGCTATTCGTCGCGCCGGGATGGTGCTCTTACTCCGTCGGCTCGTCTGCTCCTGACCTTTGACTCCCTTGTGCCTCCGGCCCAGGTGTTCTGGGGCATGGGTGATCGACGGTCTTGCGAGTTTTCGGTGCGGCCGTATGTGCCTGACCCGGTCCGCTGCTTTGGCTGCAACCGGTTCGGTCATGTTAGTTCTGCGTGCCACCGTGAGGGTGAGCTCTGTGTCCGCTGCGGTGGGCCTGCGCACCCTCCCTCGTGCACGAAGCCCCCGCAGTGCTCGAACTGCTCGGGAACCCACCCTTCCTCCTCGCGGGACTGGCCCGTTTTCAAGTTCGGATTCGAAGTGCAGTCCTTAAGGACTACCGAATTCCTCAGTGCGCAGGAGGCGCGCGATAGGGTTCGCGACCGGGAGCCGCGGCGGGGATTGTCCTATGCTGCGCTCTTGGCTCCGGCGGGTCCTCGGGCCCCTCCCGTGCTACCCGGCGCCTACCGGAGTGGTGTCCCCCTGGAAGTCCCGGGGGTTGGTGGTCCTCCTGGCACCGCAGGACCTTCTTGTCCCCCTGCCTCACCCTCAGTCGCCAAGACTGATTCCCTGCCTACAAGTGCCCCTTCTCCCTCTCCGGCCGCCTTGGGGTCTGGATCCCTGCCTGCCTCTCTCGGGTGGGGAAGGTGAGGCCCCGAAGGGGAGGAGGAAACGTCACCGTGGTCGGAGTCCTCCAGACCCGTCCATGACCACTGCTTGCTCTGCTTCCCCTTCTTCACCGGAGGGGAAGCGGCGCGCCGCCCCTACTCCGCTCGGGACTCCCTCCCCTATACGGAGGGCTGGTGGGGCGTCACCTCCCGGTGTCCCAACTAGTGTCCGGATGTCGGTTGAGGTGCACTGCCCCATAACACCTTTGATTACTGACTCGGTTCCCACGGTGAACCCGGTCGAGAGGGGCTTGGCCCTTATTCACGGAGTCTCTCTCCATTCGGCTCCTGCTGAGAGTGGTCGGGTGGTCTCTCTCCTGGATCTACCTTTCCCACCTGTGGTGAATCTCCCCCCCCCCCCGTCAGCACTTGTCTGGTGTGGCGAGCCCCCGGACTTCTGGTTCTTCCTGCCTTACCACTGGTGGGGATTCGGGGGTTTCGGCTGGGCCCGTCTCATCGTCTCCTCTCCCCCCATCAGGGGAGCCCCCCTTTGAACTCCCTGTTCCACTCTCCCACCCTCGATCTACTACGGGTGGAGCAGCTGCGGAATCTGTGGCTTCCCGTAATCGAGATCCTCGTCTCCGGGGCTTGCCCCTGTGACCCCTACTCTCCCCGCTCGGGGTGAGTCGGGGAAGCCGAATCCGTCCCTGGTTACGGACCGTTGAGTTTACTGCTCAGCTTGGTCCGTGGATGTTTTTTGCTGTTTTCTCTGCCTCTTATTCTGCTTCTTCCCCTTACAGTTCCATTTTGCATTGGAACTGTAGGGGGCTTTTAGCTAACTGGGAGAACCTTGCCTCCCTGCTGGAGAGCGAGCGGCCTTCCTGCGTTTGTCTCCAGGAGACTACCCTGGCTGCGCGCGGGCTCCCTCGCCTCTCTGGCTACGTTCGTTTCCCTTGCACCCCAGATAAGCACACACACCGGCGGGGTGCGGCGATTTATGTTCACCATTCGTTACCCTCACAAGGTGTGCCTCTTCGTACTTCCTTGCAGGCTGTCGCTGTGCGGCTCTTCTTAGATCGCCAGTACACTGCCTTCTCGATCTACATTCCTCCCCATGACCCTCCTTCTCGCGACGCGGTTCGCGAGCTGGTGGTGCAACTGCCTCGGCCGCTTCTCCTCCTCGGGGACTTTAATAGTCGCGACCCGGCTTGGGGAGATGTCCGGTCGACAAATGTGGCTGGTATGTTGCTCTCCTTAATGGAGGAACTTTCCTTTACTTGCCTCAATTCTGGCGGACCTACCTATTTTCACGAACCCACGGGTTCATTTACCTGTATTGATCTCTCCTTGGTGTCCTTCGATGCCCTACTCGATTTTTCGTGGAGGGTGTTGGGGGACTCTTATGGCAGTGATCATTACCCAGTCTGTCTTGAGCCGGTCGGACCGCAGCCGGGTGTCTTGTCTCGACCGAGGTGGTGCCTGGCGCGGGCTGACTGGCCATCCTTCAGAGCTCGTTCCGTCATTGCCCGTTCGGTTTTGGACTTTGGCTCTGTGGATGAGAGCTTGGAGTTCTTCGAGCGGGTGGTGATGGGCGTACCGGAGGACTGTATTCCTCGATCTTCAGGTAACGCGGACACGTAGCGTCCCGTGGTGGACTCCAGCATGTCACCAGGCGGTGTGTGAGAGGAAGAGAGCAACGCGCCGCTTCCACCGCACCCGGCGCACAGAACACTTGATTGAGATGCGGCGGGCGAAGGCTTTCGCCCGCTGGACTCTCAAGTTGGCCCGTCGGGCCTCTTGGCGTGCTTTTGTGTCTGGCATTTCCTCGTCTACCCCTTCTGCTTCTGTGTGGCGGAAGGTACGTAGTATCGAGGGGAAGCCGGTCCCTGCTCGTCGCCCTGTCCTTCGGGACGGGGACGGCTTCCTTTCGAATCCTACTGCTGTGGCCGATCGGCTGGCCGGGGCTTTTGCTGCGGTTTCCCGTTCGCCTTCAGCTGCAGATCGTCCGTTGTCGGATGTTACGTTCCCACCACCTGGGAACGAGCCCTATAACCGTCTCTTTACGATGCGGGAACTTCGGGCTGCCCTGGCAACCCGTCGTTCTTCAGCCCCTGGCCCTGATGACATTCCTTATGACTTTATGAGGAATCTGCACCCGATGGCCCTACACTTCTTATTGGATCTTTTCAACCGGATGTGGGTTGAGAGGTCGTTCCCTTCCCCTTGGAGGGAGGCGATTGTTGTCCTGATACCTAAACCAGGGCAGGATCCGGCGGAGGCGGCGGGCTATCGGCATATTGCCCTGACGAGCTGCTTATGCAAGCTCCTTGAGAAAATGGTGGCCGTAAGACTTTTATTTACACTGGAGTCGTTTGGGTTATACCCCCCGACCCAGTATGGTTTTCGTCGGTTTCGGGGTACTCTGGACCCCCCTCTCCTCCTTGGTCATAATGTACAGGAGGCCTTTTCTCGCCGGAATCTTGT
Organism: Bathynomus jamesi; assembly: GCA_023014485.1. NCBI lineage: Eukaryota > Metazoa > Arthropoda > Malacostraca > Isopoda > Cirolanidae > Bathynomus > Bathynomus jamesi. The sequence goes on from JAJOZX010000071.1 coordinate 2,036,634, forward strand.
TCTGGCCGTCTTTTTCGACGTTCGAAAGGCCTATGACACGACCTGTCGGGGAGTTGTCATGGACCGTTTGAAGTCTCTTGGTTTTGTGGGCCTTTTGCCCACGTTTATTCGAAACTTCCTCTGCCGTCGCACTTTCCGCGTCCGTAATGGGGCGGCCCTATCTGACCTGTATGTTCAGGAGGAGAGGGTGCCTCAGGGGTGTGTCTTGAGCGTCTCCTGCTTCAATCTAGTCATGTCTGCGCTACCGGGGGCCCTCCCGCCCTCGGTGCGTTGTTCCGTCTACGCCGATGATCTGGCTGTCTATGCCGCGGGGACGAGCTCCCCTCTCGTGGAGAGGCAAGTCCAACTCGCGGTCAATCGGGTTGAATGTTGGGCGTCGTCGGTGGGCCTTACGCTGTCTTCCCCGAAGACTTTGTGCGTGGCCTTCCTTACGTCGAGGAGACGGGGCTCCGGCGCCGTCCCGGCCTATAATCTTACACTCGGGGGTCAGCCTCTGGCCCTCGTTCAATCAGTACGTTTCCTGGGTATGGTCTTCGATAGCCGTTTGAGCTGGGTTCCCCACCTTCGCAGGCTGCGCGAGACTGCAAGACGTACCCTGGATTTGCTGGGACATTTGTCTCATACTACATGGGGCGCGGATAGGCGGACACTCCTCCGTTTGTACGTGTCCCTGGTACAATCAAATTAGACTATGGGAGTGTGGTGTATGGCTCCGCCTCCCGTACGGCCCTTCGGATACTGGACCCGGTCCTCTCTAGAGGACTGCGCATGTCATCTGGCACCTTCCGCTCCTCTCCAGTTGATAGCCTGCAGGTTGAGTGCGACATCCCTCCCTTGGAGGATCGGAGGTCGTTCCTCATTGCCAAGCACAATCTCCGGATCCTCCGTCTTCCCAACTCTCCTCTGTTCCAGGTGGTGAGAGGGCGTTCTGCCGGGATGGGGGTTGGTATTTCACCGACACGGTGACCTCCCTCCTCGATGGTATGGGCACTCCTCCTCCATCCGTCATACCGGTCTCTTTCGAGGGTGTTGCACCTTGGGAGAGCACCCCTGTTACATGCTGTAGGGCGTTGCGCCCCGTCGCAGGGCCGATTCTGACTCTGCCTTGCTTCGGTCTCTGTTCCTTCAGCACACTGCTTGTCACTCTGCATGTGTTGCGGTCTTCACAGATGGCTCGAGGTCGGCGGGGGCGTTGGGGCTGCGGCTGTTCCCCAGTCGTCTGCCCTTGCTCCCCGATGTACCCGCCTCCCTGATGGGGCTTCCGTTTTCACGGCGGAGCTCTATGCCATTCTGAGCGCTCTGGAGGTGGTGCGGGAGCATCCGGATGGGTCATTTGTTATTATTCGGATTCCCGCAGTGCCCTGGATGGCTTGGAGTGTTTCGACCCCGTCCACCCACTGGTTCGCGTACCAGTTACTTGCCATTCCTTGTCACTTCTGGTGGCAAGGAGGTGGTATTTTGCTGGGTCCCTGCACATGTTAACGTAGCTGGAAATGAGGCTGCCGATCAAGCTGCCCGTTCCGCGTGCCGACTACAGGTTTCACCCGTGCCTCTTCCCTTTTTCAGATTATATCCCTGTTTTCGTAGTTTTTGCGCTCCCGGTGGAGAGTCGCTGGGATGTCGCTACAAATAACAAACTCTGCAAGATTAAACCCAAATTGGGATGTTGGGCCTCTTCCTTCCATCGGTCGCGCCATAAGGAGGTGGCTCTGGCCCGCCTCCGTATTGGCCACACCCACCTGACCCATGGCTATTTGATGGGCGGGATCGGGTGCCCGATGCCCTAATTGTATTTCCTTACAGTTGCCCACCTCCTGGTGGAGTGTCCGCTTTACTCTGCGCTGCGCGCAGAGTATTTTCCCTTTTTGGCGAACGTCGGGCCTTGTGATAGGCTTGGCGCTATCCTGGCTGAAGGTCCCCACTTTTCGGTGACCGGATTGTTCCCATTTCTCTCTCGTTCCCGACTTCTTTACCGACTGTGATTTCGATATTATTTTTCGATATTATTTTTCTATATCCTTTTCCCCCCCGGTCTATTCTTCATCTCCGTTAGCTATCTTATAGTTTCCGTCATATGTTCACTCTGCTATCCACCTTTATTTTGGTGGCCATGAGCGGTCATACCTTGAAAGAAAAAAAAAAAATTATATATATATATATACATACTTAAATAAATATATGCATATTATATGTAAACATGTACAGTAAATATAAATAATAATATGCTTAATATAAAGATTTTATACAAAATAAATGACAATAAATCTCGTATTATGATGCAAAATGATGCTATCTCGATCTCTAAGGGTTTTAAATTGCAAATCCCTCAAAAACTGTTGGTGACAGGAAAAAAAATATTTTCATTTTTGTAATCAGCGTAAAAAAGAACATAAGAATCACCCACATTTATGAGAAGAAAAACTTTGTTGAACAGTGTTATTATTAAAACATTGAAATATACTTACATTAACAAGAGGAAAGTTGAGAAAACTGTCAGTATATTTAATATGCGCAAAAATCATGAAAACTAAAAATTTGTATTTCTATAAAAATTTAGTGACGGTAGAGAAAAACGAATGCCAAAACTAAAATCATCGCAGACACAATGAAAAATAAACAAACAATTTTTTGCTACGTCCTGTTATTTATTTAACCTTATATGGACCACTTGAATAATGTTGAGTGTGAAATAAAGATGGTTTGTTTGTTTGAGACTGAACACGCGCAGTATATATGATCATACAGATGAGTAATTTTTTTCAAAAATTGATTTTTCATTTTATAACAGCTCATTTACTATTATACTAAATTCGAAGACCTTCGTATATTTTTATTCTCGCCTAATGTTTCGCTACAAACCTCGTGGCTTTCAATGCCTCAAAAACTCATTTTCTTCTTCCGTCTTTTCAACAATCTTCCACACGACTATCACCTCACCTTCAACAATACGCATCTCAATATTTCCTCTTCTCTTAACATTCTTGGCGTGTCTTTTTCTGGTACTTTCTGAAACAGCTTCTAAGAGGTTAGGTGTGCCGTACCGCCTCCGCAGTTTTTTCACCCCAACTCAGTTGCCGTCTCTATAGGGTTCTTGTCCGCTCCTAAATGGAGTACGCTTCTCACGCGTAGGGTGGTTCAACCCACAGCTCTACTTGATTGGGTGGAATCAAAGGCTTTTTGTCTCATCAATTCCCCGCCTCTTACTGATTGTCTTCAATCTCTCTCTCTTCGCCACAATGTTGCCTCACTATCTTTATTATCGCTATTATAACGGACACTGCTCTTCTGAACTCTTTAACTGCGTGCTTCCTCCTTTAAGGAGAGCACGCTGTCTCAGACTTTCGACACATTCGCATTCCCTTTCTGCCCAACTCTCCCTAACGCGAGGGTTAATCGGTATTCTCACCCTTTCATCTACTCAGCTGGTCAACTCTGGAACAATCTTCCTCAATACATCTTTCCCCCTGTCTATTACCTTCAATCTTTCAAACGCAGCAGTGTCCAGGCATCTCAAAAACCTTGGACCATGATTTTGGCTCTTTTCTTCCCCTATGGGAGGGGTTGTTGTTGCGTGCATTCAACCTTAGCTCCTCCTTCCCGACTTAAACCAATGTATACACATAACGGGTGTGCCATAAAAAAAGGGTACATTTTAAAAAGTCTATAAAATCAACATTTGTCATTTAATTTTAATAAAACTTCTACACAATAAAACATGTATTTATCTATATGCAAACAAGTTTTCAGACTAAAATATCAAATAATTCAAATTCTATCAACATTTAACGAGAGTATGATTTTTCTATTTAACATGCAAAAATTATTAAACCGTTTTAATATTTTTTATAAAAATTATTTTTAACGTAAAATTTACCCGAAATTATTAAAAAAATTGTTCGAAATGCTTTTCTTCCATTTGAATAACTTTTTTATTCTTGGCCGGAATATGGGAGAACTTAGCAGAGCGAGTCTACGGGACTAGGATAAAAGATGTCGCTCATTTACGCGAGATCAGATCATCATTCAAAAATGGGAAGAGCTTCCACAGGAAAGTAAATCGAGCCATAGATGAATTCCGGCCAAGAATCAAAAAAGTTGAAATGGAACAAAAGCATTTCGAACAATTTTTTTTAATTATTTCAGTAAATTTTACGTTAAATTTTTTTTTTTTTAGAAAAAAATATTAAAAAGGTTTAATGACTTTTGCATGTTAAGTAGAAAAATCATACTCTTTCGTTAAATGTTGATAGAATTTGAATTATTTGATATTTTAGTCTGAAAACTTGGTTGCATATAGATAAATACATATGTAGAAGTTTTATTAAAATTAAATGACAAATGTTGATTTTATAGCCTTTTTAAAATTTACCCTTTTTTTATGGCACACCCGTTATATATTGTAATAATAATACTTTCTTACTGTCGGATTTTAGTTTTTCGTTTGCTGATAACCGATAGTGAACGGCTCAGGGTTTGCACTTGGACGATCAAACAGTAGCCTTATTATATTAGGCTATATGGTCAAACTTTGAAACAAATTACAAGACAGTATGAGCATTTTAATCATTTAAGTCGTACAATCATGAAAATGATAAAAAGGTTTGAAAGTTAACGATATTTTCAATTCAATTTTATAAATCTTCAGACTAACGGAATCATTGTTATTTATCTGCTTCACTATCTTTGCAGTCGCCACTTTATTTTTAGCTCTTTTATTTCCCCTTACTTTTAATAGTCTGCTTTAGGGTTACTTCCTGCACTAAATTCCTTTAAAGGCCATATAAACATAAAGGATTTGGTTACCTTGGTTTTGCTTCGGTTCGAATTGTTCATTCTAACGAAGGTCAAGCTTGTCACTCCACCTTAGTGGAATGAAGACTCTTCTCCCTGTACATGGAAGACTTTTCTAAATTTGTTTTCATGACTTTATTGCGAGACATTCTTTTGGGAGCAGGCTTTTCGCAATTTTCTTAACACTCCCCGAGATTCTGACTTGAGTTAGGCCTCTGTCACATTTCGTTCCTTATTCCGTTCTACGTCCTTCGTCCAAATGAAGGTACCGAGATGGGGCTAAAAATGCCATTCTACTCAAGTATTTTCCTTTTAATGAACTAATTCAGATCTTTCAAGACTTCATACTACCCAGGGTCTATTGGTTGATGGACTGTTTCCTCTGCATTGTAAAAAAGGACCTTATAAGATCCTTGAGACAGGTTTCAACTACGTATGCTGTGTGGTTTGAAGACTCACCGCTGTAATCTCATCATAAGAAATAATTTACCAGCCGATTTCCTTCTTCAGTAAACTCATGATGCACTTTGTTGTATATTTGCAACTTCACGGTGATAAAATGCGAGAGAAATGTAAGCACTCTCAGAGACAGTGGATGGCAAAAAGTAATCGATTACAAATAAAAATTACTGGTCTGAAAAGTAACTAAAAGTATAAAGTAGAAACTACTTCTCTGGATTAATTATATCTATCTATCTATTTCTGAAAATGAACTTTTGAAGAGTAGATGCGAGGTAACAGGCTAAAGATTCTTAATTTTCTTCATTAAAACTTTCCTTCCTTCTTTCCATTTGTGTTGGGACTTACTGAATTTTCATCTAAACATTTATTTAAAGAAATTATATCATACTATCTATCTAGGCACGTTGCGTACATTTAACAAATCACGGATTTTATTTTACATAATTCAAACTGCCACGAGTCTTTATCTTGCTTTATATTTCGCTTATGAATTTCAAGAATATTTAGTTTAATTCACTAGTAGTACATTAAACATCAAATAAATTAACATTATAAGTGTTTCTTTTTGTACATAATTGACGAACTTAATTGATCACGCAATAAATCACGAAGAGACCCGTGATAAAAGCAGGTTATTTATTTCAACTCGCTTTCGCTTTCAGTTAACATGTTTCTATTTGAAATTGACACATTAAAAGAAAAAAAGTACTGTCCAACAACGCTGTGTGGAAACCCATTTTTCCAGGGTCCATAAAAACACACACACACACACACACACACACACACTTAAATCAAATCCGCATTTATTCACACAATTATTAATCACATCGTTCCATTAGGAGAACAAAGCCACAATAAGTGACGAATTTATTAGAAGCGCAAATAAGACTTTCCTTCATTCTCACATTCAATGATTACTACGACGAAAAGTGTAAAACCTAAGAAACTACAGACCACTGATGCATCAGGTAAACAATATTTTTAACTCGAACACTTCGAAGAAAAACAAAACAAAAGAAAATACTTTTTATTTCTTCCAATTTTACATTATGTCGATCCTTCTGGAATAAAAATATGTGAGGAACTGAATTATGCGCTTATCGTATGGCACCGATCAAATTCCTTGGCAAAAAATAAAGATATGGGTAAGGTAAAAAAAAAAACCGTTCCAATAACGTTAGAATGAAAACTTGAAGTGTAAACTTGCTGTTCCTTTTGAATTTCTTTTTCAGTCAAAAGTGGGATTCCTCAAAAATGGGATAATTGAACGAAATAGAAATTATTAAGAAATACCTTATTTCTACCGCTACAAAACCAGCCTTTTCGCTTAAACCTCAAACCTTATTAATTCTGTAAAAGGGATTCAATGACAAGTTACTTCTTCACACAGCCAATAAAAGAGGGGTTGAAACCTCACCTTCGTTCCCACCCCTCCAGTAATTAATACACGAAGGGGAAGACGGGGTTTCAACCCCCCCCAACAATAAATTCAAGAGCTTTTAACCGTAATAAAATAGTCCTCTATCACTTAACCCTTACTCAGGTACATGGCCCACTTATCCTACCCAACGATGAGGTCCAACACTGCTACTGAAGATGAGATGCATTGCATAATCACGTGCGCAGATTTAATTAGCGGTTGCACTAAACACACACAAATGTTCCAAAATTACCGAAAGCTTCATCAGTCTATTTCAGTAACACAAATGTAATATGTAACAAAATAAAAATATAGAGGATTTTATATCGTATATACACATACATTCTTTTTCATCAGAGTGAGATTTATGCAATAAACTATGTAGCAAAAGACTCGAAAACTTTAAAACAAAGCAAGATCAGGTCGCTTATAAGAACATTTTCAATTTCTAATCAGGTACCAAATGAACTACTGTTTTTTATCATTACACTTAAAACCAAAATTTAGTTACTACTTTCGTAAGTATATTAAAACAGTCTAACGTAAAGAAAAAATCTAGTTACGGAACTAAATTTAAAGCCAGAATCATTTTTTACATATTTGTCCGGTGACAACGATACAAACCATATTATTTTCAACTATTTTACCAAACCCGCCCTCCCACCCGAAAAATGCGCCCAATGTAGTTGACCAAATCGTAAAAAAGCCAACTATGAAAGCGAATTTTAAATCATCTTTTGTAAGTACACAAACTTTGAACCCCGCCCACTTGCTGGCTAAACAGGGACACTGTGTTTCCAAAAGTAAAACTAAAAGTAAAAATAATAATAATAATAATAATTATAATAATAATAAAAATAATAGTAAAAATTATTACTTAGAATACAGTTACAATAATTAGTATAATAATAACTAACACTACCAATAAATATATAAAACAATTTCTGTTACCTAACAATATATATATATATATATTTTTATATTCATCTAAAATCACAGAATGTTTTTGAAAACTAGGAATGACTTAACCAATTAAACTTATTATTTGGACTCAATTGGACTCTCCTAAACTCATTCGTCTTTCCATAAAAAAGTTCCACACCCGTTGACAGTTTTTAAACTCGGATGAGTTCAGTGTTCACAAACTTGCACCCAAATTCCCAATTCTCATCCCCACGTCGCTCCATCGAAGAAAAAACGTTTCAAAGTAAAACCTTCCTAAAATTTAAAAAAAAAATTCCTTATTCTTTCCTTTACGTTACAACCGATCAATAAAAACACACACAAACTTAAATGTACGCGTGTGTGTCTGTACGTTTGTGGTGGTGGTGGTGGTGGTGGTTCACACACTGATTGCCCATGTTCTTCAGATTTTCATTCGAAGAAACTTTCGGCATTAAGTTTCCCTCCTCGACCTTTTCGACCTCCCAGCCTGCTGCTGCGAGTGGTCAGTCTCAGCGCTTGTGGAGGACACGCCCCTTTCTCTCTTCTTAGACACAGTCACCTAGGATGCAAAAAGCGATTAGGGCTAGTGGCAAGCCACGTATTAAATCGCCGACGGCGCGTAAAGTGAACCTAACTAGGGGAAGACTGGCTATCATATTTTGTACATCAATAATCTCCTTCAACTTAAATCCTATTCGAAACGACATTATTGTATGTGTTGCATGCAACACCGCAAAACACACACAAAATCAAATTATCTTTCAACCCCTCCATCAAGTAATTAAGGTTTACCTGAGACTGAGCTGTGAGTTGGAGGGAAATTGCTTGCGAGTTGAGTTTGTCCCCCAAAAGTAAGTCCTTGAGACCCCTCATTTTGGCTGAGTAGAGACGTACAGAGGGCTCATGGCGCTGTCTGACAGAGGATGGAACTGCATCCTGTGTGTCAAACTCGCTTTAGCATACACGTAACAAGTTCGCAGCCTTAGCAACTAAGCAGAAAAAAAAAAAGTTGACTGAAACCACAAACACACTGTAATATTAAATCTGTCTCCCGCTCTGTATCTCTGAAGGGAAAAGGAAATTGGACTCATACCATTAGAGAGAAATTTCCATTATGAGCACTTCACGCAAATTTAACAAAAATTCTTTTAACTTTATTGCATCCAATCACTCCAGATTCATTTACAAGTTCTAGATCTCATTCGAACACAAATCCCAAGCTAAGAATATAATATTTTTAACATGCTCTATGATCACGACTTAAAAGAACCCGCTTTCAAAGACTGCCTTCAGTCGTAAACAGCTTTCAATAAACCCAATGGATAAACCCATCCGCTTCCCGCTGAATAAGATCGGCTGTGACCACCCGTCTTCCGACTAATTCCGGGACCTCCAGTCTTCACAACCCGAGTGTGACTAACGTTCAAAGGATAGCCACTGACCTCCAAAAGAGCGGAGAAAGGCGTGGGCGTGTTGCCATTTTGGTCGTGGGTCGCTCCTGTGGTGCCCGTGGGGTCGTCTGACGTTAAACAACCAAAAACACTAGGTTCCCCTTTTTCAAGGTCTGAGGGAGGAGAGAGTTGGTCGTTAATTAGGATACAAAAGCTGAATAACAAGAATTAAAATACGAATGTGCGCTTTCACGGAATGGGCAAACATCCACTTTTTAAGCATTTAATTGCGGATATTTTTAACTTTTTCACAAACAACTTCCAGATTTTCCTTTTATTCATTCGACACTTCACTTACTCGTTATTAGCGCGTCAAAAATAGTTTTTATTCACTAAAACCGAATATGCCCGTAAACTTGCCACAATCGCAAAAGAACGATTCTACGACGACTAACGAAAACGCGAAAGTAACTCAACGTATTATTGTATTTGAAACTCTTTTTTTTTTATTCATCGACAAATTCAATCTTCCATTAAAATTCTTAACTTTTCTTCTCTTGGCTACACTAAACTTACTCAAAAGATTAGCCGTTAAATGACTAATGAAACGAACAGCCTACATACACAGTCTTAGAACTATCACAAAAGGCACTGCTTACCGCAAGGTAGAGCAAATGGCTCCAAAAATTTAAAACTATTTAACAATATAACAACTTAGGACCAACTTTCCGTAAGTCTGTGACCCAACGTTCTTTTAATTTTTATAAACTCAAGATTTATCTACTTAATTTTAGTTTACCTTTACTGACAAGTAAGCATCTAAGTCATAACTCTATCCAACTTCAGGTTATGCCTGATTCAGCATTGATTGCGGGAAGGAGGGGCGAAGGGAGGGCAAATGTCCGCAAAAACGACTCCCCCTCCCCACCTAAATGAAGAAGAAGAGCCAAAATCAAGGTCCAAGGTTTTCGAGATGCCTGGACACCCTGCATTTGAAAGATTGGAGGTCATAATATGATAATGAAAACCCACTCTAATGGACAGAGTTTATTTCCACGACAGCAGTTTCGATGCCCACTGGCATCCTCTTCGGGTGGATACAGAAAAACGAATGAACCAAAAACAAGAGGGAAAACAGTCCAGGGACCATTGAGAAATTCATACATAGGATAGATCCCGTTCTCCCGACACTGGAAGGGCATTTTTATTAAAGGGGCCCGCTTATAAGTACATTCGCACAAATTTAAAACTATCTTCTTGTTCTATACATACAGATTCTATTATTTTGACATAATTATTACATTTATTATTAAATTTATTACATTTAGTATTGCATTATTATTTATTACAGAAATTATAAATTTATTATTACATTGTTGTTTATTATACAGAAATTATAAACCGAAAAACGAATGAAAAAGGCGAGAAGGAAACAATCCAGAGACCATCAAGAAATTCGCACCTAGGCTAGATCCCGTTCCCCCGACCCCAGAAGGGCATTTTTTATTAAAGGGTCCCGCTGATGAGTACATTCGCACAAATTAAAACTATCTTCTTGTTCTATACATACAGATTCTATTATTTTGACATAATTACTGCATTTATTATTGCATTTACATTTTTTAACATTTATTATTATTACCTTTACACTAATTATTACATTTATTGCATTTATATTTATTTCCACATTTATTACATTTACATTTTACAGAAAAAAAAAAACCTAATGAACCAAAAGTGAGTAAGGAAACAATCCAGAGACCTTGTGGAAATAAATATAAATGCAATAAATGTAATAATAAAGGTAATAAAATAAATGTAATAATTAGTGTAAAGGTAATAATAATAAATGTTAAAAAATGTAAATGCAATAATAAATGCAGTAATTATGTCAAAATAATAGAATCTGTATGTATAGAACAAGAGGATAGTTTTAATTTGTGCGAATGTACTTATAAGCGGGATCCTTTAATAAAAAATGTCCTTCTGGGGTCGAGGGAACGGGATCTAGCCTAGGTGTGAATTTCTTAATGGTCTCTGGATTGTTTCCTTCTCGCCCTTTTCATTCGTTTTTCAGTTTATAATTTCTGTATAATAAACAACAATGTAATAATCAATGTAATAATAATGTATTTATAAGCGGGTCCCTTTAATAAAAATGCCCTTCCAGTGTCGGGAGAACGGGATCTAACCTAGGTGCGAATTTCTTAATGGTCCCTAGACTGTTTTCCCTCTTGTTTTTGGTTCATTCGTTTTTCTGCATCCACCCGAAGAGGATGCCAGTGGGCATCGAAATTGTTGTGGAAATAAACTCTGTCTATTAGTGGGTTTTTATTATCATATTTTGACCTTCACGTAGAAAAAAGTGAAGTTTTTTGCATTTAGTATTGGAGGTCATAGACAGGGGGAAAGATGGATTAAGGAAGATTGTTTCACGCAGGCCTTTTTTTAACATATATAGTGGTGGACCATTTGGCCTACTAGCCCTTGATTTTGGCCCAATAGTGGTATTATATTGGCCCACTAGTCACTAACAACGGGAGAGGTGTCTAGGGAAGAAGAGAGAGCCGTACTTTGAGAAAACAAGACCGCCGACATTATAAAAGTTGCACCGGCGGATCTAGGGTGCTGAAGGGGCTCGAGCTCCCCGACACCCTAATTGACCCTCGCCTTTAGAGAAAATGCCTTTCTTCTTATCCTATCAGATTTGCGCGGTAACGACTGACTTTGATTTATTCATTATTCGATCATTTTAAGCTACTGTATTCTATGAAATATATACTCGTGATTTTAACATATTCAATAAAGTGTTTCTTTCATTTCTTCATGTCTTTATGGTAATTTTCATATTTTTGTCGTAACTGACCCTAAATAAATATGGATATATATATATATATATATGCCCTCTTTTGAGTATGGCTCACTAATACAAAGTGTTTTAAAAAAACCGTGTTTCAGAGTTCACCAGCTGAGTAGATCTATGAAAGATTGAAAATACCGATTAACCATTGCGCTAGAGGGCTGGGCAGGAAAAGAATGAGAACTTGTCGAAAGTAGGGTATTGCGTGTTTTGGAAGCATATGAGAGAGAGAGAGAGAGAGAGAGAGAGAGAGAGAGAGAGAGAGAGAGAAGGAGTTACAAGGAAAAGAAGTACCTCAAAAGGCCTTGCGGCCCATACCGAGGAGGTACCAATGGCAACGGGTGCCAGGGAAAATTTTGTAAAAGTTTATTTTTCTTTCAACTATCCTAGCAGTAGTAGAAAACTGGATAGAAAAGTAGAAGGCTCTCTCCCCACCCTCTGCTCTCTCCCTGCCAGAGGCAGGTACGGAAAAAGGTTGAAGAAAATACCTTGACCCTGGAAAAGTAGCCAAGGAAATTTTACAGGAAAGTGGAGAATATATAAATAGCTCTATATTTAGCTTACTCACAGAGACACCGTGCAAGCGATCTCCTGCAGAGTTTTGTTATGTTTTAGTCTTAAACTATGAGAGTATTCAGTACTTTGTCTAGCCTATTTATAAACACATTTACACTTTGACTGGAAACAACCTCTGAGGGAAGTTGGTTCCAGATATTAACTATTTTATAGGAAAAGAAATTTCCGCAGACTGAGGTCCTAAATGTCTTTACACACTCAAATAGTGTGCAAGATTTCGTCTACCCTTTTCTTGAACTGATCCACAGAGGAACTGTTCACAACTTCCGAAGGTAACCTGTTCCATGTGTCACAGATCTTATACGTAAAGTAATTCCCACACACACTAGTCCTAAACCGTTTCAAATCCAATTTCCAACCAGTGTTGCGAGTTGGGTTATCATTTAAACTAAACATACTTCTAAAATCGACATCGTTCAACCCGCGTAAGAGCTTGAAAACCTCGATCAGTTGACCACGCAGCCTCCGAGTTTCAAGCGAAAACAAGTTCAGGGCGCGTAACCGTCGATTGTAGCCCATATGCCTAAAGGAAGGGATTAACTTTGTGGCCCTCGCCTGCACTCGCTCCAGCCTCTCAATATCTTTCCTGAGGGTGGGCGACCAGAACTGCACAGCATACTCCAGGTGCGGCCGAACAAGGGAATTGTACAGTGAGAGCACAATCTCCTTGTTCCGAAACTGAAATTGCCTCCTGATATAACCCAATAGTTTCTGGGCTTTCTTTTCCACCTCTACACACTGTTTCGTAAACTTAAGATCGCTGCTAATTAGCTAATCCGACTTGGGATTGGCGTAGCCAATGTGCATCACTTTGCATTTACCCAAGTTAAACGACATTTGCCATTTTACGGACCACTCTCCTATCCTACCTAGGTCCGCACGCAGTTCCTCGATCGCTTCGGGCGTCCCAACATTGGCCCCAAGCTTGGTGTCATCAGCGAATTTGGCGATCCGACTGACGATGCCACCGTCGATATCATTTATGTAAATGATAAACAACAGCGGCCCCAAAAAGGAACCCTGAGGAACCCCACTAGTGACCGAGGCCCAACCCGAACTAGCCCCTTTAATTACCACCCTCTGCCGCCTATTCCTCAGCCAGTTTTCAATCCACCTACCTATTTCCCCACCGATACCCAGCGCGCGCGCGCGCGCGAGAGAGAGAGAGAGAGAGAGAGAGAGAGAGAGAGAGAGAGAGAGAGAGAGAGAGAGAGTTACAAGGAAAAGAAGGACCTCAAAAGTCCTTGTGGCCCATACCGAGGAGGTACCAATGGCAACGGGTGCCATGGAAAATTTTCTACACCCTCAAATAGTGTGCAAGATTTGGTCTAACCTTTTCTTGAAGTGATCCACAGAGGAACTGTTCACAACTTCTGAAAGTAATCTGTTCCACGTGTCACAGATCTTATACGTAAAGTAATTCCCACACATGCTAGTCCTAAACCGTTTCAAATCCAACTTCCAACCATTGTTGCGAGTTGGGTTATCATTTAAACTAAACATGCTTCTAAAATGGACATTGTTGAACCCGGGTAAGAACTTGAAAACCTCGAAGAGTTGACCGCGCAGCCTCCGAGTTTCCAGCGAAAACAAATTCAGGGCGCATAAGCGTCGATTGTAGCCCATATGCTTAACGGAAGGGATTAACTTTGTGCCCTCGCCTGCACTCGCTCCAGCCTCTCAATATCTTTCCTGAGGGTGGGTGACCAGAACTGCACAGCATACTCCAGGTGCGGCCGAACCAGAGAATTGTACAGCGAGAGCACAATCTCCTTGTTCCGAAATCGAAATTGCCTCCTCATATAACCCAACAACTTCTGGGCTTTCTTTTCCACCTCTACGCACTGTTTCGTAAACTTAAGGTCGCTCATAATTAGCATACCCAAGTCCTTTTCCAAATCAGTCGCCTCGATATTACTCCCCAACATGGAGTAGTCCGACTTGGGATTGGCGTAGCCCCAAAACGGAACGCTGAGGAACCCCACTAGTGACCGAGGCCCAACCCGAACTAACCCCTTTAATTACAACCCTCTGCCGCCTATTCTTCAATCCAACTACCTACTTCCACACCGAACCTATGCCGTCTAAACCCATGGAGAGAGTGTTACAAGGAGTTACAAGGACAAGAGGAAGCCTCAAAGACCTTTCGGTCCACTCTGGGAGGTTCCTGTTATTAAAAGTTTATTTTTGTTTCAACTATCCTAATAGTAGTAGAAAACTAGATAGAAAAGTAGAAGGCTCTCTCCCCACCCTCCCTGCCAGAGGAAGGTACGGAAAAAGGTTGAAGAAAATACCTTGACCCTGGAAAAGTAGCCAAGGAAATTTTACAGGAAAGTGGAGAATATATAAATAGCTCTATATTTAGCTTGCTCAGAAACACCGTGCAAGCGAACTCCTGCAGAGTTTTCTGAAGTTTTAATCTTAAACTATGAGTGTGTTCAGTACTTTGTCTAGCCTATTTTTAAACACATTTACACTCTGACTGGAAACAACCTCTGAGGGAAGTTGGTTCCAGATATTAACTATTTTATAGGAAAAGAAATTTCCGCAGACAGAGGTCCTAAATGTCTTTAGTTCCAGTTTAAACCCATTATTTCTTGTTGGATTGGCATTAAGTGAGAATAAGTTTCTGTAATCTACCCTGTCTATTCCTTTGAGCATCTTGAAGACTTGAATAAGCTGACCCCGCAACCTCCTCGTCTCTAAGCTAAACAGATTTAGGCGCTCCAATCTCCGTTGGTACCTTTGCATTCTCATTGAAGGGATCAATTTTGTAGCCCTTGCTTGTACTCTTTCTAACCTTTCTATGTCCTTCCTGAGGGATGGAGACCAAAACTGCGCACAGTATTCCAGTTGAGGTCTGACTAGATAATTATAAAGACACATTACAGTCTCCTTGTTCCGAAACTGGAACTGTCTTTTAATATAACCTAATAATTTTAAGGCCCTCTTTTCGACTTCTGCACAGTGCTTCGACGGTTTCAGATCGTTGCTGATATAGACTCCTAAGTCTTTCTCTAGATCGGTCTCAGTCAAGTTCTTTCCCAAGAGAGAGTAATCAGTCTTCGGGTTTTTATAACCTATGTGCATTACCTTACATTTGTCCAAGTTGAATGGCATCTGCCAAGTAGCAGACCATTCGCCCAACCTGTCAAGATCGTTCTGAAGCGTTCTTACGCCCTCCTCAGTACCTACACTACTTCCTAATTTCGTATCGTCTGCAAATTTGGAGATTGCACTTAGAAGCCCGATGTCTATATCGTTAATATAGATGATAAAAAGTAAAGGACCCAGAACGGAACCCTGTGGGACACCACTCGTGACGGGCGCCCACTCCGAAGCCACTCCATTTATTACCACTCTGCTTTCTATCTTTTAACCAATCCTCAATCCAGTTGGAAACGAGCCCGGTGATTCCTAGTCCTTTGACTTTAGCTATCAATCTAGCGTGAGGGACTTTGTCAAAGGCTTTTTGAAAGTCGAGATACACTATATCTATTGCCCTACTTGCATCGTACAGTGTATGCATATTATGGAAAAACTCTAACAGGTTTGTCAGACAGGATCTATGTCGCCTAAATCCATGTTGAGAATAAAAAATTAGATTGTTAGATTCAAGGTGATACACAATACGTTTTGTAATGATGGATTCCAACAGTTTGCCGACAAGTGATGTTAAACTGATCGGGCGATAATTACAAGGATTTTCCCTATCACCCTTTTTAAAGATTGGTGTTACATTTGCTAACTTCCAGTCGGTTGGAACTTTCCCTAACTCGATTGATTGTTTGAATATGGTTACTAAGTTGTCAACAACATTGTGGCTAACCTCTTTTAATACCCTTGGAAGAAATAAGTCGGGGCCAGGTGATTTGTATTTGTTCATCTTATCAATTAATTGCTGTACCTCATTTCTCGTAAAACTTATGGTCTCTACGGGCTGGTCACCGTCATATGTAATCCGAGGACTTGGCACTTCTATTGTGTCTTCCTCCGTGAAGACTGTAATGAAGAACTCGTTTAACGTATTAGCTATATCTTTATCACCGAATTTCAGTACGCCATTTCTATCTTTTAAGGGGCCTACAGAATTCTGAATTGGCTTTCTGCTATTAACATGGGCAAAAAATTCTTTAGGGTTAACTTTACAGAGTGAGGCAACTCTAGCTTCTTCATCACGTTTGGCTGATCTAATTAAGGACTTAACCCTCCTACGTAGGTTTATATAGTTTTCTGAATTAGTGTGGTTGAAATGCGACTTAAGTAGTTTGTAGGCTCTATTTCTTCCTGTAATAGCCCTCCTAATTTCGTTGTTAAACCATTTCGGTGACTTTGTTGACAAAGAAACCATTTTAGTGGGTATAAAAGTGTTCTGTAATATTCTAAATTGATCCCTATATGAGCTCCAGGTGACATTGACATCCTCACTTATTAGAACTTCAAGTGTGTCTAAACTACTTAGGAAGCTTTCAAAATTTGCTCTCGAGAAATCCAGTCTTTCATGAGTCTTTTCGTGTGTATTAACTGGAACCCTGAGGTCAAACCTAATCAAATTATGATCGCTGTTACTTAAATTTTCACCAATTGTCAGGTTAGAGACTAGGTCATCTTCGTTCGTGAATATGAGGTCTAGTTTATTATTACCCCTAGTAGGCCCGTCAACCCATTGACTTAATAAGTTATCATCGTCAAATTCCAACAGTCTTGAGCCCTCAGCATCAGCTGTTTTGTTTTCCCAATTTACATTACCACAATTAAAATCACCAAAAATCACACTGATCTTATTATTCACTATTCTGCTTAATTTGTTATACAAGTTTATATCCTTATCAACGGGGTAGTGAGGTGGTCTATATACTAGAAGTAGCTGCACTACTTTATTATTTAGGTTTAGATCAATTCCCAACATTTCATGAGCAGATACGATATTACTGTTTACCGGGTGCAGGGAGTCCCGAGCATACAAAAGTACACCGCCGCCTTCGCTTCCTATCTTTGTGAAACATTTTGTAACCTACCATTTCAAATTCTCCTACAAAATCCCTTGATTCGGAATGAATCCAGGATTCGGTTATTCCGATGATATCAAAGTTCTCAGTTTTGACAAGCGCTATAAATTCCATTAGTTTGTTTCTAATTGACCTAGCATTGAAGAGCACAGTTTTGAGTGATTTTAAGTTGTGGTTTTTCCTAACTGGCCTGAGTCGTTTCCCGACGCAGTTGAACTAACTGCTGGGGAAGGGGGACTAACTGTTGGGGGAGGGGGACTAACTGCTGGGGGAGGGGGACTAACTGCTGGGGGAGGGGGACTAACTGCTTGGGGAGCAGGATCAATTGCTGGTTTGGGGGGTCCTAGTTTAAAAAGATTATACAAATTAATGTTCAGTAAATCACCATACTTCTTTTTCCCCTTCTGGTTAAAATGTATCCCGTCCGAACCAAAGTATTCCCCATTTCCGTAGAATGTGGGCCAAAAATCGACAAACTTTAGGCCTTTTTCATCACACATGCGTTTAACTCTTTTATTTATGCTAATGGCTTTACTTAGAGTATAGTCACTAGCACGCATTCGAGGGAGAATTCCTACGACCATACCCATGTCTGTCCTATCCCTAACCTTCTCAGTTAGGTTCCTGAATTCTTTTATAATGGGCTCTGTCTGCCCTCCTGTCCCTCCCAGAAAAACGTCATTGCCACCAACATGGACAATGATAGGGCAACTCTTATTCTTGATATTAATTTTGCCTAATTCCCTATTAATTATCTGGCTTGTGGCACCCGGAAAACATCGGAGTTTTCTCTTGGTCGCCCGTCTTGCTCCGAAAAAGTCCCCTTGATTCCTTACCATAGAATCACCAACTAAAAAGGATTCATCCTCCTCATCAGCAAGTAAGTGAAACTTATTTTTGATGGTAATGGGTTCCAAATCCTTATGTTTTGGTTTGGAGGGTCTTTTATTTTTGACCAATTTGAATTCTTGTTCCTCCGTTCTATTTTCCGGAATAGTCACTGTGTTTTCCAAGCGTGGTACGCTTTGTTCTAGATGCTTAATCTTACAGTTTAAATCTGCTGGTGTGTTTTTAGTTTGATCTTGTCCACTGGGTTGGATTTCCAGTGCGACGATCCTAGCTTCAAGCTTTTTTACTAATTCCTTTAGCTCTTTAACTTCCTTTTCGTGGTTGTCTCTAAGTTTACAAAACAAACATACACTAAGGGATGTGATATCGCTGATACTACCTTCAGGGAAGTCAACGCACCAATGATTAACTTTACATTTAAAGCATTCTGCTTTCAATTTAGCTGGCCCTGCCATATTTTCTCTTTTTTTTTCTCTGAATACTCTGAATAAGATAAAGCGTTCTAGCAATGAAAACTATCAAAAACGTTCTGACCAGTATATAAAAAAGGGGGGGGGGGGGGGGGTGAATTCACCCCGCGCATAGACGCATCCACCTACTTGCAAGTGACGTTCATCCCTTCCAGAAGACTACACCTCTCGCTGCTGCCGCACCGACCAAAGGTCTCCCCAGGGCCGGACACTCCCAAACGTGTCGCAGCTACCAACTGACAAACACTCGCGACGCAGGCATCACGGATTTTCCGCCAGGAGCGACAGCGAGATGCAGCCCCTTACTAAGTCTTACTAGTCACTCACAAGCGGCCAGACTCTTAGAATCCAGTGTTCAAGGGATATCCCACCAGACCCAGAGTCTACGCCCGAGACTTTACGCTGGCCTGGCAGCCAGCTGGGCAGTAAAGCTCTCTCACCTCAGAGCAGTACAGCCAAGCACCATCAATTGGTCACCAAAGAACGGTCGCAGGGGGCTGGTCAGGCCATTACGCGTTAGGAATGGGAGAGAGAGAGAGAGAGAGAGAGAGAGAGAGAGAGAGAGAGAGAGAGAGAGTTACAAGGAGTTACAAGGAAAAGAAGTACCTCAAAAGGCCTTGCGGCCCATACCGAGGAGGTACCAATGGCAACGGGTGCCAGGGAAAATTTTGTCTTTCAACTATGCTAGCAGTAGTAGAAAACTGAATAGAAAAGTAGAAGGCTCTCTCCCCACCCTCCGCTCCCTCCCTGCCAGAGGCAGGTACGGAAAAAGGTTGAAGAAAATACCTTGACCCTGGAAAAGTAGCCAAGGAAATTTTACAGGAAAGTGGAGAATATATAAATAGCTCTATATTTAGCTTGCTCACAGAGACCGAGCAAGCGAACTCCTGCAGAGTTTTCTGAGGTTTTAATCTTAAACTATCAACGTGTTAAAGTAATTCCCACATATACTAGTCGTTTCTAATCCAACTTCTAACCATTGTTGCGAGTTGGGTTATCATTTGAACTAAACATGCTTCTAAAATCGACATCTTTGAACCCGCATCACGTAAGCGTCGATTGTAGCCCATATGCCTAACGAAAGGGATTAACTTTGTGGCATTTTTCGCCAGTTTCCAATCCACCTACCTACTTCCCCACCAATACCCAGCGCGCGCACTTCGGCCATTAGCCGGCGGTGAGGTACCTTATCAAAGGCCTTCTAATCAATCGCCCTACTCTTATCATACTCACTCAACATGACGTAGAAAAACTCGAGCATGATGGTGAGACACGACCTATGCCGTCTAAACCCATGTTGGAGTCCCCAAGTAGCTTGTAGGAATCCAAATGGTCAACAATCCTACTCGCTATTATCCCCTCTAAATATTTACCTACAACTGAAGTTAAATGGTGTTATTTATAGAGGTTCCAAGCCTCTCTTCCCACGCATGAGATAGCAGTAGCGTCCTAATCGTAACAGTAGGGAAAAAGACAATACAAAAAGTTTTTTTTTTTTTTTTTGCAGTCAGAGGAGAACATCCCTAACCTAAGCTAAAAGGACAGAGTGGGATGGGAAGGGGTCCTAGTAACCCACGGGACAGGTTTGTACAACAGACTTCACCCGCCCTCCCGAAAGAGAGAGAACCTAAAGAAATTGGCAGCCAATTTCTCTAGAATCCCACGACTCGGGACCGGAGGGCTGTCACACCCCAAGTATAAAGTTTACAACACCCAGAAGGACTGTGCATAACCTTTATACCCCCTGCGGAGAGAGAGAGAGAGAGAGAAGAGAGAGAGAGAGAGAGAGAGAGAGAGTGTGTGTGTGTGTTACAAGGAAAAGTAGTACTTCAAAAGGCCTTGCGGCCCATACCGAGAAGGTACCAATGGCAACGGGTGCCACGGAAAATTTTCTACACCCTCAAATAGTGTGCAAGATTTGGTCTAACCTTTTCTTGAAGTAATCCACAGAGGAACTGTTCACAACTTCTGAAGGTAACCTGTTCCACGTATCACAGATCTTATATGTAAAGTAATTCCCACACACACTACTCCTAAACCGTTTCAAATACAACTTCCAACCATTGTTGCGAGTTGGGTTATCATTTAAACTAAACATGCTTCTAAAATCGACATCGTTGAACCCGCGTAAGAGCTTGAAAACCTCGGTCAGTTGACCGCGCAGCCTCCGAGTTTCCAGCGAAAACAAGTTCAGGGCGCGTAAGCGTCGATTGTAGTGAAATAGGACGATTTGGCGCCGCCGTTTGGCCACCACAGTTTGGGCGCGGAGCCGGTTTGGCGCTGCCCCCAGGTCTACACTCAGGACTTAACATTTAAAATATATAAACAATTGAAACAATAAAAAATTATAAAGATTTATTTAGAACCATCATTACAATATTTTTATCTGCCCCCTTGACGATTGGTTAGGTTCAGTCATGATATTTTCGTTAAAACTAACAAAAATATCACGACTTAACCTAACCAATTGTCACTGCCCGGTTAGGTCAACTGTACGCCCTTGACGATTGATTAGGTTAAGTCGTGATATTTTCGTTAGTTTTAACAAAAATATCACGACTTAACCTAACCAATCGTCAAGGGGGCAGATAACGGAAACTAGTGATGTAGCGGATGTCATTTTTTTCACATCCGCGGATGCGGATGCGGATGAGGATGTTTGATTTCAACATCCGCGGATGTCTACATTTTCGTTATTTTTTAGGATATATTCGAGATTTGTTGTGTTTAACGTATATAATAAGTTATTATATAGAGAGAGCTGTAGCTATAATGTAGTATAATTGATTAATTGTACAATAATTGCTGTACTTTTCTCTGAACATATAAAATAATATCAAGCATCTAACTAATATAGAAATTAATTAGTGAATTCGTCTGCAAATAAATTCGTTATATTTTGTTGAGTTTCAGCCACAATTAGAAACCATAATTGTGTTACCAGGATGCGGGACGTGAACCCAACTCAAATGCACGGTATGCACCCCACCGACCTCTTTCCCCAACCTCCACCCTTATAGAAAGAGATCTTTAATTAGCTTGATAACTATTTATATTAAGTTTAAAGTTTTATTAGGCATATTTATAAATGAGTAATTAAAATAAAGTAAACTAAGATGTTCATCGTTTAATGTTCAAACTTAATTATAGGAAGGTTATGCTAAGGAACATTAATTTTTCTGCCTTTTCTGCTGCCAGTCTGTTTCTCTTTTCATCATATATTAATCCAGCACTGCTAAATAATCTCTCGCTTGGTACGTTTGTTGGAGGACAGGCTAAATGTTTCCTTGCAAGTTTACTCAAGTATGGATAGATATTCTGCGTATTTTTCCACCAACTAATAGGATTGTCACATGCAGCCAGGCGTTTTTCTTGGTGATAGCTCTCGATCATTTTTACATCTTTTGACATCGCGTAGGTCTCGTCATTGCTGCTTGACTCAAGAAACTGAGAGACAGATTCTGTGATAGATTTGCTTGTTGAAGGTGTTGGTTCTGTCACTGAAACTTTTATTCTTTTGGTGGGTGGCGAAGCGACAGATTCAAGAGATTGAAGCTCTTCAACTGCTTTGCCAAGTGATGATTTAACTCGTTCTAATGTACTAGGTGAAAATAACTTAGCTTTGTAACGTGGATCTAAGTAGGTTGCAAGAGAGTAACTTCATACAAGAACAGCCTCTCGTCTTGTCGCTTGCATCACTTTTGCGCACAATGAACTAGTTCTATTAATATAGTAGAATTTGATAATTTCCGCTTATTAATGACGTTTTATCTCAACGGTCCACATCCGCACGACATCCACAGTCCAAAGTGCGGATGCGGACGCGGATGCGAGAAAATGTGCGGATGTTCCGCGGATGCGGATGCGGATGTGACCTACATCACTAACGGAAACGTACCCATATTATATATACACCTTATAATACACTGACTCTTTTGCTCGCACCGCCAAAAAAGTAACGAAGGGTCGCGCTTGCTACATTTATCAAACACACAAATATCCATTATGTGAAAACTTTTGTTTCCCTTTCTTACTTGATATATTTTCAGACATTTATGCTATTAAGGGCAACAACACAACTTATCTGAAAAGACAGCCAGCACTTCAGGTTAATAACCAAATATTACTATTTAATACTTAATACTAATTAACGGCGGCGCCAAATCGTACCCGACCGGATTGTAGCCCATATGCCTAACGGAAGGGATTAACTTTGTAGCCCTCGCCTGCACTCGCTCCAGCCTCTCAATATCTTTCCTGAGGGTGGGCGACCAGAACTGCACAGCATGCTCCAGGTGCGGCCGAACCAGGGAATTGTACAGAGAGAGCACAATCTCCTTGTTCCGAAACTGAAATTGCCTCCTGATATAACCCAACAGCTTCTGGGCTTTCTTTTCCACCTCTACGCACTGTTTCGTAAACTTAAGGTCGCTGCTAATTAGCACACCCAAGTCCTTTTCCAAATCAGTCGCCTCGATATTACTCCCCAACATCGAGTAGTCCGACTTGGGATTGGCGTAGCCAATGTGCATCACCTTGCCCAAGTTAAACGGCATTTGCCATTTTTCGGACGAGGGAACCGAGTTTTTGAGGTATTGAAAGCCACAAGATTTTCTCTTCCACCAATCAGAGATAGTAGAAAAATCAGAGGTCAGGTGTATCATAGGGTGACCGGTAAATTCGCCGTGTGAAAATTCGCCGCAAGAAAAAAAAATTAAAACGGTTTATCATAATTTTGTACTTCTTAGGGTTACACAGTCACTAAAATGGTGGATATTAAATGTATGTTTATTAAAACGATGTTTATTAAATTATTAAATGTATGTTTATTAAAAATCAATAAAAGCATATTAAAAGTGATGGAGGTATCATACATTGCAACGGCTCTAAAAAAATAGTTTATTTTCCGAATTGTAGTTCCTTATTTGTTGCTGTAATCTTTTGTTCAAATCTTTATATTTTTTTTTCATAGAAGAATCATCACAACGCTCAACTTGTATTTTCTTTTTGTTTGCGAAGCTTTCTTATTTTTTCAATATTGATATTAGTTTCCAGATATTTGGATGCGTATTAGTGACAGAACTTTGAAGGGAATTGTGGAACCCTTCTACGCTGTTATTTGTTCGAGGCATTTCGTTCTGTTCTTTCATTGACGTTCCAAGTTCCAATTGGAAATGTAGGTACCAATCCGCGTCGCCGATTGCCTCGACCCATTTCCCCTCCGATATAGTGGGTTTCAAAATAAGAAACCAATTCTTGGGGCAAATCATCATCATCATTCGTCAGCCAGACTCCGTACTGAGCGGACGCATTTCCTGAGCTCTCTGATATTGCTTCTACTTTTGGATATTGCCAATAACTTTACTTTTGGAAAGTTCTGAATTTTATATACTTGCTCTTATATTCACATTGTTATAGTTAAGTAATTGAATATTAGTGGTTTTCAGCGATTTAAAAGTTTTCATAGCGTGCCGGCTTAATTTAACTTAAATTTGTGACCGTTATAAACTAATTTAACTTGCGCGATGCCGTCGCAGAAAGCGTCGTGTGTTAGGTGTGGGGTAAATCGGTGGTATACGGATTTTAAGGATTATAACGGCGGTCCTATGGCGATTACCGAGAGATCGGTTTGTTTCTTTTGCGATTTAAGGGAGGAAATAGTTGACATAAAACGTAGTGTACGTGATGTAACGGAAAGACTTGCAACGCTTGATGAGGGCAGGGGTAGGGCTACAGTTGATGAAAGCCGAACCAATACTAACGTTCAAGACATTAGTAATTTGAAGTGTGAGGTGCGTAACCTAGTTTCTAGTATAGGTAGCTTATCGGGAAGGTTGAATAGAGTTGAGGAAGGGGTTAAGGTTGATCCAAGATTAGTAGATGGGGAGAGATTTAGAGAAGTTAAGGGTGGAGCTAGGCCACGTACGTTAGGTGATAGGAATCCCCCCTTATCGAGGTTTCGAACCCTTTCGCCCATTTGGATATGGACGTGAACGAGGGGGAAACTATTTTAATTGGGGACTCCTTAGTGCGCCATATAGACAGAGTTCGTTGAACGGAATCCAACCAAGAGGAGGAGGGTCTGTCTCCCAGGGGCCAGGGCTGACAGAGTTAGAGACGAAGTGGATAGGATTGATGTTGCCTCCCGTCAATCGATGTTGGTGACGATGGTAGGGGGGCAACGATTCGTATAGGCCCGATACGAGAGTGCCTGACCTTTTGGAGAGATATAGGGGGTTCTACAGATCTACAGAAGCTAAGGCTAACAAAGACCCTAAGATCCACTCTAAGGTTAGCCCGAGAGAAAGGAAAGAGTAGGGGGTTAAGAGAAGAGAAGAGAATAAGAGGTTAAGTAAGGAGGAACACCTATCACTCGTGAGTTAACATTCATTCAGAAAGAGAGAAAAAAGACTCACCATCATCATCCGCCGGCCACTGCCGACAAGTCAGAAAAATAGTCGGAGAGAATAGGAGAGGGGTGAAAGATGAAAAGAAGTAAAATAAGAACGCTTACAAACCATGCAAACACAGTCTTAACTCACTGTCATACCATGCAAACTACAAACATGCAAGGAGAGAGTTACAGACATGCAAAGTAAGGAGATAAGAAAAAAAAAAGTAGGTAAAGTTAAACAAAAAGTGGGTTAGTTTACGCTACGAGCTACATCTACGTTCGTGTTGGTCTAATTTTTTTTTTTTTTCAATAATTTAATTGCTGGCATCACACGCTGGCATGTCACAAGCTGGCATTCATCGTCAACAGACTCATCCTCGAGCACAACATTAATACTTTTAAAATGTCTATCAAGACGGTTCTTAAACATATTAACGCTGGTAGAATGAACGACTGACGCGGGAAGATTATTCCATTTGTCAATTACTTTAAACGTAAAGAAGTTTTTAGCGATATTAGTAATGAAACGTCTGCCACGCAACTTAAATCCGTTATTGCGAGTATTACTATTATCGAAAGTGAACAATTTGTCAAAATTTACGTTATCGATGTTATTAACGATTTTGAAAACTTCAATAAGCTCCCCCCTTAATCTTCTAGTTTCGAGTGAATACAGGTCTAACTCTTTAATCCTATCTTCATAAGACTTATTGCGCAATGACGGAATAAGTTTCGTGGCACGACGTTGAACCCTTTCTAACCTATCAATATCCTCACGCAAGTACGGGCACCAAAACTGAACTGCATATTCTAAATGAGGCCTGACTAGGGACTTGTAAAGGGGCAATATAATATCCTTCGATTTAAATTCGAAATTACGCGCTATAAAGCCTAACATCCTATTAGCTTTTGCGCAAGACTCCAGGCACTGGGTCCTAACCTTTAAATCCTTAAATACGCGTAGGCCTAAATCTACTTCCTCGTCAACGCTCGCTAACTCCCTATCATCCATCGTGTACGTGTAATTATTGTTGCGAGAACTTATATGCAAAACTTTACATTTGTCTACGTTAAATTGCATCTGCCACTTATCTGTTCACTCCATAATCCTATTTACATCGTCTTGGATCCTATTTCTATCGTCCTCGTTAACAACCTTACCGCCTATTTTAGTATCGTCCGCGAATTTTGACACGTTACTAGTCAATCCTACATCTATGTCGTTAATGTAAATTACGAATAGCAATGGGCCTAACACTGAACCCTGTGGGACACCGCTACCTACATCTAACCACCCGGATTCACTACCATTAACTACGACCCTCTGCCTCCTAGCACGAAGCCATTCTTCTAACCAGTTAGCTACCTGACCGCGTATACCGTGCGCTTTAACCTTCGCAATTAGTCTCCTATGCGGAACTGTATTGAACGCCTTTTCAAAATCTAAATAAATAACGTCAGCTGCTCTATGCCTATCGTATTCGCGCACTATTTCGTTATAAAGGCGGTCAGATAGGTCCTTAGTTCTAGGTATTATCCCTAGGCATGGTTTGGGTCTTAGGATTACGTCAAAAACAATATATTTTAATAACAAATTAGAAGAGATTCGTGCTGAGGAAAATGTACCCTTCGAATAGCTGTGGTCAGAATTCAGTGATCCTAGCCTTTTTATAAAATATGGGGTGCATTTTAATGAAATAGGTAATCGATGAGAACGTTCGAAAGCTGTATAGGTCGAAGCCTTCTTTAAACGTTGTGGGTTCGGGAAACACGGGCCCGACGTGAAAAATAGTTTAAAACGCCGACCCGTGGTAAAAAATAGCGAACGTCTTTTACTGTAACGCGCGTAGTATTAGAAATAAATTAAAAGAATTTAAGGCGATAATTTATTCCGGTAACTAGGATATAGTTGGTATCACTAAAACGTGGTTAAATACCGTGACTCGAGACTTGTTGGGGGAACTTGATATACCGGGTTTTAGACTCTTTATTAATGATAGGTTACATAGGATTGGTGGCGGCGTTTTGCTGTACATTCGTAATTTCCTTTGGGCTATCAAAGTTAAGATAGATTATCCAGCAGCAATTAATGCGATATGCGTCGAAGTTAGGGCGCGTAGTCTTGGTTTCAATTTTGTTGTTGTTTATAGACCTCCCGTTCAACCCCTCGATACCGATACTAGATTTTACACACTTCTTGGTAACTTTATTAATAATTCACTGGTCAACAAAGATTTTTCATCAGAGTAAGATTTGTGGTGGCTGGATAGCATTTTTCACGCTGATTCCAAAATTGCATTCAGATTTTTTCTAGCACGTATAGTTTTCAAGATGAAGGCATATATATAACTACACAGATTTAACCATTTTAAATAGGCAAAATACTAATATTTCAACATTTTTGTTTATTTTATTTGTTTTTTTTTAGTTTATTCATCTTATTTATTTCAATTATCTTAATTATACATCTTATGTATTTCAGGTGTGAGCTTTTACGTCTAGCAGCATTGTGATTCAGGCAACAACGCCGTGCTTTGTGTGTCAAAAGATCAGTCCAGTCCAAGAACTTGTTGTGTCAAGTTGGTGTACATTTTTTTTTAATTCATAGTTTGCTCAGGTCAGTCAACATGCCTCGACAATGTAAGAATGACCCCGACAAGTTCTGTTTCGTATGCGGCCAGTTGACAACTAAAACACAGCGACGAAGTATTACAACCGACATTAAGAAAATATACAAGCTATACTTTGGTTGCCATCTAGGTGACCAAGATAAACCATGGGCGCCACATCAAATCTGTTCTGGCTGTACAAATGGATTACGTGATTGGCTTAACAAAAAGAAAGCTTCAATGCCATTTGCCATACCCATGATATGGAGGGAGCCGAGAGATCATCATGAAGACTGTTATTTTTGTAGTGTGAACTTAATGGGGTTTTCTGTCAAGAACAAACACCAGATTGTATATCCAAACTTGGATTCAGCACGTAGACCAGTAAAACATGATGAAACATTGCCCATTCCAATTCCCCCAAGTGATAGGCTAGATTCTATCATAGATGACATGGAAAGTGATGAAGGTGCAACTGGCGTTTCCGGACCATCTACAGAACCAGAGTACACTTTTGAAGGTAGACATTTAGAGCCTAAAAAGTTAACCCAAGGACAGTTGAATGATCTTGTTAGAGACTTATCGCTGTCTAAAGAGAAATTAGAGCTTCTCGCCTCAAGACTAAAGGAGAACAATTTACTTGAGAACAATGTTCGTATTAGTTACTACCGAAAGCGGAATTTTGAATTAACAGCATTCTTTTCAGTAGACGGTCCTCTCTGTTATTGCCATGACATCAATGGACTATTTACAGCCATATCTCAGACGTATGTGGCATCTGAGTGGCGCCTCGTTATTGATTCGTCGCAGAGAAGCCTGAAAGCAGTTCTTTTGCATAATGGTAATATAATGCCATCCATCCCCATTGCCCATTCCGTCCATCTAAAAGAGACATATGACAATATGGATATACTACTGAAGGCAATCAAATACGACAGTCATCAATGGAATGTTTGTGGAGATCTAAAAGTTATAGGAATGCTTATGGGTATGCAGTCAGGATTCACAAAATTTTGTTGTTTCCTTTGCCTGTGGGACAGTCGCGCCACTATAGAACATTACACCAAAAGTGACTGGCCACTTAGGTATACATATGTCCCAGGGATAAGCAATGTCCAGTCTGTTCCTTTAGTGGATCCCCAAAAGATCTATCTGCCACCTCTTCACATTAAACTTGGTTTAATGAAGAATTTTGTTAAAGCAATGGGTAAAGTCAATTCTGAAGGGTTCCAATACCTCTCAAGGAAATTTCCGAAGGTTACTGCAGCAAAATTGAAGGAAGGAATTTTTGTTGGGCCACAAATAAGGGAGGTTTTGAATGACACTGAATTTGAAAAAGTCCTAAGTCCGCTGGAATTGAAGGCTTGGCTGGCGTTCAAATGGATATGTGAAAACTTTCTTGGAAGCAACAAGTCACCTGCGTATAAGGATGGAGTCAAGAACCTCCTTGATGCCTTCAAAGAAATGGAGTGTCGAATGTCGTTAAAAATTCACTTCCTGCATTCCCACTTAGATTTCTTTCCTGAAAACCTTGGTGCAGTGAGTGACGAGCAAGGAGAGCGCTTCCATCAAGATATTCAGATGATGGAGAAGCGCTACCAAGGATATTGGAATGAAAGCATGATGGCGGACCATTGTTGGATGCTGTATCGTGACAATCCAGGCCAAATTTACAAAAGGAAATCACACTCACAACGCTTTTAATAAAATAATGTATATATTCTTTATTTATAAGTACATTGAATAAGGTATATGATGTATTTGTTGTTTAGCATTCCTAAGTGTGATCTATACATCCATAAATTTTCTTATAGCAATATCAAAAACTTAAAAATATCAAAACCAGTGTATCTATATAACTATACGTGCTAGAAACAAAATAAAACCAGATTCGGAATCAGCGCGAAATATGCATTAAGAAAAGTGTGATCATGTTTGTGATGAGAAAAAAAGGTTTCATTTTGTTGGCCAGTGTAATCGGGATAGTATAGTTGTCGGGGACTTTAACTGCCCTAACGTTAATTACGAGACTTTTACTGGTAAAGATGAGGGTTTGAGATTGATTGAGTTCATGGAAGATAACTTTTTACGAAAGACGGTTACCGAACCAACGCGCGGTGACAATATTTTAGACGTGGTGATGACGAACGGCGAAAATATAGTCGAAGGTTTAGAAGTAGGCGAGAGTTTATGATGTAGTGATCATCAAATTATGTTTAAGTTATTGATAGAAAACACGAAGGATAGTAACGTAATAGAAGTCCCTGATTTTCGTAGGACCAATTTTGATAGTTTTGCGGATAGGATGAGAGTAGTGGACTGGAATAACTTATTTATGGGTAATGACGCAAATTTTCATTGGGAAGCGTTTAAAGATAGTTTCTTGAATATCGAAAGGGAGTTTATTCCTCGTAAGCCCAAGCGCGCTAGAAATCATGGTAGGCCCAAGTGGTGGACTAGGGAAATAGTTGAGTTCATAAACGAGCGTAACAGAGCGTATAAACTCAATAATTGTAATGGCACGGTAGCTAACATTAATAGATATATCGAGCTTCGACGTCAGGTTAAAAGATCAGTTAGGAATGCTAAGCGTAGTTTAGAGATACTTACAGCTGCGGATAGTAAACATAACCCCAAAAAAATTTCCGATTACGTGAATAATTGTAAGCCGATAAAAGATAATATAGGCCCTCTCGTGGACGCTAATGGCGTTTTGGCTTCCGACGCTCAGGCGATGGCGGGTATCTTTAATAACTTTTTTGAGTTTTTACCCTAGTTGACGTCAATAATGTCCACGACGTGGACGATATCGTTCCATTTAGTAGCGAGACTATTTTGGATGAAATAACTGATTACGAGGGTAAGTGCGCATTATATCGATAGGCTAAAAGTTAGCAAGGCTCCAGGCCCTGACGCGTTTTATCCTAGACATCTGAAAGATTTGAAAAACGTTATCGTAGGCCCCTTAGCGAAGATTTTTAATCAGTCACTCGAAACGGGGATTATTCCTGAAGACTTCAAATTAGCTAAGGTCACACCCATTTTTAAAAAAGGCGACCGCACAGTAGCTAGCAATTATAGGCCCATTAGCTTAACGTCAATCGTCGGTAAACTTTTGGAATCCGTAGTTAGGGATCGTATCATCGATCACTTAGAAAGTCGCGATTTGATTAATAGTAGTCAGCATGGGTTTCGACGCCATAGATCTTGTTTAACTAATTTGTTAGAATTTTATAACGAAATAGTGCACGAGTACGATAGGCATAGAGCGGCTGACGTTATTTATTTAGACTTTAAAGCGCACGGTATACGCGATCAGGTAGCTAACTGGTTAGAGGAATGGCTTCGTGCTAGGAAACAGAGGGTCGTCGTTAATGGTAGTGAATCTGGGTGGTTGGATGTAGATAGCGGTGTCCCTCAGGGTTCAGTGTTAGGCCTATTGCTATTCGTAATCTACATTAACGACATAGATGTGGGATTGACCAGTAACATGTCAAAATTCGCGGACGATACTAAAATAGGCGGTAAAGTTGTTAACGTGAACGATAGAAATAGGCTCCAAGACGATGTAAATAGGATTATGGAGTGGACGGATAAGTGGCAGATGCAATTTAACGTAGACAAATGTAAAGTTTTGCATATAGGTTCTTGTAACGATAATTACACGTACACAATGTATGATACACAGTTAGCGAGCATTGACGAGGAAGTAGATTTAGACGTACGTGCGCCTGGAGTCTTGCGCAAAAGCTAATAGGATGCTAGGCTTCATAGCGCGTAATTTCGAATTTAAATCGAAGATTATATTGCCCCTTTACAAGTCCCTAGTCAGGCCTCATTTAGAATATGCAGTTCAGTTTTGGTGCCCGTATTTGCGTGAGGATATTGATAGGTTGAAAAGGGTTCAGCGTCGGGCAACAAGTCTTACGAAGATCGGGTTAAAGAGTTAGACTTGCATTCACTCGAAACTAGGAGATTAAGGGGGGAGCTTACTGAAGTTTTCAAAATCGTTAATAAAATGAATAACGTAAATTTTGACAGACTGTTCACTTTCGATAATAGCAATACTCGTAATAAAAGTTGCGTGGCAAACGTTTCATTACTAATATCGCTAAAAACGTTTTTACGTTTAAAGAAATTGATAAATGGAATAATCTTCCCGCGTCCGTCGTGAACTCTACCAGCGTTAATATGTTTAAAAACCGTTTAGATAGGAATTTTAAAAATATTAATGTTGTTTAAAATAAAAAAAATAATTAGCAACAGGAGCTCTGGGATAGTGGTCGAGGATGAGTCTGTTGACGATTAATGCCAGCTTGTGACATGCCAGCAATAAAAAAAAAATTAGACTAACACGAACTTAGATGTAGCTCGTAGCGTAAACTAACCCACTTTTTGTTATATTCTTTATACTTTTTTTTCTTATCCTTTCCTTACTTGCATGTCGGTAGTTTGCATGGTTTGTAAGCGTTCTTATTTTACTTCTTTTCATCTTTCACCCCTTTCCTATTCTCTTCGACTATTTTCCGACTTGTCGGCAGTGGCCGGCGGATGATGATGGGGAGTCTTTCTTTCTCTTTTTCTGAATGAATTTTAACCCACGAATGATAGGTTTTGCTACTTACTTAACCCCCTATTCTCCTCTTTTAACCCCCTACTCTCTTCTTTCTCTCGGGCTAACCTTAGAGTGGATCTTAGGGTCTTTGTTAGCCTTAGCTTCTGTAGATCATTATCATCATCACTGAGTTCCAAGAAACCCTTCCATCACGTCTTGAATAGGAAGAAATGCCAGTGCTGTGAAGCTTGTTATCTTTATGTTAAATTCATTATCTTCATGATATTTCTGTTTTAATCCAATTTCGACTACTTTGCGGTAAATATTGTTAGCCAAATGAAATAAGCAACATGTTATTGTAGCATTCGGAAACACAAGAGAGAAACTGTCAATACTTGCTTTCTCAGTCAACCATCAAAGATTGAGGATCAAACGTTGGTCGGATCTCCTTCAAAATGTGAAACAGTCGGCTGTAAGTTTCTTCAGTTTTCTTAGGCAACAGAGCAAATAATCGAGGAATGCTAACTCTTCTTGTTACTATATGGAATGCATAAAATTTAAAATATATATCTGGTTGGTTAGTGTGGACTATAAAATGGAATGGTACAACCTACTAATCTTGTTTATTGGTTGCTACATTTTTTTGTTTGTATATAAAACGTTTAATTTTTTTTTTTTTGCGGCGAAGTTTCCTGCGGAGAATTTTCCGGCGGTGAATTTACCTAGAACCGTATCATAGATTATGCGCTTGTGAAAAGGAGTATATTGAAAAAGATATGTGGCACACGTGTAGTGCGAGGTATGGGTAGGAGTCTCTCTGACCACATGACAGTCTTCTGTAAAATGACGTTGGGTGACAAATGTAAGAGTGAATTGAAAGAGTGGGTCACGAAAGAATTATAATGGAAAAATTAATGGCAAGAGGTAGCAGATGAGTACAGTAAGAGAGTGCATGATGAATCGAGTGTAAAAGTTGCAGATCAAATGGATATGAGTGAGATGTGGAATATGCATAAGAAATGTCTGATTAGGTGTGTGTGTGTGTGTGTGTGTGTGTGTGTGGAGAGAGCGTTGCTAAGACAGGTTCGAAGAAGGCAACACCGTGATGGGACACCGAGTCTGTGTCAGCGGCTGAGACTAAGAGGAGGAAATGGTCGTTGTGTGCGCAGGATAATTGTGATAGAGAAAATCCGAGGAGGAGGAGGGTGTATGAAGGGAGCAAAAGAAGTGTGAAGAGACTATGGCGGCAAAAAAAACGGGGAATCAAAGGAAGATGAACGAGAATTATGTAGAGAACAGAAAGTTGTTTTGAAAGGAAATGCGAAGTACAAAAATGAAACTAAGAAAGTCTGAGAGTAAGGTACGAAAATGGAATAATACTCTCAGCCAATGTGGTTCTACAGAATAGATGGAAGGAATATTTTGAAGGTTTGATGGGTAGAAAAGATGAGAGGAATGCAAATATAAATGTGATGCGATGCGATTTGGTGGTGTGAGAACGTATAACAATGTCTGAGAACAAGTGAAAGTGATGAAGTGAAAACGGCGGTTCACAAGTTTAAAAATGAAAAAGCGACAGGTGTGGATGGGATACGTGGGGAAGTGATTAAGTGTGGGGGTTTGAAAGATTACAGTGGTTGTGGTGCATATGTCAGGGTGCATGGGCAAATGGGTGTGTGCCTGAAGACTGCAAGAAAGCAATACCTATTCCACAGTACAAAATGAAAGGTAAAATGAGAATGTAAGAACTAGAACGGTATAAGTCTCTTGAGTGTAGTGGGGAAGGTGTATGGCAAGATAGTGATAGGAACGAGTTCGTGGTATTACAAAATGTTTGGTTAGCGATGAGCAAGGATGGTTTCAACGTGGAAGAAGTTGTGTAGATCAAGTTTTCGCAGTGAGACAAGTGATTGAAAAAGCATGCGAAAGGGATTGCAAAGTATACATGGCTTTCATGTATCTCGAGAAAGTGTATGATAAAGTAAAAAGAGAAGCTTTGTGATATATATATATATATATATATATATATATATATATATATATATATATATATCTATCGGGTGGGCAAAAAAAAAAGACCTCGAACTTTGGCTGTAAAATCCAGTTATGGTCAGATTTCAATATTTTTTTCACACCCAACAACTAAGTAAATTTCCTATACGGTGAGCGGATTTCAAAGAAAACTAATGAAAATTACGGATTTATTGAATATTTCTTTATGCCACTGGAAATTCTCCATTTACACTACTACTGCATTGTATGTGCAGATAAAAAGTTACAAAGTACTCACATATGGTGCTACCTTGATGTTAAAAAAACTGCTCATGTTTACCACGAACTTCTACAACCTTTTTCAGTCTAGGACGGAGCTCATCTATGGCTTTATTAATTTGTTCTTGTGGTAGTTCATCCCACTTTTCCAGAAGCTGTCGTAAATGAGCGACATTTCTTACTTTGACCCGATAAATTCTCTGACAAATTTTCCCAAAGGCCGTAATCGACAGGATTTAAATCAGGACTGTGTGGTGACCAAATTTAATACCGCTACCTGGTATTCTTTTAATATCTCCTGTTTAATCGATTTTCTTGAGAAGCTTGTCCAAACCTCCTGCAGTTGGCCTACGTTAATTAAAATCGCTTTAATTATCAACTTGAGCCTATGATTAGCAAGATTTTTCTAGAATATTCGCCATAAACCCAATTCCTCAGCTAAAATGCTAAAAGATTACATACAAACCATAAAATTACCTAGTACTAACATACTAAAACTTCATGGTTCTATGTACGGTATTTGCCGAGATATGAAGGATTTAAAAGGTCTCCCTCTTTTTTTGCCGACCCGACAAAGCAGTAATAGTGTAAATGGAGAATTTTCAGTGGCATAAAGAAATGTTCAATAAATCCATAATTTTTATTAGTTTTCTTTGAAATCCGCTCACCGTATAGGAAATTTACTTAGTTGTTGGGTGTGAGAAAAATATTGAAATCTGACCATAACTTTGGATTTTACAGCCAAAGTTCGAGGTCTCCTTTTTTTGCCCACCCAATATACACTATATTACCAAAAGTATTCGGACACCCTGCCACAATTACGTACTGTGGACTAGCGCATGCGCAATGGCTTGGAAAGTCCTCAATATAAAGCCTGTATGTCTGCCTGGGCAGTAGCAGTGGTTTAGACGCCAGTATGCCGCGCGGAGCGGAACTTACAGACTTGCAACGTGGGATGGTGGTTGGATGCCACATCAGTAACCTTTCTGTGCGCGCAACTGCGAGCCGTCTGAACATTCCGAAATCTACTGTAGCGGATGTTATTCAAAGATGGAAGGCTGAAGGTGCCAGAACAAAAAAACGGTCTGGACGGCCTCACAATCTCACGGAAAGTGGTCGAAGAACCTTACGGAGGAGTGTTCGTACCTCACGCACGTCGTCTGCGGCAAACATCACGGCGAAGGTGCAACAGGCCATGGAAACATCTGTCAGCACGTCAACTGTTCGTAGGGAGCTGCATAGACTTGGATTTCATGGCAGGGCAGCTGCGCACAAGCCCAGTATCACCGGCACAAATGCAGAACGCCGATTGAAGTGGTGTCGTGCTCGACGTTCATGGACTCTAGAGCAGTGGCAGAGAGTGGTATGGAGTGATGAATCGCGCTACACATTGTTTCGTTCTGATGGACGTGTGTGGGTGTGGCGATTGCCTGGAGAACGCTTCTTACGGGACTGTATCGTCCCGACTGTAAAGTTCGGTGGAGGTTCTGTGATGGTATGGGGCTGTTTCAGCTGGATGGGACTTGGTCCGTTAGTTGTCGTGCCGGAAACCATGAAGTCCAAGACGTATCTGGATATTTTGGATAATTCTGCGCTCCCTACGCTCTGGCAGTACTATGGTAATGAGCCCTGCCAGTATCAGCACGACAATGCTCCATGTCATACCGCAAAGTGCATACAGGACTGGTTTATGGATAACAATGTCGAGAAGTTGGACTGGCCGGCTCAGAGTCCGGACCTTAACCCCATTGAACACCTTTGGGAAGAATTGGAGCGCCGCATCAGACTTCGGCCAAATCGGCCTTCTCCCAAACCACCTCTGGGAGCGGCTTTGCAAAAGGAATGGAGGGGTATTCCGATAGACACCTACCGGAAGTTGGTTGAAATTATGCCAAGGAGGGTTGAGACTGTCATTCAGGCCAAAGGCGTCCCTATGTATTAGGTTTTTGCATTAAAGACCCTTTTTGCAACTACCTATGCTGCGTGTCCGAATACTTTTGGTAATACACACATACACACACACACGAGGTTTGTTCAAAAAGTATCCGGACAGATGCTATTAAAGACAATATCGTATTTACAGGGTTTAGGGTTTAATCTCCCTCAAAGTATGTTCCTTCTGAAGCCACACTCTTTGCCCAATGATCCTGCCACTGTTAAAAACATTTTCGAAAGCACTTTTCGGAATGGCCAAAAGCTGCTCCGTCGAATTTCTTTTAATGGTCTTAACCATCATCGAATCGGTGTCCTTTCAAGGTTTGTTTGAGCTTCGGAAACCAAAAAAAAAAGTTGCTTAGATCCAAATCCGGTGAATATGGTGGCTGCTGTACTTAGGGGGTAGCGTTTTCGGCCAAATACTGCTGGACAAGTTGCGACAAGTGAGATGGCGCGTTATCGTGATGAAGCATCCAGTCTCCGGACTCCCACTTCTGCGGCCGTTTCCTCCGAACTGATTCAAGTAGACGTCTCAAAACTTCAATGTAAAATTCTTTGTTAATTGTTTGTCCCTGTGGAGCATTTTCATGGTGCACAACACTTTCACAGTCATAACAAGTAACACGACCTTCGTTTTGCTGCGCACTTGCCGCGCACGTTTTTTGGTCGTGGGGACGTAGGACTCTTCCACAGTGCCGACTGCTGCTTGGTTTCGGGATCGTATCCGTACACCCACGTCTCATCACTTTTTATAATGTTTTTCAAAAAGGTCACATCGTTACATGCACGCTCAAACAAATCAGAAGCCACAAGCACGCGATTTTCCTGTTGTTCTTCTGTTAGCAGTCGCGGTACGAACTTTGCTGAAACACGTTTCATGTTCAAACCTTCGGTTAAAATTGAGTGGCATTAGCCTATCGAAATTCCGACCTCTTCTGCCATCTCGCGAACAGTCGGTCGTCGATCGTTTCAAGACCATAGTGCGCACTTCTGCCACGATTTCTTAATTTTTTGATGTTAAGGGTCATCCAACCCGCGATCACTTTCGATGGAAGTTCACCGGCGGAACCAATCAAAAACTTGTGTACGGCCCCATAGCAGCATCACCGTATGCTATTTTGAGTAAATCAAAAGTTTCACTGGCCGTTTTCCCAATTTTAAAACCAAATATAATACAAACACGTTGCTCGGTACTCTCCGACAAAGAAATCACAGCGAAACAAAACACGTTTAACTTTTTATCGGCTCACCCCAGTGGACTGACGCTGCACAATGAAGTGCAACCCTATCAGTCAACTTGTCTCGACATGCAGAGACATGTTTAGCACAGTCACAACTCCAAGCGTGACCTTGTTCTAAAAATAAACACCCTGTCCGGATACTTTCTAAACACACTTTGTGTGTGTGTGTGTGTGTGTGTGTGTGTGTGTGTGTGTGTGTGTTTATATATATATATATATATATATATTATATATATGGGGTTGTGGTAGACTCATGAATGCAGTGATATTTCTATGATGGAAGTAGTGCATGTGTGAGAGTAAATAAAGAACTGAAAGAATGGTTTGATATAAGAGTTGATGTGCGTCAAGGGTGTGTGGTGTTTTCGTGGCTGTTCAATTTGTTTATGGATGGAGCGATGAGAGGGGTGAAAGTGTGAATACTTAAAAGAGAAATGAATCTGTTGTATGCAGAGAGCCGAAATCAAGATCCAAAGTTTTCGAGATGCCTGGACACTGCGTTTGAAAGAGTGGAGATCATAGACAGGAGGAAAGATGTATTGAGGAAGATTGTTCGAGAGTTCACCGGTTGAAAGACTGAGCATATACCGATCAACCCTTGCATTAGAGAGTTAGACAGAAAAGGATGAGAATGTGTCGAAAGACTGGTACAACGTGCTCTCTTTAAACGAAGAGGCATACAGTTGAAGAGTTCAGAAGAGCAGTGTCCGTTATAATAGCAATAGTGAAGAGAAAGTGAGGCAACATTGCGGCGAAGAGAGGTATTAAAGACAGTCTGTAAGAGGCGGGGAATTGATGAGACGAAAAGCTTTAGATTCCACCCGGTCAAGTAGGGCTATGTAGGTTCAACCACCCTACGCATGAGAAGCGTACTCCATACAGGGGCAGATACGATCCCTGTACAGAGACAGCAATTGAGTGGGGGTGAAGAAACTGTGGAGGCTGTAATGCACACCTAACCTCTTAGAAGCTGCTTTAGAGAGAGAGTATATGTGATCTTTTCGAGAAAGATTACGAGAAAAGGAAATACCAAGAATGTTAAGAGAAGAGGAAGGATTGAGTTGTGCATCGTTGAAGGTAAGGTGATACTCGTGTGGAAGATTCTGACGAGTCGACAGATGAAGAGATAATAGAAGGATCAGAGGTCAGGTGCACCATAGCCATCCTACGTGAAGCATAGAGCGACTGTTGAGAGGGACGCTTTGTGAAGTAGGTGGAGAAATGAAGGGTGGAATCATTAGCATAAGGGTGGATAGGACAGGAAGTGCGACTTAATGTTGGCAAAAACAAGTTACTGATTGTGGAGAGCTAGGGAAACTCGGACTGTCATGTGATAGTGAAACACTAGAAGTATAGAAGTGGTCTAGTCTTTTAAGTATTTGGGATGTTCTGAAAAAAGAGGTAAGAGTGCGGATGAAATTAATAGAAGAATGAATCAAGGAGAGAAAGGTGGCGGGTGCGCTGAAAACGGTTGTGCGGAAGCGGAGACTAAGTGTTAGTACACACACTTTCGTAGGGGTATGAGACGTTGACATGGTATGAAAGGGAAAAGTCAAGGGGTAAAACCAGTTGAAGTGGATAACTTGAGAAGTATGTGTGGCGTGCGCCGGATTAATGGAGTCAGACATGTTACGATTCCACCACAAATGGAATCGATTACGATTACCTAGCAAGTCCTTGATTACGATTACGATTCCTTCTAAAATTAATGGAATCGATTACGATTACATTAAAAACTGTAATCATGATTGCTACGATTCCAAATTAGGTAGAGAAGAAAGAAAGAGAACACAATCACTGTGATGAATGGTTGCAATGACTGAAATGAAATTATTTAAATAAAGCTATTTAAATCGATTTAAATTATGAGGAAAAAATAACTGATTGAAATCAAAATATGATTTCTCTTTCTCACAGATAAAGAATAGTAGGTACTATTCCATCAACGTAATCATTTTAGTTATATCTTACTATGTATGGTTCTTCTTTTTCATTATGCGTGTGGTGAATATGTTGCAAATAATAGTGAATATCAGATACTACAAAAAAATAAGAATTCAGTAAGTCATAAATAAATGAGAACATTTAAATAAAAGTTTGTACTTCTTGAGGAAGATTTTTATTCATACCGACCGCATATTTCTTATATTTTCTACACTTTCTGCATTTCAGAAGTCTGAAGTTTTTATTTAATGTGATAGAGTAAAGAGTAGGTTTTATTGTAATGGCAACTTGACTTTCATATTCATTGATATGTTTTAATCATGGCATGTAATCACGATTACAATTCCTTGGTTTTGCAGGACAAATGGAATCGATTAAGATTCCTCAAAAATGTGGAATCGATTTCAATGATTACGATTACATGTCTGGATGGAGTAAGAGATCGTGTGGTTCTCTACAGATATGGTGTGCGAGAGTTAGTGGAAGTGAAAACTGAGGAAAAGGTGTTAAGGTGGTTTGGATAGTTTGAAAGAATGGAAGATGACAGAGTTGTGAAGAGAGTATGTAAGCGTGTATGCAAAGGGAGGAGGAGGAAAGGGAAGTCGAGGAGGAAGTGGATGGACATGGGGAATGATTGCGTGGGGTGAGTGATGCGCGAGAAATGGCCGCAAGTACTGTAGGTTTGAATGAAGCGGGTTTGTTATAAGTATGTTAGTTCGGGACTTTCTCTTTTATTTTTGACAAGGTCTGGAAGCTCCAACGCATATAGCGTATGAAGCGCAGCAGGTTTAGAGTTTAGCCATGTGGTGCTAGTCCAAATGAATGTGTATGCTTTAGTTTCTACGTTTCAGCTTCCTTACCTCCTATATTTTATATCCGAACATATCTGCTTTATCACCTAACTCATTTGGGAAATGAGATTTTTGATGATGTACATTGTACAAAACCGTAGCAACCAAAATATAACTTCCTCAGTTTGCGGGGACTGCAATTGAAAGACCACCACAAACAAATAAAGTTCCGCAAACCGCAGAATCTATTCTTTCAGTAAACACGGACCTTGTGGCAGTTTTAGCACTACAAATCTCTTTCTTACATTCCAGTAACAACCCGTATGTCTGTTCATTC
The DNA here is from genome assembly GCA_023014485.1 of Bathynomus jamesi. Classification (NCBI taxonomy): domain Eukaryota; kingdom Metazoa; phylum Arthropoda; class Malacostraca; order Isopoda; family Cirolanidae; genus Bathynomus; species Bathynomus jamesi. The sequence continues at coordinate 2,077,484 of JAJOZX010000071.1, forward strand.
TCTACGTTTACAAAAGAAATTCTCCTCACATTTGACTGCACAAAGCCTACTAATTATATACCAAGTGCATTATATATACACAATATTGCTTTATTCTTTAAAATCTATCAGTTAAAAGGTCTTTGTTTCACCCATCACGAATTAAAGTGATTCGAACCACTCTTTAGTAAAAGCATCATTCACAACTCTAAAACCTCCAAGCCCCATACATATATATATATATATATATATATATATATAATATATATATATATATATACACTGTATGTATGTATATATATATATATATTATATATATATATATATATATATATATGAACAATATTTCACGAAAGTGACACGTGAAAAATATTTATGATGAATAAAACCACGAAAGGAAAAGAAACACAAAGTGGTGCTCAAGCGCTTTCGTCTAATGACATCCTCAGGAACACTGAGGATGTCATTAGACGAAAGCGCTTGAGCACCACTTTGTGTTTCTTTTCCCTTCGTGGTTTTATTCATCATATATATATATATATATATATATATATATATATATATATATATATATATAATAGTAAGGAATAAGAGGACGAGAAGGTGGTACATGTTTATTAGTCAAACGTTTCTGAAATTCAATTTCCATCATCAGTGCTAAAAATGAAAAGTAAAAAATGAACAAATATAGCAAATAAAAGATTTTAAAGAATACACTTACGCAGTCCTATGATGATAATTTTTAAAAAGTTACATGAAATGTAAAGAGGCAAGATAATGGCTAAAATATACAAAAATTTAAACACATCTTACCGGGTTATTATACGAGGGGGGTTTAATCTAATTGTGTAAAGGTTGGGAATGTTTGAAAGTTGAAGTATCCATGTTAGAAGCCGGAGAGTAATAGCGGATTTCTTTTCAGTCGTGGTTCAGAAGAAATTATTTAGCTATGTTTAAGTTGAAGGCAGAACTATAGTCGTTGAGGGTTGGTTTTGTACGGAAGGATGTATAGGGATTCGAGGATACGGAGGTCGGTTAGTTGGTATGCTGAATTGATAATTTTGAAATTGGTGGGGGCAGTGGGTGATTGTGGAGGTGGCAATAATCTCTTATTGCTGATTTTGATGGTTTGTTTAAAGATTGTAATGTTCTGGTAGAGGAGATGCCGCGAAGTTTGTCCACTCTTGTTTGATACTGGCGAATGGTGCTGCCAATGTAACTCGCTTTGCAGTGAGTACAATTGAAACGGTAAACAGTGGACGAAACAAGGGGCTGGGGTTTTTTCTTTATGGTTAAGATATGATTTAATGCTATTATTATTGGTGAATACAAATTGATGGTTAAATTGAGGGTAAAGAGGGGTGAGTAGGTGGCGAAGTTCTGATTGTATTTGTAACTAATATAGTCGTAGTAGGGAAAAGAAAAATATTGTATATCTTTTTTTAACAGTGGGGACTTTAAGGGGAGGTTGATAAATGTTGTTGAGAAAATTTCTAGTTAGAGATTGTAGTAAATGTTTTGGGAAAGAATTATTAATGATGAAATTGAGAATGAATTCTATTTCGTTGTGGAAGGATGAGTAAGAGGAGCAAAGTTGATAGGCACGATGGATTAAGATTTTAATACTGTTAATTTTATATAGTGAAGGGATGTGGCTTAAGTAGGTAGCACCTAGGCCTGTATATGTAGGTTTTCGATATATGGAAGTGCTGAATTTATTATTTTTTGTTATATTAATAAGGTTAATAACGTCCTCAACGAATCGACCAAATTCAAAAAGATTAATGACAATCCTCTTAACACTTTCTCTAAAACTTGAAGATAAAATCAACCGTTTCCTTAAAAAATTATACGATCAAAATAAAATTTCGGAGGATGTTTACAACAGGGTTGGTTGATTTAAATCATGATTTAAATCAAATGATTAAAAAAAATCACTGATTTAAATCAGTATATGAATAAAATTAAAAAACGATAAAACGCGAAAAACTACTAAATAATCATTAGAGTATATAGGTAATGCATAAAGAATGGTAATGAACTTCGCCGTTTATTTTTCAATAAAACAAGTTTATAGAATTTACTCATAGCTCTATTGATTATAGTGACAAATTAAGATATCCGTGATAACTTTTTTTAAACATTAATTAAAATCATAATGGCCAATGGCTTAAAGTGAATAAATATTTGTAGAACATTTATTATTTCTATAAAGCATTAATAATTAATTTCAATTTTGATTCCACCGATTTGATATAAAACAAATACTTCATTTCTAGAAAACATTTAAGGTCATCTGGTCATGATAGTTTAATTTGCTGACCCAAAGCGAAGAATTATGGAGTTAAAATTTAAATAAAAAACATATATATACAGGGTGTCCCAGAATTAACTATCTATTTCAATGAAATCGGACAAATTTTTTAAAAACACACTTTTATTTATGTTTATCATGTTTAATATGTGTTAAAAATGTATAAATTTCTAAATTTTTTCATAATTTTATTTTCATAATTTTTTCATTATCTGGTCCAATGAAAGACCGTCTGAAGTCATAGAATGGCAAAGAGACTCTCCAAAAGTTAACGTGTGGCTTGGAATGACCAAATCCAAAATTTATGGCCCATTCTTCTTCGCGGAAGCAACTGTAACAGGTACCGTCTACCTTGATATGCTTCAGCAGTTTCTCGAACCACAGCTTCTTGATGATGGCATTCTTGATAATGTTGTGTTTCAACAAGATGGAGCACCATAAATTTTGGATTTGATCATTCCAAGCCACACGTTAACTTTTGGAGAGTCTCTTTGCCATTCTATGACTTCAGACGGTCTTTCATTGGACCAGATAATGAAAAAATTATGAAAATAAAATTATGAAAAAAATTTAGAAATTTATACATTTTTAACACATATTAAACATGATAAACATAAATAAAAGTGTGTTTTTAAAAATTTGTCCGATTTCATTGAAATAGTTAATTCTGGGACACCCTGTATTTCTAAAGTGTGGTGGAGCACTTATATATATATATATATATTTTTTTTTTCATATATATATATATATATATATATATATATATATATATAATAAGGGGTCCCGCGTCTTAAAGTACCTAAGCGCCAAAATTAAAATTCGCCAGAAATCGCCTCCAAAGTTCAGCAATATTCTCGCAAGAGTATCTCTGTTATTAATTGAGCTAGAACGTTCATTTTTGGCTGGAGTTCTAAGTATGCTAATGAAGATGTTGATGAGTTTTTGGAATAGATTTTCATATTTTATATATATTTTTTTAAATTTTTTGATTATGCCGAACTTTGGATGAACTTTTGGCTAGCGATTGAGGTGAAAAAAGTAGTTCGCTTCATAAGGTGCGGATTTTTTATTTCTATTCATATCCGCGGATGCGGATATTTAGTTAATTTATCAATATAATATAGAATTATGAATATATGACATTTTTCAAATTTCGTGATATTACTATTGGCAGGCAATGCATAAGAATTAAAATTAATATTAATGTTTTCATTATGATAAAAATAATAACTTTCTCAAGAGTTTCAGCCACAGAAAATTTTCTGCGTTACCAGCTATTTATATTTTGAGGTTTATATATCTGTTTGTTCATTAATAATTAATACTTTACATGAAGTGTGCATGACTGAGTCTTATAAGCTAGTTTAATTGTAAAATGCGTAATTTATTAGAGGTAATATCCGCATAACATCCGCAGTCAGAAGTGCGGATGCGGATATCCGGTCCACCACTAATATATATAATATATATACAGGGTGGCCCAAAAAAAATGGCACCAATTTTGAGAAGTGATATCTCAATAACCATTGCAGCTAGGGACTTAAAAAACAACCAAATGAAAGATAATTCCTTTCTCTTTAAATACTTATTCTATGGCTTGATGGTTATAAGCGCATATAATGCCCAAAATTGGCTTCCAAAAAAAATATACAAAAAAAGTTGCGCATTTATATTTATTCCTTGATCCTAATTTTAAATGACATTTTTCTATTCCAGACCCCTCAAGATGGGATTGAGAGAATCTGATAAGAACATTATACAAGCACTACGTGAAGAAAAAGGATATTCATTAAACAGAATCCTTTACGAATTTCCAAATAGAAATTGGAAAAAAAGAACTGTGGCACATTTTTTACAAAAACTTAAAGAAACCGGCAGCAGTCAACGGCGTCCGGGAAGTGGTCGACCAAAAAGTATTAGAACGCCAGAAAACATTGAAAAAGTAAATGAAATGGTTTTAAGTCAAGAGGAACAACCGGGAACAAGTAAAATGAACGTGAAGTTGCGAAAGAAACCGGGATTTCACGTTCATCAGTACAGCGAATAATTCGAAAAGATCTTGGGTTGAAAACATTTAAGAGGGTGAAGGTTACTGCTTTATCGGAGCCTGTGAAAGAAAGACGTTTTCATCGATGTTTTAATCTATTGCGAAGATTTCGGTCAAATGTGTCTGTGAAAAAAATTTGGTTTTCTGATGAGAAACGATTTACGGTCGAAACACCACGAAATACCCAAAATGATCGGGTTCGTGCAGCAGTGGCGGCAAAAACTCATGTTGACCCAAAACGACTTTTGCGTGAAAAAAAACACTTTTCAGATTCGATAATGGTTTCCCTTGCAGCGTCATCTGAGAACAAAACATCCATCATTTTTATTCAGCGAGGCGTTAAAATTAACTCAATTTACTACTGTAATGACATTTTGTCTCCAATGTTGTCAGAGATCAAGGAGACGAGCACTGATTTTGTGTTCATGCAAGATGGAGCCCCATCTCATACAGCCAAGGAAACAATAACATTTCTCAATAATAATTGTCCTGGTTTTATCGAACCAAATAATTGGCCACCATGCAGCCCAGATCTAAACCCCATTGACTACTTTGTGTGGTCTGCCTTAGAGAGAGAAGTCTACCATGGTCAGAAAATCCGTGATGTGAACCATCTTCGTGAACGAATTCAGGCTGCATGGGAAAATCTCTCACAAGTGACGATCTCAAAGGCAATTTCAAAATGGAGGGCGAGATTACAGACTGTGGTTGACCATAATGGAGGGCAGATTGAGCCATTTATTGAAAATTAGGTTTAACTTAAAACCACAGAACTTCGTTTAAAGACCGTAAATTAGAAGATAATTAATTAGAAAAAAATAAAAGGAATAAATATAAATGCGCAACTTTTTTTTGTATATTTTACTTATAAGCCAATTTTTGGCATTACATGGGTTTATAGCCATCAAGCTATTGAATAAGTATTTAAAGAGAAAAGAATTATCTTTCATTTGGTTGTTTTTTAAAATCCCTAACTGCAATGGTTATTGAGATATCACTTCTGAAAATTGGTGCCATTTTTTTTGGGCCACCCTGTATATATATATATACACACACAGACACAGAGTATATAATTTAGAAATATCTTATAAAAGGACATTTGGTTGAGGTAAAGCAAAAATATGAAGAGTAAGATAGTTTTATTGCTTAAATTCCAAATTAACAATTATATATTTATTCATTTTGACAAATTCAATTCAAACATCTAGGAGGTTGCATCTGATCAGCCACTAATTTATAATTTAGCGTGTAAGTCGTCACAGCTGAGAGACGTACACAGTCATCAAGGTGTTCGTTGGTGAGAACAATTCTGTTTTTCGATTTGATGTGTTTCATGCTTGAAAATGTTGATTCGCGCAAATATGTTGATGCAAAATATGCATTCAGCATTAATGCAATTTTCTTGATATTTGGAAGGAATGATTTTGAATAATTACATAAAGTGAAGTCGGGTCTGTAATATTAATCAGAAATGCCCTCGAGGGCGACTCCAAACCTTCCTGAGGGTGACTAGTAGCCCGCGGGCGACCGAATGCCCACCCCTGCACTAGAGTATATATATATATATATATATATATATATATATATATATATATATATATATATATATATATATATATGTATAAATAAATAATATGCCAAAAAATATGTTCTCAAATGGGAATAGAGAGAAAAAATCAATTAAATGAAGAAAAACACAAAAGGAATGATATACAGTATGTCCTCATAGCCTAACTTGCAATTGTACAGAACTTTACATTTCTTATCCAACCTCAAAGACGACTTAGCTGTTTAAATACAATAGTTTGCTTCAATTACTTCATGTTATTAGCGCTACAGGAACTTATAGGAATGAAAAGGATCTTTTTTGACTTGTTGTTTCAGTGTATCTTGAACATGGAGAAAAAAAATAAAATAAATCTGATTTTTTTTATTTAAAAAAAAAACATCAAAAAAATCACCAACCCTGGTTTACAACCAAATACGCTCTTCCGGCTCGTCCCCAGGTACTCTTTACGGCCTCCCTAAAATACACAAACCAAACTTACCCATTAGACCTATCATCTCTGCCTACCCAACCCATAATTAATACCTAGCAAAATTCCTAATTCCCACCCTAACTCCCTTAACGCAGAATGAATATTCCGTCCCCAATTCCTACGAATTTGCCAAAGAAATACTGACGTTGAACAATTCAAACAACCTCCATATGCACACCTTTGACGTAGTATCCCTCTACACCAACGTACCAATTAAAGAAGCCATCGACATCTGCATCAACAACTAATTTTCTAACAATCAGAACACAGTCCTCAACCTAATGAAACAAGAATTCACCAAACTGCTAACTCTTGTCGCTTCAGACACCTGCTTCTTTTTCAATAAACAACTTCACCAACAAACCGATTCACTAGCCATGGGATCCCCCCTAAGTGCCACACTAGCCAACATCTTTCTCTGTTACCACGAAAATAACTGGCTACTCCACTGCCCCACCCATTACAAACCGCATCTATATAAAAGATACGTCGATGACACTTTCCTCCTCTTTCACAATGCTAACCACGCCCCAAAGTTCTTAACTATTTTAATTCCCAGCATCAAACCATCAAGTTCACTAAAGAAAACGAATCCAACAACACCCTACCCTTTTTAGATATAACAATAACAAAACAAAATAATAAATTCAGCACTTCCATATATCGAAAACCTACATATACAGGCCTAGGTACTACCTACTTAAGCCACATCCCTTCACTATATAAAATTAACAGTATTTAAATCTTAATCCATCGTGCCTATCAACTTTGCTCCTCTTACTCATCCTTCCACAACGAAATAGAATTCATTCTCAATTTCATCATTAATAATTCTTTCCCAAAACATTTACTACAATCTCTAACTAGAAATTTTCTCAACAACATTTATCAACCTCCCCTTAAAGTCCCCACTGTTAAAAACAGATATACAATATTTTTCTTTTCCCTACTACGACTATATTAGTTACAAAATACAATCAGAACTTCGCCACCTACTCACCCCTCTTTACCCTCAAATTAACCTTCAATTTGTATTCACCAATAATAACAGCATTAAATCGTATCTTAACCATAAAGAAAAAAACCCAGCCCCTTGTTTCGTCCACTGTTTACCGTTTCAATTGTACTCACTGCAAAGCGAGTTACATTGGCAGCACCATTCGCCAATATCAAACAAGATGGACAAACTTCGCGGCATCTCCTCTACCAGAACATTACAACCTTTAAACAAACCATCAAAATCAGCAATAAGAGATTATTGCCACCTCCACAATCACCCACTGCCCCCACCAATTTCAAAATTATCAATTCAGCATACCAACTAACCGATCTCCGTATCCTCGAATCCCTATACATCCTTCCGTACAAAACCAACCCTCAACGACTATAGTTCTGCCTTCAACTTAAACAGCTAAATAATTTCTTCTGAACCACGACTGAAAAGAAATCCGCTATTACTCTCCGGCTTCTAACATGGATACTTCAACTTTCAAACATTCCCAACCTTTACACAATTAGATTAAACACCCCTCGTATAATAACCCGGTAAGATGTGTTTAAATTTTTGTATATTTTAGCCATTATCTTGCCTCTTTACATTTCATGTAACTTTTTAAAAATTATCATCATAGGACTGCGTAAGTATATTCTTTAAAATCTTTTATTTGCTATATTTGTTCATTTTTAGCACTGATGATGGAAATTGAATTTCAGAAACGTTTGACTAATAAACATGTACCACTTTCTCGTCCTCTTATTCCTTATTAAATTGCAGTTCCCCAAGAACAAACCCTTCAATCAAGTTATATATATATATATATATATATATATATATATATATATAATATATATATAGTGGCGCAAAAGTCGTGCATCATAGGAATTTTCAGTGTTGACTATATTATTTTTTTTTCTTTTAGGTAGGGAATGGCTGCGAAATTAACAATAGACGAGAGGGTGACCTTGATGTTAATGTATGGAATATCAGGTACTACAAATCAATGAATCGGTACAGAATTTAAATTTTGTACCGATTCATCGATTTGTTGTACCTGGTATTCCATACATTAAAAACAAGCTCACCCTCTCGTCTATTGTTAATTTCGCAGCCATTTGTTAATTTCGCAGCCATCCCCTAGTTAAAGAAAAAAAATACTATATCATAGTCAACACTGAAAATTCCTATGATGCGCGACTTTTGCGCCACCCTGAAAATGAAAATGATTATTGGCAGACTATAGTCCATATGACAATTATTATTAATACAATGACAGTTCATATAATATATACAAATGATTAGAAATACTGTAATGTCGAAGTTAAGTGGAGCTACAGACAGACGTTTTCGTACCAAGAATTCCATAGCTTAGACTTTAGAGGATAAATGGCAGGACTCATAGATAGCTTGAATAATCAGGTTGGTTGATTTTTTTAATTCTTTGCATTAGACTGTATTGAGCACGTCTTGTTACCTCTGGGAAGCTCGGGACATTGCGGGTAGCAAACATTTGCGAAGCTGAGCATCTCGGGGGTAATTTATGCAAGAGTCTAAAGTTTGTTGTGTGTGTGTGTGTGTGTGTGTACGGTGCGGCATAAGTCGCTTTACCGAGAATAATGAAATCACCTTGCGAAGAATAATATTTATTACAGAAATTGTTCAGTGTCCTCCATCATGTTCAATACAGACGTTACGTCTTTGAACCACTGAACAACAAATAGCACGACACAGTTCTTTTTTATTATTCAACATCTCTAACTCCTGGCGTATCAAGAACTGTGTCGTACTATTTGTTGTTCAGTGTTTCAAAGATGTAACGTGCGTATTGAACATGATGGAAGACGCTGAACAATTTCTGTAATAAATAATAAATATTATTCTTGGCAAGGTGATTTCATTGTTCTCGGTAAAGCGACTTATGCCGCACGATTAACAAGAGTTAATTAGAGGCAAAAGGTATTTTAACAGGATATTGTCAATTTTATACATTCCCGCACTGTTATTGAAATTATTTTTAAAATGGATAAATGCACATTTTAGAATATTTCTTTCAATTATATCTGCGTTTTTAACGAGCGCTTTAGAACTGTCCCACTTAATACTATGATTACATCTATACATATGGTTAAACAATGCATTAGAATTATTTGCCGTTCTACACGCATATTTATGCTGTTTTACCCTAATATCTAACGTTTTACCCGTTTAGCCTATATATACTGAGTTACATTGTGTACATCCGATCGAATACGCACAACCAACCGCATTATCCGGGCTATTCTTTATTAGGCGTGATTTAACAGTATTATTATACTTAAAGACTACATTGACACCAATTGCTTTAAGTAAAGTCGGAAGATATTGAAAATTAACATGGTAAGGTATGCTTAGGATATTTTTACGCTCAAATTCCTTTAGTTACACTATTATAATACCTATTCTTGCCTTTCCTAAGGCAGTTATCTAAAAATGAAATAGGATACCATAATTTAGAACTAATATTCTTGATATTGCATAACTCGGAATCTAAAAATTCAGGACTGACAACTCTCAATGCTCTAAGAAACAGCGGAGAAAATAGAAGATTTAATCGAGGGATGATAGTCAGAATAAAAATGCACACAAGAGTTATTATTAGTAGGCTTACGATAAACTTCAAATTTTAACTGATTAAAACATCTCGGTGCTACTGTAGTATGCGGTCTACCTACGATTCGGCGGTCTACCTTTTAATTATAGCTTCTTATCTTGTTTACTAATTGTTTGTTTACATCCCATTGTCAATCGCCCTTGACGATTGGTTAGGTTTAGTCATGATATTTTCCTTAGTTTTAACGAAAATATCATGATTAAACCTAAAACCAATCGTAGGTAGACCCCATACTACAGTAGCACCAACATCTCCGAATTTTTAGATCCAGAAAAGATAAGCTTCCATCATTTTCTTTTTCAACCGTGAACTTAATAGATGGGACTAAATTGTTGAGCCTACCAAGAAATAAGTCAACATCCAAATTATTAGGCCAAAGGCATAAAATATCATCTATATACCTGTACCAAACAAGGTTAAAATTAACAATAGTAGGCAAAATTATGCTTTCAAAAAAATTCCATATATAAATTAGCTAATACCTTTCCTTCTCTCCGATCGATTTTTAGACGTTACCATTCTGCAATTGCTCAAGCACATTCTATTAAGAACAAATTAAATTTCCTTAGGAAGTTTTATAGTGGAAGAGTCATCCCAAAAGAAACATATTAATATAGCCCGCATCGAAGTGAAGAACGCCTTCAGTGTGTCCGAAGTGAAAAAAGATATATTTTTTTTCCACCGTTCCCCGTGCTTAGAGAAGTACACTTTCGGCTGATATTTACAACAACTTACGTAGAAGATGCAGAACTCTGAACAGAAAATTAAACAATAGATTGGACAATTTAATTCGTAATAGTTACTGGACTAAAAAAAGTGATTTTATAATATTGTTAACTTGTCGTTCCATGAGCTAGACTTCAATACGAAATGTGCGTTAGGTTATGGCTTAGGATGCTCTGTTCCAAAAAAGCCCAGCAGCTTAGTGATTACTAAGTCTTTTATCAATTTTGAAAAACACTAATATATCCGAAAGGTTGTGTGTATAGTGCTTTTAATAGGAGGTATGAATTGACCCTTCATTACATATTACTAAAGCGGACAAATCTAATTCGATCGTCATCATGGACAAAAACAGTTGCATCGAAAAGATGAATATTTTATTGAGTGACCGCGATACGTACAAACCTCTAAACAGAGACCCACTGGACGATGTTAATAAAATGTTTAACAGAAAATCAGGAGAAATATTAAAAAAATAACTATAATGGGCTTTCTAAGCAGTTTCTTAGTATCAATCCGTCACTACCATATTTGTACGGTTTAATAAAAACACAAAGTTAATAATCCCATGAGGCCTATTGTTAACTCAGTAGGCTCCGTAACCTATAAGCTATCTAAATTGTGTTAGTTAGTTTATTAACGCCGTTAATTGCCTCTATTTCCAAGTCACGTATTGTAAATAGCATGGATCTTATTGACAAACTGGTTTCCTAATGACCCTAATTTCAAACTGGTAAGTTTTGATGTATGCTCGTTATTCACAAAAGTCCCTGTTGATAACCTATTTGATTTTTTAAAAGATAAGATCTCTGAATATTCTTTCCCTGTTCAACACAACACTCTTATTAAGTTAATGAAGCTTTGCGTCAAAGATTGTAAATTTCAGTTTGAAAATAAGTTTTATGCTATGTCGTTTGGATTGGCGATGGAAATCCCCTCTCACCGGTATTAGCTAACTTATATAATATGGAATTTTTTTTAAAGCAGAATTTTGCCTACAGTTGTTAATTTTAACCTTGTTTGGTACAGGTATATAGATGATAATTTATGCCTTTGGCCTAATAATTTGGATGTTGACTTATTTCTTGGTAGGCTCAACAATTTAGTCCCATCTATTAAGTTCACGGTTGAAAAAGAAAATGATGGAAGCTTATCTTTTCTGGATCTAAAAATTCGGAGATGCTTTAATCAGTTCAAATTTGAAGTTTATCATAAGCCTACTAATAATAACTCTTATGTCCATTTTTATTCTGACTATTATCCCTCGATTAAATCTTCTATTTTCTCTGCTATGTTTCTTAGAGCATTGAGAGTTGTCAGTCCTGAATTTTTAGATTCCGAGTTATGCAATATCATGAATATTAGTACTAAATTATGTTATCCTATTTCATTTTTAGATAACTGCCTTAGAAAAGGCAAGAATAGGTATTATAATAGTGTAACTGTAAAGGAATTTAAGCGTAAAAATATCCTTAGCATACCTTACCATCAGGGCTGTGGAATCGGAGTCGGAAGCAATTTTGGGTGGAGTCAGAGTCGGTAAAAATGTACCGACTCCGACCTCGATATAAAATCTTAAGAAAATACTATTTTAAGTATAAATAATAAATATAAATCAAATATATATTATTTATACTTAATTAATTATCAGTATTAACCCTTACTTTTTTTCAGGAAATATTTTTATAATTGTGATACTAATAACTTAAGTTTAATTTCAAATTATTGATAAAATTATTTGTTCTAAACTTCAATTCACAATGGCAAAGAGACTTCCAACGAAATCAGCTGTGATGAAATGCCTTGTGTTACCATTTACCAATTTAGCAGATTTACCATTAATATATATTGACCTTTTATGAAGGAGTCAGGAGTCGGACATTTGAAAAATAGAGGAGTCGGAGGTTTTGTGTACCGACTCCACAGCCCTGCTTACCATGTTAATTTTCAATATCTTCCAACCTCACTTAAAGCAATTGGTATCAATGTAGTCTTTAAGTATAATGAATTTTAGAGCCCTCAAAAAAGTTCAAAAATGGCCCAAAAGTTTTAAAATGTTCATAAAAATAATCCCAAAGTTCAAAAGAGTTCATAAAAACTACATTACAAAATATTTATTGATAAACACACATAAAGCACTTAAAAATAGACAAATAAACAACCGTAAATGTATTCCTGCACTTCATTACTTACAAATAAAAAATTCACATAAATGTAATCCTGCACTTTACGAGTATTACTGAAAGAAAACGTAGAAACATATGCTTACTGATATCTAAACATATATTAAATCTCCCAATTCCACTGCAGCTTCATATGATCTTTCAAATGATCTACGGTCAGACTCACTCTCTTTGACAACAATAAATCCTTGTACAAAGAGAAAAAGCGCTCAACTTCCACAGACACAATTGGAGCAAACTTAAACGCGCGCACAGTCTTGGGGTCACATTGAAAATTGGTAACTAATTTTCCTTCCAAAACCTGAGCATACTTTGCAAGAACTTCAAAATCAGGGTTTTTTTCCCAAAACTTCTTGCAACTTATCTTTGTAAGGTGTAACAAGATATACTATTCTTAACATCATCTACTACTTGCATTGCATCCATTAAGGGTAAACGACTTTCTAGTTTCTTAATGGAATCCGTCAAACAAGGAAAATTTGTTGCAATAAAAGCAAGGTCATGTGATAGTTTTGGGCTGCATAGCAATTCCTGCGTGTCTTTAATGGCTTGTGATTCGGGTTCTAGACTTAAAACAAATGGTTTAACTTTGCTAGTTTTCAAAATAATAGAAACAAGAATTTAGCCATGTCGACCAGCGTTTAAGAACTGGTCCAGAAGGTAGCAGAAGACCAGTTTCTGGTGAAAACTTTTTTTCGACGATTACACTTCACCAATATCACCAAAAAGTGCAAGTTGAAAAGTTCAAAAAGTTCATTATGATGGCTAAAAGTTAAAAAAAATTCATAAAAAAGTTTATGAACTTTTTTGAGGGCTTTAATAATAATACTGTTAAATCACGCCTAATAAAGAATAGCCCGGATAATGTGGATTGTGCGACAATTGAGCGAGTACAAATTGAGCTACTTGACGCATTGAACGATTAGGCTAACTGAGCGACTGCAAACCGAGCGCAAACGTCACAACTTAACCAAACCAATTGTCAAGGGCATACAGTTGACCTACCTGGGCATGGGTACCTCATAATGAATTCGGGACCCGGAAAGGTAAGTACGCCCAACTTAGGCCTAGATGACGTCCCACTCGGACTGAGTTTCCGACGGTTAAATAGGAATTAACCCTATAAGAAATACAAACAAGTAAACGTTCGCTTGCAACGTCTGATCGAAGGTGATAATGATGAAAATATTCTCGACTTTCTGGGTAATGTTTCCTACAATTTGGAATTACATATCTAATTCACTGCTTAACTCGTTATATTTTTAAATGTTTTCAATAAATATACATTTTAATTAAATATATCTGTTTCAAATAAATATTTTTTACAAGGTGAATGTTTATTATTTTTGCGTCAGTTTGCGCTCAATCTGTACTCGTTCAATTTCCTTCGCTCAAAGTGCACTCGCTCAATGTGTATTCGCTAAATTGATGCAGTCCCGAAAATGTGGTTGGTTGTGTATTCGATCAGATGTACACAATGTAACTCAGTGTTTATATATAGGCGAAACGGGTAAAACGTTAGATATTAGGGTAAAACAACAAATAATTCTATGCATTGTTTAACCATGTGTATAGATGTAATCATAGTATCAAGGGGGAAAGTTCTAAAGCGCTCGTTAAAAATACAGCTATAATTGAAAGGAATATTCTAAATTGTGCATTTATGCATTTTAAAAATAATTTCAATAACAGTGCAGGAATGTATAAAATTGACAATATCCTGTTAAAATACATTTTGCCTCTAATTAACTCTTGTTAATCGTGTGCTAATCTTTTTGTTTTTCTGTCCCGTTGTACATGTGTGTATATTTTTGTCATCTCGCCTTCTCCCTTCATTCCCTGACGAGGTGTACTTCTGAATACACGAAAGACCTTGGACTCATTTTTCTTTTTCCTTGTGGGTTTGCATCATTCATTCATCCCATATATATATATATATATATAAACTACTAAAAATCGTAGTTATGAAGTAACTAAGCATTCACCTGCATCGTCCTCCGTGGGCTCTTCCACACAAGTGATGGTCACCCGCGACCTCACGCTGGACTCGAACTTGGCGATGGAGGTGAGGAGAGCCTTCGCCCATCCTATGTGTAAAACAGGGGTTGGGGAGTTCTCCTCCCAGCCGCAAACGCCGTCATAGAATTCGAGGAGGGAGGCGAAGCAGAAGGGGTCCGAGAGAACGCAATGGTGACCGCCGAAGGAGGGCAGAGAGGACGTCCTCATTAGATGTGGAATCAATTCTGTGGCGATCTCTAGGAACTCTTTATAAATCTCTTCGTCGTCCCGCGAATAATTGTAACTGCACGAGAAAAGGTTCATTAAGAAGTATTTGAGGTAAGTCATTGTTAGATTACCGGAAGTGAATGTGACCTCAGTGAAGAATTTATGAAAAGTGTTGGAGGATGAACGACGTGACACAAAATCTAGGGGCAAGAATGTAATCTAAGTGCGCAGGATCACTTCTTGCTCAGTAAAACTTCGTACGAGACCACTTCACCCTTTTAAAGTAACCTTATGAGTGCCACTTTATAGATTCAATGCCTCTAAATGCGCACCAATGTAACATCAGAGTGATCTTGCGCGATTAAACTCGTAATAACAAATTTTAAATCTTTCACCAGAAAGAATTCTACCCGGCTCAAACATCCCGCCCGATGGACGCTCGTCTCTCTCAAAGACTCCGAGAAAACGAGTAATAAACAACAAATACAGAATTATCACTTTACCACATTTTCAAACAATTTAAACACATTATGCACTAATGACTTACTTTCTAATAACTTGGGCAGCCTTTGCCCATGCCCTCAGAGCTAATTTGTAGCGTTTGTTCCTGTAGCAGTAACCACCGAGGTATGTATAGGGATACACGTGTTGGTTGCCATAGTAACGCACGTTGCTCAAAATGGCTTCTTCGTAGAGTTTCGTGGCAGGAGGTCTGCCTTGGGTGGGGCTCATCTCTTCTAGATCAGCCAAATTATCTGTATGGAGTAGCCTCATTATTATATTTCAGTAACAGTGATTACTCTTCGTGTCTGGAATAAAACCTTACATCATTAGATTCTCCAGTCTCAACTTTAAGGGCGGTGGAGAATGATGAATGGTGAAAATAAGATGGCTAAAGAGAAAAAAAAAATTATAAAAAGACAGTAACAGAATTTGGATACCACAAGAGATCAGTTGTTAGGAAAAGAATGAAGAAATGGCGAATTTCAAAAGATCCCCGGACCACCTCGATAAGGGTTGCGCAGTATAGGGGTGGGGATTGTTATGGGATTCCATCAACAGAAAACAAATATTCGTGAAATAAACTACAGCGATCGTATGATTCAGTTCCACTAGAAAGAAAAATTATTGAAAAATTTACTTAATCCGATGTTTACCGAACTCGTAAGAAATCATAATAGTCCAGGCAATTTGTAGTTAGACTGGGCAAAATTGCTTCAGAAGCTTTCTAAACTGTTTCCAGCTCAGGAACCATTGCCGAATAACATATCCAAAATCCGACAAAATTGGACCCCGGGAACACCCCCAAAAATGAAATTCAAAATGGCGGACTGGATGTTTCCTCAGAAATTAGTTTAGAGGGAGCGAGGTTAAAGAGAGTAAGTAAGTTTACGTACTTGGGATCGACAGTGGCTGAGGACGGTGAGCTGGACACAGAAATAACACACAGAGTGCAATCTGGTTGGAAAAATTGGAAGAAAGTTTCAAGTGTGTTGTGACCGAAGAATAGGCGCAAGGGTTAAGGGAAAGGTGTATAAGACTGTGGTAAGACCGGCTATGATGTACGGGGCTGAGTCTTGGGCTATAAAGAAAGATCATGAGAAAAGACTAGATGTAACGGAGATGAGAATGCTGAGATGGATGTGCGGAGTGACAAGGTTGGATAGAGTAAGGAATGAAAGGATAAGGGGCACAACAAAGGTTGGAGAAATCTCGAGGAAGATACAAGAAAGTAGACTGAAATGGTATGGACATGTGATGAGAGGGGACGAAGATTATGTAGGTAAGAGAACGATGAATATGGAGGTGCATGGCAGGAGAAAGAGAGGCAGACCGAAGCGAAGGTGGATGGAGAAGGTGAGGGACGATTTGAGGGAGAAGGGTTTGTCGGAGGAAGAAGCCCAGGACCGGGCTGTGTGGAGGAGGCTGGTCAGAAACGCCGACCCCGCATAGAGGCGGGAACGGGCGAAGAGAAAGAAGAAGAGATTTATAGAGATACATTTGATGCTTTTTCTTTCAGTTGTAATGTTTTAAATAATTCAACAATATACAACACAACCAGTTATTACGCAAATATAATGTTATATAGCTTTTTACAGATTTTTATAATCAATAATACAGCAATAATTTTTTTCCCAGTTTCAAGTTATGTTCATTACAGAAGAAGTGATACCTGGTCACAAACATACAGAAATTAATCCTTTTCATCACTATCATCGGATAGATTTCCGGTACTTGGGTTGTTATCGCAACCACTGATTTGGCACTCGCCACAAGCGGCTGAACAGGGCATTCCATTACGCTTGCATCCACATCTTGAAGTAGCACATTTCGTCTTGCAGGAGCAGCGGATCATGTTGAGTAGATAATTTGGAGCTGGTGGCTTGTCGCAGGCTGTAGGGTAGTAGGAATTATTCTTTACATACCAACCCCACTGTTCTGCATCGATCTTCTCTTCTGTAGACTTCCAGATTAGTATTTGAAAGTATGTGCGAAAGCTGTGGTACTTTGTGGACGCATCGGTAGGTGGCAAACGTTCGGGTGTAACAAAAGATTTAGCTGTAGCTACCTTTTCAACTAACATTCGATGACGTAGTGCGTTAGTGGATTCAAGTGTTTTGCAGCCATACAACAGAAGCATTGCCTTTCTTCCAGCGGCTTCAATGTCAGTGTTGGCAACAATCAGAACAGAATGTATTTGCAACTGAACGGAGTTCAGCCACCTTCATCAGTGTGTCGAATGCTTTGGCTTTACCGATCGAAATAATTCTGGATGTGCTATCACAGCCCGTGAAAGCATGCACAAACAGGAGATACTTGCAGATGTCATTGCCTAACAATGATTGAATGCTGAGAATATCATACACAGGATTAGGAGATGGTCCCCGTCTTATATCGCTGCGATAGTACAACTTGAAACCACTGTCCTTGGCATGGTACAGAAGGAGAATCAGCAAGTCGGTGTCTTCCCCTATTACTGTTGTAGTTGCATTTTCTGATGAGGAAACTGCTGCACGAACGATGTCCACATCAGCATCCCCATCTGCGTTGTGAACAGTACACCCGTGCTTCTTCAACATCTCACCTACGAGGGAAATAAATGCTTGCTTGTTGTTTTCATTAGCCAAGAAGTGTTCCTTCTGGCCAACAAACTTCATGCTTGGACTGAGATTCACATTTCTGCTTGTCTTGGTGCTGCGTCTTCTGTGGGTCATGTCCTTGATCGTATGAGAGCTGCTGTAGCCATCAAAAACAATGATTGCTTTTCCATATGTTTTCAGAGTGAAATCGGCATATGAGTTGGCGATGCTGTCATATGTTTCATCTTGACGCCAGGAAACACGATGTAGTAGAGATCCACCATCCAATACGTACTGGTCTGTGCACTGAATTTCTTGAACTTCTTCCATGCGTAAAGTGTCAGTGTATTTGATTATTGCATGAGTTAGCTGAGACTTATCGGGTTTCCTCAAGATACTTCGTGATTCGAACAATGCAGGAGGATATGCACACAGTTCGTAACACATGGCATCTTCAAGATTCATGTCTCCGCCAGTGGCAACAGTCATCATTCTCTGAAACAGTAGTGCAGGATCTACTTCTATATCTGAAGCATCAGTGATCACAACGGCAGAAGCAGATCCTAGTGTTTTCACTTTGTCAGATCTTTTGGCAGAATATGTAAAGGCTTGTTTCCCAATCATTTTTACGACAATGTTCGTACCGATTGAATGCAATTGATGAACGTTAACTCCAGGATCAGCAGTTAGCCCTGTTACAATGTTGCAGAGACCCGAGGTAGAATGGAATGGGGATAAGGATTCTAGACGTTCAAGTACTTTCTTCATGTCATTACTGTCCCTGATTTGTCTACTTCCCCTCATTTCCTTGTGCTGTTCACTACTTTCCAACAAAACTCTGGTGTATTCCTGCATTGCTAAGTTATAAGTGGAACACAGAGGCATAGAAAAGAGCCACGTTGTCCTTTGGATGTCTGTAAATCCACTTCCGCGTGTCAGTCCGCCTCTGCTTTTTAGGGAACGCATTAGTACTTGTTCTATCACCAGGACTGTGCCGAGTCCGGCCCATAATCTGTCGCTTCTTCTTACCACAAACTTACCTTCCTGGAACATTTTGTTAACGGCTGGATTTTCAGAAGGCAAACTTAACATTTTCTGCAGGTACAGGTATATCGATTTCAGGTAATTGTGATGTCCGGCTGCTGCAATTATGGGGATGGTCTCCAGCATAGCTTGCAAGTGCAAATCCCACGAGCCGGTTCTGTCTGCTGTTATCAAGGAACGTGCAATGTTGATCATTCGCTGATATTCCAACCAGAGTTGACTTGTTTGCGAAGTAGATTGTAGGTCAGTTTTCTTCGCATCCAAAGTGGTAGCAATCTGAGACAATGCATTCGAAGATTCCACATCCTCAACTGATTGTTTGGCGGTCATAACATCGTCGAGCAGGTCACAAGCTTCCTTATGGAGGTCATGAGGAGTTCCATCTTCATTACAAGGGAAAACGTCTGCGACTAGTAAGGTACTAAGAGCTGCATCTACTATCATATGACCACGTATCGCTCTTGAATCATGATCGTCGGAGGAGTATGCGCGAGGAATGTTTTTTCCACTTCGAAAATTTACGCTGCAGGTGTGATTGTAGACACAATCTGCAGCAGGAAGATCACGAAGATAATACTCCAGACGGCCTTTTACATTAAACGACCATTCATCGCAGCGGCTTTCACAGCACCTTTTTATGGTTTCGGAGAACTCTGTAGTTCTTATTTTGACATGCTCTGATTTTGGTTTGTGTTTGGAAAAAAAGTCCACAAAGGTATCACAAAACAAACAGTGAGTAGCACTGGAAAATGCGTATTCATGAAAACGAGCACTTTTCCTTGGTATTGCCTCGGCTGCGGTCTGTCGCTTCTATATTTCAATGGTCTTTTTATCCGTAAACCTTTTCCTACATACAACGTGAACACTTATTCCAGCTGTTGCAACAACATCGCTTCCACGGCTGCGGCTGGATGCATTTATACCATCTGCTCCTTTTTGCGAGATGTGAACCACTTCCTGTCCGCTGTCCAATTTCTCCTTACAAATCACGCACAATTCTTCAGGGGTCTGCATTCTTGAAGGCGGACGCACACCGAGTCAGTCGTACATCGAGTCAGTCTGAAACAGAAAACACAAATTAATAAACTGTGTTGCAGTATTTAAAAGGAGTACATAATAACAGTTTTAAAGAAAATGACAAGCACAAATACGCAGATTTGATAGTGGGTAGTAGGGATTAAAGAGTTGTATATAATATAAGTTTATAAAGATGTAGCAATGTCCATTCTAACATACACTCCATACAGTATATTTTATTTACATTACGTGACGTCATAGTTTAATACTAGCCGCCTAATACAATTTTTAGTGTCATATAGGTTAATTTAGAAACGAAAATGTGTTTTAAAACATTTTACTGATCAAGAAAAACGTCATAACTCTCTCTACAAAGCGAAATTAAAATTTATTGTATTTCGTAGGAAACTGCCAGTCCGCCATTTTGAATTTCATTTTTGGGGGTGTTCCCAGGGTCCAATTTTGTCGGATTTTTGATATGTTATTCTGCAATGGTTCCTGAGCTGGAAACAGTTTAGAAAGCTTCTGAAGCAATTTTGCCCAGGTTGAAGCTATTTTTGCTCTAGATTGCCTGGACTATAAGTTTAAAGGACTGCCAATATTACTTTAATTAAGTTATTTTTTAATAAAATTCGCCTATGTGAGGGTTACGTAAGTGTGTTAATATACAACTAGTGAGCCAACCAATTTTTTAGTCTCCAATATAGCAATGATGAACTATTACAAGAAATCCAATCTTATATTCGTCTTAGCGATACGATAACATTCGCATTTTACCTATGGCCATGGGGTACTTTGCAAGATGTCCAGCATCATAAAGGAGCCAGAGAAGAGCCTGCTGCAGAAGGATTACTTCTTCCGAGTCTGTGGTTGCATTGATGCCAGGATTCATATTAGAGATAATAGTTGCCACCTGAGAGAATGCGACTGGTAACCAAATCTTTCAGACAATCATAACTACTTAACAAAACATAAAACTACTTCATTAAATCTCCAATAGTGATTTATATTTCACTTTGTAACATCGTCCTTAAATTTTCTTCAGTCACACAACTCATTTCAAAAGTGGCCAAGCTGCATGAACATAGATTATTCTCGTGAAAATTCGACAATACACGAAGAAACTTAAAGGATTCTTGAATTCAGACTTTAAATTCTTCAAGATTAACACTTGAGACTATTCTATGAATCCATCTTGAAAAGAAACTTATTGAAAAATGTTCTTTTGTAAAGGGAATTCCAACATATATCGCACGTATTTGGGTAAGGACAATAATTTTGAATGAGCGTTACTCGTTACTAACTCCAAATGAAGAGACGTTAAATCGTATGTAATTTGATACATCTCCCATGATCTTTGTGGAACAGAACATTTTTCTTCATGCCTACCTCCATGTGCCTCGTGCAGATGATGGGTCTCCCATTGACGTACAGCCATGACTTACTGTACACCTCGTCTGTCACGGGAATTCCTCTCTTATCTTCGTTGCCTTTCCCTGTATTAATAATTAAAAAATAAGAAAATTAAATTGGTTTCATCGCCTGACGGGTATGTTCCACGTGAGATAAAGTAAACCCCATTCTAAGCATTCAATTCTTATAAGTTTCATTTGAAGAAATAATCGAAATGAACTTTAAATCTACACAAATCCTCGCCAGGGCCAAAGATAAAAATAGTTATTTGGTTTTTGGAGTTGTCATATTATTCAGTTTTTTCAACATATATGCTTTCAGTATAACGAGAAGCGCGGTGACTGTGTCAACATTAGTAAAGTTGTAGAGCAGCCTCAATGTATAATACAACTACAAAATGACAACCTATTTCCTAAGTTTTCTCAACAGTAAACATGGTCTCGCAGTTATATATATTTTTCCAATGAATCTCACACACACACACACACACACACACACACACACACACACACACACACACACACACACACACACACACACATTCTTGAAAGGACAGAAAAAGAATCAAGGATAATATATGAAAATGGTGTACGTCCATTCAAAATCTCGTTCTATTCATGCGAGTGAAATGGAAGTACAATACGTGATACAATTTGTGCATTTGCGGTCTTTCCAAAGTATTCTCCTCTATCTACGTAAGTGATAATTGGTACTCTGTCAGTGGTATCCAACCCCAGTCTGTAAATGCATACCAGCCTATAGGCAAATGGTCTTTGTTCAAATTTATTGCGGGTCTTAAATTTTTTTTCATTCCATTCAACTTTGCTCTCACTTTCCATTTCGTTAACTTTTTCAGATTCAAGGCTGTGCTTAGTTTTCGCGCATGACACCCTGTACTCTTAATTAACCTGAGAGTCCAATAAAGACAAAATCAAAAGAGTCAAACTCTCGTAAAATAAATATAATTACACCAAATTCGAATGCTCCAAATTAAAATTTTTGTAATATTTCTTTCATGAAGTTTTTCTTCCTTAAAAATTTAACCCTTTCACTACGGGCATAGCTTTGAAGCGAATTATATGAATTCGAATTATAATACAGATATCCCCCCATTTTCAACCCCAAAGGGTGGAAAGAGAGGAATATACCCTTGGTTTATAAACTACACCCGGAGTTCAGAAAAAATTAGGAGTTGGTTTATTTACCACACCCGGATCTGAGCGCAAATCTGGGCCTCTTTTATGTAGCTCACTGTGTGTGTGTGTGTGTGTGTGTGTGTGTGTGTGTGTGTGTGTGTGTGTGTGTGTGTGTGTGTGTGTGTGTGTGTGATTAATTGCAGTTTCAAACGAAGAAAGGTTCATATCACGGCGAAACTAAGTTAGAGGCGGGGAAAAAAGCCGTGACAGTCGGAGGAATTCAAATATTGGGGCAACAAAGAAGCACTCTCCGCAAGAATGGACCGAATCGAGACCATATGGGAATGCAACTCCGGGAAGCACCGCAAACGAAAGGTTAAAAAAAAAAAGTTCTCAACTGTGAAAGGGACATGACAATGAGGGCAAGGCTCCGGAAGGTCGTCAGACATAGGGTAGCCATGGGTCAAACGAGAATAACCGATTCTTAAACGAACGAAAAGAACTTCTTTATGTCGAGATTTATGATAAGAAGACCAATAACGAAGGACAGGCTTCAGACGGAGGAGTTTGTTCGCACCGGCCATCCCAGTCGTGCTGCCACAGCGACCTGAAATGGCGGCGGAGGGAAGGAATAAAGTCCGAAAAGGGCAAAGGCTTAGAAGTAATGGGAAGGATGCAAGCTTGCCTGGCCAAAAGATCCACCTCCTCGTTACCGGCAATACCCACATGAGAAGGAATCCAACAAAAGGAAATACGCCGTGCGAAATTCGCAGTAAGAAAATGAACTAGTTGCTGTACCCTTCCGACCAGAGGGTGTTTAGGGTCATAAGATTCTTAGGACGTAAAAGCGCTACGGGAATCCGAAAAAAATTACAAAAGAGCTCGGAGGGAGAGCACCAATATGAATTACAGCTTCCAGAATAATAAAAAGTTCCGCCGAAGAAATGGAAGTATCGCACGGGAAATGAATACTCCTGACAGTCTTAGAAGGGAGGTGGAAAACCGCCGAAGCGGCCACACCTGACGAAGATTGAGAGCCATCTGTGTAGATATGAATAAAAGAAGAATGGCGAACAAGGTGTTCACAGAACAAAGACAACAAAACAGTACTAGGGGTGGGCTTCTTATCGAAAGGACACAAATCCTTGCAAAAGGAAATCGGGGAGAGAATCCGCGGAGGAAGGACCTGAAACGAGACTGGAAGAATCAGAGGAGAGCAAGGGTACGGTGAGAGAAAAAGGTATGGACAGTTAAAGCAATCTGCCAAGAATCATCTTGATGAAGAGTTCTATCAAGGACAGGACAGAGAAGAGAGGAAGGAATCCTGTGAGCGCGGTAATAGCACTTCATCCAGAGATATGCACGACGGTACCGAAGGAGAGGGGAATCACACTCCGCCTGAAGACTAGCCACCGGTGAAGAACGAAAGACACCGGTAGCCAAACGGAGACCCCAGTTATGAAGAGGCTCCAGAATTCATAAACGAGAAACAGACGGAGCCATAGGCCTCGAAACCATAGTCAAGTTTCGATTGAACTAGAGAGGTGTTCAGGCGAAGGAGTGTGCAGAGATGGTCTAAAAGTGCAAAAGTATGCCAAGCAGAAAGTCTCAGGTTCTTCAGGTGGGGTACCCAAGTAAGATGGGAGTCGAGGGTGATAACCAGAAACTTAAATGTGTCCCTTACAGAGATGACAACGGAGGCTGGACGGAAGAAGTCTTACGTCTATGAAAAAACATACATAGTCTTGGCTAGAGAAAGACAGAAACCCACAGACGTTGCCCATCTCTTGACAGCATTAACTGCAAGCTGCACTGCCTTCTAGCCGCCCACGGAGAACTACCCGAACCGTAAACGACGGCGAGATCATCTGCATAGAGAACATTGCACTGAAGGGGGTAAAATTGTAAACCGAATTCATGATCACAGAGAAGCAGAGGACGCTGAGGACGGATCTCTGCGGGACTCCTCTTCTTGCGTGGGTAGGTCGGAGAGAGTACTACCAACGCGAACTCGGAAAGTAGTCTCTTAAAAAGTTACTGATAAAAAGAGGGAGAGCGCCCACAAACGGAGACGGTGGAGGACGTAAAACCTGCACGTAGTATCATTAGCTTTGTAGATGCCAAAAAAGACAGCCACAGTAATATATTTAAGGGAAAATGCAGTCGGAAGATCATGGCTAAAAAGCAAAGGATCTAAGGTGCTGCGAAACTGACGAAAACCAGACCGAGAGGGAGGAAGGAGCCCTTGCCACTTTAGAATAAAAGACAGTCGAGAAGCGACCATCTTCTCCATGATCTTACAAATACAGCTGGTCAAAGTAATCGGACGAAAATCTTGAGGAAGGGAGGCGTCCTTGTCAGGCTTAGGAAAAGAGATAACTATGGCCTCACGCCACCGAGAAGGAAACGCACCTTCAATCCAGATGCGGTTAAAAACTGTAAACAAAAAATACAGAGCTGAAATATGCATCGACCAGCATTTTGTAACGAATGCCATCCGGACCAGTGCGCTCTCTCCGAAAGAACAAGGGAGAGTTAAGTTGGTGCATCGTCAACAATCGATTGTAAGGTTCGTTGTTCGAGCTGTCAAAATTGACACTGTAACACTTGAAGCAACGGCAAACGAAACAGCCAACGCATTTGCCACTTCTGTCGAATCAAAACTGTCCCTGCCATCGACATGGAGGACCGGGGGACGAGGTGGAACGAACTTGCGAAAGATGTGGTGGACCCGGTTCCAAACAATGGCGATCGGGGTCGAAGACGTAATCCCGGACACATACTATTGCCAGGAGTCCCTCCGGGCTTGTTTAAGGACTCGATGGGCCACTGCCCCGTACGCTTTGCGAGTAGTGGTCATCTTGCTCCGGACATTCTCCGCACACTTCGAAGACCACCAAGGGACACGGATCAAATGAGAATTGCGCTGTCGACTGGGAATGGCCATCTCGGCTACATTTAAAATCTTCGCAACCAGGAAACTCAAACAACTGTCCACCGATGGAAAATCATGAGCGGTACAGGATAATAAGTGAAATTACGGTAGGACTCCCAGTCGGCTCTAGAGAAGAGCCAACGGGATGAATGTGGCAGATTGGCGTCGGGAACAATCAATGACAGCCGCACCGGGAAATAATCACTCCCGTAATCATCCCCTGGGACCTCCCAGGAAAAATCCACGAGAACGTCCGTGGAACAAAAAGGAAGATCAATACAGGAAAAAGTGTGTTCCGATTACCATCCCACACACTGGGCTGCGACTATTAAAATCACCCAAAAATTAAAAAGGTCTAGGGAGTAGGTCAACAACTTCCACTAGCTCCTCCCGAGAGACAGGGCTATGTTGAAGAAGGTAAACAGAACAGACGGTATACTGCCAAGACAAGGAAAGCCGGACAGCAGTCACCCGCAAAACAGACGACAGGGTACAGAACTATGAACAAGAATGGCAGAACCGCCTCGAGGACCGTGGGCGGGCAGCCGGTTCGTAAAGGAGACAGCCAGTGGGAGAAGGCATAGTCCGAGTACCCAAAATCGTTTCCTGGAGATAGACACAAGCAGATTGGGATGATCGTAAAAGAGAAAGGTCTTCATAGTTGGCAAAAATGCCGCGACAGTTCCGGAACAATGAAGGATGGAAATAAATTTGTCAATGTAAAGAAAGTATATACGAGAAAAGTTTAAAAGTTAAAGGCGAGAGGTTAAATGCGAAAGTTAAAAGTTAAAGAACTCCCGACCAAAAACAATGGAACAAATACGACGGTTCCCCCTCAAGTCCGGATCTGACCCAACCCGTTCAGGTTGGGGCCCCAGGCGGGAATCAGACGGGCGAGCAGGGAGAGCCGAGGAAACAGGAACTTCCTAAAACGACCCCGGCGCACTCCTAAAGGAGCAGGGACCGAGGTATGGTCGGAGCAAGGAGAGGCAGCGCTGGAATGAACGGGCAATGGAGAATAAGAGTAAGCTGGGGACAGGGAGGTTTAACAAGGAGCGAGAACGAGCGGGTAAGGCCGACGGGAGGGAGTCCAACAACGTGAGTTGGCTCTCCAACTGGCGGAGGTCCGAAGGATGAGGAACAGGAGCAGAAGACCTTGATGAAAGACTGACGGGGCCCACCTGGGGAGAAGGAATTTAATCACCAAGACCCGTAGTACACAACAGGGGGCCGGCCAGAAGAAGATGGAGTCACCGAACTCGAATAGAGGGATAAAGGTGAGCATCGGCAGGATTTGTAGGGGGGACCATTCATGGTGGCAGGGGCAAACTGCAGAGGAAATCAGATCTAAACAACGGCAGCGGCGAGAATCCGGAGGCCAAGGAGAAACGCGTGGAGACTGCTGAGACCGACGTTGTGGGGTGCAGAACTGGGCCGAAGCGAGCGAAGAAGAAACCGGAGGAAGAGACGAGGCAGTATCAGGTTTCCGAAAAAGATCAAGTCACGAACGTGACATGTTTCCGAACAAAACGAACACGAACTTGAGCGTCAGGAAAAGTCATGTGCTCCATGGACTTGAGAGTAGCGACTTCAAATTCAAACCTATAAATAATACAGGATTCTGAAGAAGTGGGATGGTTACTACCACAGTTGATACAAGAATGGGAGTTAGAGCAAGGCATACCGTGGAAATCCTGGCCACAATGAAAGCAGACACGGGTAGACAGACGACAACGAGAACCAGTATGCCCGAATGTTTAGCAATTAAAACAACGGGTAGAAGGGGAACATAAGGCCGTACATCAAAACGGAGCCAAGCATACCAGACACGAGCCGGAGGCAACAGCTGGTCAAGTCAAGAGTAAGCGCAGGGGTGGGGGGGATTGAAGACAGCTATCAACAAGTTTCGTGAAACGATGCACAGAAGACACCTTCCACTCCACAAACCAGAGCGGAGGTCTCCTCCAAGACGTGGGGGGGGGGGGGGGAATAGTGCCTCCGCAGGAAATCATCTTCGAATCGAAGATACACGAGATCGAACAATCGTCCAAGATGGAGATCGCAGCCAGAGCACTAATCTGATCCGGAGATCGAGATTTGAAGAGTAAATACCCATCACGGAGCTCCGAAATATCCTCGCGAGAAGCCGCAAGGCCGAAGTCGAAAGGGACGGAAATGTGGAAGCCACAGAAACGGGCTTACAAGACCGACAGGGGAGGGGGAGGGGGAAAGCTTTTCCCCCAAAATACCCGTTGCGAATGCTTTGTTTATAATCTGTTCCAATCCCGGACGGTAGTTTTTTTGCTACGAAGGTTAGCGAAGAGCGCAAACCTTGTTTTGACCCTGCCAGTGAACACAGCTTCAGTGGAGAGCAGCTTCAGCTCAATGAAACTCGTCAAAATCAGACTCAGAAATCGAATGGCAGAGGCCACCCTGGGCAGCCTCATGAGGATTGCCATTGAGGCACCGGACAAACCAAGTGGTGGGGACTATGAGGAAATTTTAAATGCATGGAAAAATGAAAAAAGGAGAATAGACACACTGCATTCGCACTTATTAAGCAGATTACATTTTCTCCAATGTTTTCAAAAGTTTTTCCCCCGATTTCAATGAAATTTGTAGCAAATAATCACTACATATAGCAGCATTGATGGTATTCATTTCGATAAAATATTTTGATAATTAAAATAATTATCTCATTTTATTGAAAAATATGTAAAATATTGTGTTCCGAATTATTAAGCAAGTATTCTATTTACGGATCTAAATGGTGAAAATGGGTAAGAAAAAGGATTTAGCATTAACTGAGAAAAGTAAAATAGTCAAGTTACCCACTGAAAATATAAAATCTATTGAAATTGCGAAGCAGTTTGGCAGAGCTTATCGAACTGTAAACAAGTTTGTAGCGGAGGGTACCAAACTGAGGCAAACATGATGAATGCATCAAAAAATACGACAAAAAAAAAAAAATGGTGTCAATAATCCAGCAGGGTTGAAGCACCTTAAACAGAAAAAAAAAAAAAAAACTGAGGCAGCCAAGTGATAAAGGAGATAAAAGAGCTATAAGAAAAGTGACAAGGCGGCAGATATCTGTAATCAAGCGCAAATTGCAAAGCATCCATTGTCCTCAAGTAAAGAGGTTTTTGAGCAGGCTGGCATACATAATGTACCAAGAACATCTCGATTTGGAATCCTCCAAACAATTGGCAAGACGTGTAAAGCTACGATTCAGTCACCATTAACACCCAGATACAAGAAGCAGCGTGTTGAATGGGCGCGTCAGTACGTGAAAAAAAAATTTAATACTGTATTGTTAACCAATGAACGAAGAGCAACCCTTGAGGGATCTGATGGTTGGTCAAGAAGATGGATTGCTAAGGGTCAATCTCTACCATGGAATGGTTTTCTTTTAGAAAGTTTGTGTAAGACTGGGCATTCATTTTTACACCATCAGGCACTCTGTATGGGACAGCTACTTCATTGCCTATCAATCCTGCCCAAAACATGACACTACCTCCACCTTGTTGGCATCTTAATCTCGATGGTAGAAATTGGCTCTCAGCAATCCATCTTCTTGACCAAACATCAAGTCCCTCAAGGGTTGCTTTTCATTCATCGGTGAACAATACAGTATTAAAATCTGTTTTCACGTACTGACGCGCCCATTCAACATGCTGCTTCTTGTACCTGGGTGTTAATGGTGACTGAATCGTAGGTTTACACGTCTTGCCAATTGTTTGGAGGATTCCACATCAAGATGTTCTTGGTACATTATGTATGCCAGCCTGCTCAAAAACCTCTTTACTTGAGGACAATGGATGCTTTGCAATTTGCGATTGATTACAGATATCTGCCGCCTTGTCACTTTTCTTATAGCTCCTTTCTCTCCTTTATCACTTCGCTGCCTTAGTTTGGTACCCTCCGCTACAAACTTGTTTACAGTTCGATAAGCTCTGCCAAACTGCTTCGCAATTTCAATAGATTTTATATTTTCAGTGAGTAACTTGACTATTTTTCTTTTCTCAGTTAATGTTAAATCCTTCTTCTTACCCATTTTCACCATTCAGATCCGTAAATAGAATACTTGCTTAATAATTCGGAACACAATATTTTACATATTTTTCCATAAAATGAGATAATTATTTTAATTATCAAAATATTTTATCGAAATGAATACCATCAATGCTGCTATATATAGTGATTATTTGCTACAAATTTCATTGAAATCGGGGAAAAATTTTTGAAAACATTGGAGAAAATGTAATCTGCTTAATAAGTGCGAACGCAGTGTAGATAATGAACATAATTTGAATGTATGTACATGACCTGAATTGATTTGGGTTTGTGATTATTAAGAATAGTTTCATAATGGTTAGAATAAGGTACGGTACAAATTTGTGTTGTTATTACACACATTGTGAACTTAGCTGAAAATACACTTAAAAGCTAGTATTGGGAGTTTTGAATTGCGACCCCCAAAATGCTCCGCCCCCCCCAAACCTGATAAGCACCAAAATGATTCCCCCCCCAAACCTGACTACACTGAATGAAAGAGTGTGTGTGTGTGTGTGTGTGTGTGTGTGTGTGTGTGTGTGTGTGTGTCAAAGCTATTGACTTCTCCTTAGGAAAATGGAGCTTACAGATGTAAAGGACGAACACAAAGCAAACATTTTCATTTATTTTTGTACTTCAGACGTTTACTAATGTCCCTTTAAAAGATACATTAGATATCATACTAAATAAGTTATTCATGGCCTCACTCAGACTCAATTTAAAAATCTCCTCAAAATAGCATGTTTTGATAATCTTTTCTTATTTAATAGTAACCTTTACAGCCAATTTGATGGAGTAGTTATGGGTTCCCCATTGAGCCCAACACTAGCAAATGTATTTTTTGCCATTACAAAGAAATTTGGTTGGAAAATTATCCCAACAGTTTTAAACCCATATATTATAGAAGATATGTGGATAACACTTTCTTAATATTTAAACATCCTTCACACATAAAACTTTTTCTTCATTATCTAAATAAACAACATATTAATATTAAGTACACATGTGAAAATGAAACAAATACAGTAATAGTTTACCTTTCCTGGATATTCTAGTTAAATGGGCTAATAACAAGTTCCAGACCTCACTATTTAGAAAACAAACTTTTACTGGCTTGGGAACCAATTACACTAGGGAACAACATTTTTGTTTCTTGAAAACTATTTCATGTTTCTTATAGAACTTTTGATGCTGATTCCAAATATGGTTTCAGAATTTTTCTATCACCCATAGTTTTCGAGAAAATAATATTTCCATTTACTCAGAGTTTTCCCAAAATATTAGTTAAAATTAAGTGTACTAATTTAATTTTACTTTCTTTTTTTTCCAGGTTAACTATATTTAATAGTATTTTTTGCATTAAAAAAATATAGCTATTTAAACAAACAGATTTTTAATAAAAAGAAAGAAATTTGTTTCAAGTTTTGCTCAAATTTTAAAAATTTTCATAATAGAAAAAATTGGTTTTTCATTCCAAAAAGTTTTCCGTGATTTCAATAATTTTCCGCCAGCATGAATCAAAACTGTATTAATCCCAGAGATACATTTTGCTACGTATGTGGAGAACTGACCATAATGGCACAGAGGAAGACAATGACCCCACTCGTGAAGAAGGCTTACGAACTTTATTTTGGATGTTAAGGTAGGCGACCAAGACAAATCCTGGGCACCTCATATCTCATGCATTTCCTGTGCCGTCACTCTTAGGGGTTGGATTAAAGGTACCCGCAAATCTATGCCATTTGCCATACCAATGATTTGGAGAGAGCCCAAGGATCACCTAACGGATTGCTATTTTTGTATGACTAACGTTTCAGGATTCTCTGCCAAAAATAAACATAAAATTCAATACCCAAATCTTGCATCTGCCATGAGACCAGTACTACATGACGATGATAACCCAATTCCAACTCCCCCAAAGTCATGGACACTGGATGAAGAGTCTGAAGTTGAACCAATGGAAATTGATGACACTAAAGATACAGACTTTCAGCAACCTGAATCAAATAAATCACGTATGATAACGCAGGTTATGCTGAATGATCTCGTGAGAGATTTGGACCTTCCGAAAAAGAAAGCGGAATTATTGGGCTCCAGGTTACGTGAATGGAATTTGCTGGCAAAAGATACAAGCATATCGGCGTTCCGCACTCGCCAAAAAGATCTGATGCAGTATTTCTCCTCGTCAGGTGGTTTATGCTACTGTAATAATGTAAATGGACTGCTGTTAGCTCTCGGTCATGAGCACAAATCTGAAGATTGGCGTTTATTTATTGACTCTTCAAAGCTAAGCCTCAAGGTTGTACTACTTCACAATGGAAAGAAATACCCTTCCATTCCTGTAGGGCACGCTGTCCACATGAAGGAATCTTATGAAAATATGAAACTCATCCTTCAGCAGATTAATTATGACCAGTTTCGTTGGTATATATGTGGGGATTTAAAAGTCGTCGCGCTTCTTCTGGGAATGCAGCTCGGTTATACGAAGTTCTGCTGCTTCCTTTGTGAATGGGACAGCAGAGCCAGAGATTCGCATTATTTTGTAAAGGATTGGCCACTTCATCAAAAATGTATCCCAGGACTGAAGAATGTGTCTCATGAACCCTTAGTTGATCCCAAGAAAATATACTTACCGCCACTTCACATCAAACTTGGCATCATGAAAAATTTTGTCAAAGCAATGAACAAGGAAGATGAGGCATTCAAATATTTGAAGAAAAAGTTTTCACGACTTAGCGATGCAAAGATAAAAGAAGGGATCTTTGTTGGTCCCCAAATCAGAGAGCTCATGAAAGATCAAAAGTTTGATGATGCCTTGAGAGGAAAAGAAAAAGTGGCATGGGAGGCCATGAAGAATGTTGTCACAAATTTTCTAGGGAACATCAAAGCCTCTAACTATGAAAAAATAGTGCAGGACATGATTGAAGCATATAGGTTATTGGGATGTAATATGTCACTAAAAATCCATTTCTTGCACTCCCATTTAGATTTCTTCCCTGAAAACCTCGGCGACGTAAGCGATGAGCATGGAGAAAGGTTCCACCAAGATATAGCTACTATGGAGAAACGCTACCAAGGGAGGTGGGATCCGGCAATGTTAGCTGATTACTGCTGGACATTGATGCGAGAAGCTCCTAATGAAAACTACAAGAGAAAATCAGTGACAAAGAAGTTTTAAGAAGAATATTTTAAATGCCAATCTGCCACTAATATAATTTTTATGAAGTATTTTTACTAACTTCTATACACTTTTTGAATAAATATTAAAATACAAATTTCTCAGTAACCTTGGGTGATAGAGAAATTCTACGGCTATATTCGGAATCAGCGGAAAACATCCTATAAGACAGGCCTGTTCACGTCCAAGAAACAAAAAAAAAAAGGTTAAAATTTGTTCCCCAGTGTTATTTAAGTTGTATATTTTATAAATATAAGATTAGCGCTATACTAACATTGTTAACAAGAAGTTATCAAATTTGTTCAGATTACTTTTCATTAAACGAAGAATTTGAATTTTTAAGACAGTACTTTATTAATAATTACCACCCTTCTACTCTTTTTGACAACCAATTAAAGAAATTTCTAAATAACACTTAATACTAAATTCCCCATAACCACAGTACAAAAAGAAACCAGATATATTAAATTACCTTTTTATGGTTATCATTAAGTATTCAAAATGAAGTATCCAAACTTCTTAAGTCTAGTTATCCCCAAATAAATTTTGGATTCACCCTCATTAACCGACTTAAATTATCAAATTTTTTGAAGTTCAAAGACAAATTCCCCAAAACTGTATGCCCTAATGTTGTTTATAAATACATGTGTGACAGCTGTAAGGCTGCGTATATCGGCAGTACTCAACTCCAACTGGAGGTATGCCTTTCTTAACATTTGGGCTTATCAGTCCATACCAACCATCCCCTCAGTAACCCACCACAATCCGCAATTAGAAACCATAGTACGGTAGTACCCTAATAATGACAACCATCCTCTTTACAAAACTCAGTTCAAAATTCTAACAAGAGCCAATAACCTTACAGAACTTCGAATTTTAGAATCTTTGTACATCTATAGAAAGAAACCCTCCATTAACAACAATAGTTCATCTTACAAATTACAGCTCTTCTAACCAACCAACCAACCTACTTTCACAGATATATTATACCTTCCAATGTAACGGACATTCATAGTTTTATTTCAGTATCTGCCAAATATGGAGGTTGACATAATTATTGTGTATTTATCAGTTGAGGTAATTTTAATTTAATTTATTTTTAATGGTTAATTCTTTTTTGAATTAATGTAATTTTAATTATTTATTCTTATTTTGTTCTAAGGTTTATAATTCACTGATGATGACAAAAGATGTCGAAACGTCTGAAGTACAAAAATAAACAAAAATGTTTGCCATTGTGTTGGTCCTTCTTTTCATATATATATATATACTACTCAAAAGAATTTAAGGGTCAAAGGAAATTTTTTGATCATTTTTGTATGTCTTTTTAAGCCAGATAGGGTTAGAATATCCCCCTTTGGGTTGTCATTTGGACTATAGACATCACGTTATTATGGGACATGCAATCATTGCACTTATCTTTAGAAACTTTTTAAGTTAACCCAGATTTCCTTTTCATAGATTTGAAGCACGAACTTAGACTAAACTGACAAACTGCCTCGAAACACCCATTGTGACACCTCATGCACCATTTGCACGTGTTTTGCATGAGTGTCATTCCATGCATGCCAATTTTAGCAATAAAAGGGCTGAGCATTTTCCATTCATCATCACTTGAAATTTGAAGATGGTTCGATGACAACTCAGCATCCAAGACAGGGGAAGGGCCATTGGCTGGCTACAAGATGGACAAACTCAGAGAACTGTGGCTCAGCATCTAAATGTAAGCCAAAGCGTTATCGGCAGACTCTGGCAGAGGTTCAGGACAACTAATGCTGTTCAAAATCGCACCCGTTCTGGAAGACCCCGATCAACAACAGCACGAGAAGACCGCTTCCTGATGATAACGGCGTTGTGACAGCGCTTTGTGACCACATGGCATCTTCGGGATCAACTCAGAGCTGGGGGAGGCACCAACGTGTCCGACCAGACCATTAGGAATCGTCTGCGAGACCGAGGTTTGCGATGCCGGCATCCTGCAGTCCGACCACCGCTACTTGACCATCACAGAAGGGCTCGCCGAGATTGGTGCAGACGTCATATCCGGTGGAACCGTGGTCAGTGGGCAGAGACAATGTTCACAGATGAGTCACGCTTCTCGCTTCAGTTCAATGATGGCTGGGCTCGTGTTTATCATCGTCAAGGAGAGAGATCTGCTGATGTCAACGTTGCTCAACGTCTACCATTTGGAGGAGGAAGTGTGATGGTGTGGGCGGGGATATCCATGAACCACAGAACCCCTCTGTACGTCATCAACGGAAATTTGACTGGTCAGCGTTATCTCAACGAGATTGTTCAACCTCTGGTAATTCCACTTCTGCAGCGGATTGGACCAGGAGCTTGGTTCCAGGACGACAACGCAAGACCTCATCGTGCCAGGGTGGTGACCGACTTCCTGCAGGAGCAGAACGTTCAGCACATGGATTGGCCTGCATATTCACCCAACTTGTCACCCATTGAGCATGCGTGGGATGAACTAGGGCGGCGAGTTCGATCACATCACGTCCCTGCCATCAACCTCCGGCAACTGGCTCAGCGATTAGTCGCAGAATGGCAAGCGATCCCTCAACGTTATTTCCAACGCCTGATGAACAGCATGCGCCAATGTTGTCAAGAATGTGTGAATGCTAATGGTGGCTACACCAGTTACTGAAGCTTCTGCGACTTGTGTGAACATCATTTTGGGGGGTGCATGACTTTTTTTCATCAGGGTAATAAACTAGTGTCTAATCAAAAGTTTTTGTTTTGTGTTTTCTGTTCTTGACCCATCAAAGAATTATTTTGTCATTGGTCGTCACCATTTTAGCTCGTTAGCTTATATTTATATGCACAAATATTTTTTACCCTTAACTTCTTTTGAGTAGTATATATATATATATATATACACAAGCCACTTGATTCCCCATAATACCCCAGGTTTTATCTTCAATATTTAAAACAGCCCTTGACATAAACCTCGTGTCTTCATCGACTCGTGCGACACTCCCCCCCCCTTTCTTCTTTGTTCTTAAATGCTTGCCTCGGCGCGTTTTGGACTCGTAGGAGGGAGAGTACGAAAACAGATGCAGACCCGTCAGAATAGATCTGGCGCTTCGTCGGGAATGAGTGAAAAGGCCGGGTGGCGCTCTAATAATTCTCCGAGTAGGTCTTTGAGGGGGTTTGCTCATTAAAAAACTAAATTTGAGAGTTATTGAGTGAGATTCGAGATTTGAGTTCAAGATATGGAGTTTGAGAGAATATGGAGATTTTGAGTTTATGAGGAAATATTGAAAGCTGTTAGTCTAAACTACTGCAAGGGATGTAGTGGATGGGCAACGATAGAACTTAAATCATTTAATTAATGTTAAGACTAGTTTAAGAAAAAACCTGAACTTAAACTTAACCGTACTATATTTCAAATTTGAGACTGAACTTGTAGCCAAATGTGACTTAAATTTATTGATTAAAAGCTATTCAAACCAACTATTTCATTATCAAATACACACTAAGATCGGGGGTACAGAAGCAGAAGATAAAGAATTCACGCAGAGGGTCACTAACTTAAAGAAAGATCTATTATAACTTCAATTTACTCATCGAGTATTTACAGTGACCTTCGAGAATAAACAATTTGTAATAAGGATCCGTCTCCCCCTGACAACGGACATTTTTATTCTTCATTACAAACCAGTGTCAGAGAAGTGGATAACTTTCGATTTTTTTTTATATATATAATATATATAGATATATATATATATATATATATATATATATATACTCAGTCAAAAGTTTTAAGCACCATCAAAAAGTTGAAGGAGAGTATATATACTATAAAATGTGAGAGGCAATAATTTTATTGAAAATATAAATTTCAGTATTTGGTACATCTTCAATTGGCTTTTATTTGGTACATCAATTGGCTTTTATTACTTTTTTAACCTTTCGAGGAATACTGTCTACAAAGTGACGACCCTAGCCTTTTCTTTTGTGTTTCATGAACACATTTTTTTTAAATTTTCCCTTAGAATTTCTTATAAATATTCAATAAGATTTAGATCTGGAGACTGTAAAGGCCAATCGAGACAGTGCACCCATTCTCTTGCAAACCTATTCTTGGTGACACATGATATAGGGCATGGGGCACACTCCTGTTGAGAAATAGCGTCAGATTTAATTGATTCTAGACTTGTCAATGGAGAGCTTCAAGACCTTTCCTAGCGTGTCTGCATAGGTTTGAAAGTTTATTCAGCTTACATTATTGGATATAACACAAGTAAACTATATATTAATGCGCCTCGGTGGTGTAGTGGTTAGCGTCGCTGACTACGAATTCATCGGCCCTGGGATCGAGAGCCGGTGATGGCAGGTGGGGCACAGCAAAACCCAGCTGTTCAACTTTCCACACAAAAAAAAATTGGTTGGAAAATAAATGGGTACCCTGGGTAGTCTAGTAGATAAGATGGTGGGCTGTTGGTGGGGTGTGGTTTGGATTCCACATTAAACTGTTGGTCTAAGGTGGAGCTACAAGTTTCACCATCAGAATGAAAAATTCAGGCAGAAGCAAAACCAAAGTTAAACCAAGGTATAACACGGTGAAAACACACATTTGGTTGAAACAGTAATCATATTGCATGTTAAAACATGGTTTTAATTACCTCAAAGTTACATTTGTCAGATTATAGCACTTTAGCTCAATCTTAATGAGGTTCAACTTCTATGCTCTTCTGCTCACTGCAACCTCTGTTTGCGATTGTCCTCTGACAGCAATGGCTTCTTTCTTGCCTTAACCTCCTTTGATTCCTTTATTAAGTCTTTTCACTGTACTTGCAGAAACAACAGTTCCTGCTACCTTCTGTTGGTTATAATGGAGGTCTAAAACTGTTTATCTATGATCTATGAGGAAACCGAGTTCTAACAGCTTGTCTTCCTGGTTGGGTGTCACCCTTTTCCAACTACTTTGATGCTTACTGGCATGGCATGTAGTCTATTTATAACATTTAAACATGGTTTCAACAGCATATCTAGAACACTTTAGTTGTTCTGCCAATGCGCTCTGGCTAAACCAGCGAGATGAAAATAGTACTATTTGAGCTTTTTGCCCTCAGCTTTATTGTCTCACTTTTATCATTTTGTATTTGTGCCAACCTTTACCACTATAAAATCACAGTGTGACAATTAATGAACGTAGAAAATTGATTAGAAAAAAAAATTTCCAAATGCTACTCAACAATGAGTGGCTGGTTGGTTGTTCCACTTTACATCCTTCATCCAACCTCAACAGTAACATCTTAAAAATTTATTACTTGTATAAAGTTTCATTTGATTTAAAACTTATGAACATTTTAGTTACTTGTACACAACCACTATAAAACATATGAAGTTTAAATTTTATTTGCAGGACCACCTTCATTTAAGTACCATATATATTAAGGAATTTTAAGGCTGCCAAATACTTTAAACTGATGATAATTATATATTTAACTCAAATAGAACAGTGCCGTACAACACCCTATTTGCTAAGAAATGCAAAACAGTAACCACTGCAAGACTTGTATACAGTACTATTAAGACAAAAGGAAATCTGTATTTCCATTTTATTTTAAATGATTTGTAGTTGTAGTGAAATTTGATGTATTGTGTAACTATATTAAAATAAACTAATTTTGATAAGGTGCATATAACTTGTATTTGAAAATATATATCTCTCTCTAATATATATATAACCTTTAGTTAGCTTCTGCCCAAATTGTTCATTCTGACGAAGGTCAAGCTTTTCACTTCCTTAGACCTACAGTTTAATGTGGAATCCGAACCACGCCACATCAGCAGCCCAGCGTCTTAACCACTAGGCCACCTTGGGTACCCATTTATCTACCAACCACTTTCTTTATTGCGTGGAAGGATGAATAGCTGGGTTTTGCTGCGCGCCGGCTGCCGTTGGTTCTCGAACCCAGGGCCGATGAGTTCGTAGTCAGCGACGCTAACCACACCACCACCGAGGCGCATATATATATATATATATATATATATATATATATATATATATATATATATATATATATATATATATATCCGCGGATGCGGATGTTTGATTTCAACATCCGCGGATGCAGATGTCTACATTTTCGTTATTTTTAGGATATATTCGAGATTTGTTGTGTTTAACATATATAATAAGTTATCATATAGAGAGAGCTGTAGCTATAATGTAGTATAATTGATTAATTGTACAATAATTGCTGTACTTTTCCCTGAACATATAAAATAATAGCAAGCATCTAACTAATATAGAAATCAATTAGTGAATTCTTCTGCAAATAAATTCGTTATATTTTGTTGAGTTTCAGCCACAATTAGAAACCATAATTGTGTTACCCGACCTCTTTCCCCAACCTCCACCCTTATAGAAAGAGATCTTTAATTAGCTTGATAACTATTTATATTAAGTTTAAAGTTTTATTAGGCATATTTATAAATGAGTAATTAAAATAAAGTAAACTAAGATGTTCATCGTTTAATATTCAAACTTAATTATAGGAAGGTTATGCTTAAGGAATATTAATTTTTCTGCCTGTTCTGCTGCCAGTCTGTTTCTCTTTTCATCATATATTAATCCAGCACTGCTAAATAATCTCTCGCTTGGTACGCTTGTTGGAGGATGTGCTAAATGTTTCCTTGCAAGTTTACTCAAGTATGGATAGATATTCTGCGTATTTTTCCACCAACTAATAGGATTGTCACATGCAGCCAGGCGTTTTTCTTGGTGATAGCTCTCGATCATTTTTACTACATCTTTTGACATCGCGTAGGTCTCATCATCGCTGCTTGACTCAAGAAACTGAGAGAGATTCTGTGATAGATTTGCTTGTTGAAGGTGTTGGTTCTGTCACTGAAACTTTTAATCTTTTGGTGGGTGGCGAAGCGACAGATTCAAGAGATTGAAGCTCTTCAACTGCTTTGCCAAGTGATGATTTAACTCGTTCTAATGTACTACGTGAAAATAACTTAGCTTTGTAACGTGGATCTAAGTAGGTCGCAAGAGAGTAACTTCATACAAGAAAAGCCTCTCGTCTTGTCGCTTGCATCACTTTTGCGCACAATGAACTAGTTCTATTATTATAGTAGAATTTGATAATTTCCGCTTATTAATGACGTTTTATCTCAACGGTCCACATCCGCACGACATCCGCAGTCCAAAGTGCGGATGCAAGAAAATGTGCGGATGTGACCTACATCACTAATATATATATATATATATATATATTAGGGTGGTCCAAAAAGTTAAAGCATCGACGAAGTTCTCTCCACAAGGTTGGTTTTATGCCTCTTCGTGTGGACAGTATTTGTGCAAAGTTTCACGTTATTCGGTTAATATTTAGGGGTCACCCCACTTGCCCCCTTTTTGAAAATTTGGGAAAATATATAGACAACTGAATAACTAAATTTTTTTTGGGTTCTCAAAGAATATGAAAGAAAACAGTAAGACAATAGGACATGATAATGGGTGTATCTTCATTATTTCTTCTGCATCAGTCGCCTTGGATGGTATTGGTATCTGTTTTCGGTGGGCGGCTACGAGTTGTAGGAGGTACTGCTTCTGGTCCTCGTTTCGTGTCAAAGTGTCATTGTAGCGTTGTGCGAGAGCAATACCTCGCTCGGCAGCATCATTGACGACTTTCATCTTTAAGGCGCGATCTCTAAGTTCCCTGTAGTTCTTGTCATTTGGCCATTCCCGTGGATCTTTTAGAAGTAACTCGCGCGCTTCCTCCTTACCTCCAACTTTCAAGGCATCAAAGAGGGTCAATGTCCTTTTCGTGACAAAGGATGCCACATCATTTTCAACACCAGCTTCCGCCATGTCGATTCGTCGGGGGCAGCCATTCTTTTGGGGATGTTGGAGGTGTTGAACCATTCTCCTTTTGGTATCAGGATCAATCCTATATTATCGAAGAAGGCCAGTCCAATCAGATGCTCCGACAAGTACCACAGGTGGCGTCTTAGAGCTGTCTTCGCCGCTTGTGCAGCTCCTCCGTGTGGATATTTTTCCAGAAGATGCAGCATTTTGAGATCATTGAGAGGAGCTTGTGTCCCCATTGGCGCTTCATGCCAGTACTTGACGTTAATCAGACTGACAAATAAAGCCAGCTGAGTCACATTTCGTTCTTCGCGTGCTGTGAGCTTGAATTGATAGTGAAAGAGGTAGATTTTGAGCGCATAAATCGCCTTCGCCATCCATCTCGCGTGGTGCATGGGACCCGGAGCTCAGATAAAGAGTTGACCACCAGTCTTTCCCCCCAGGAAGAGCAAAGATAGTTCAAGGAACTCCTTGTAGTCGTCACGAGGTTGGCTTGCCTGAAGAGCGTTAGGTAAGTAAGTTAGCATCTCTTTTCTCATCTCTTGGAGTTGAGGGTTCTCGAACAAGCTGTCCGATGCTGAGACAAATGCTTCGTGGGAGAGAGATGGCCATTCCTTTTGAAATCGCTTAAAAAGGCCTGTTTCAGGACTTCCTGTTGAGCCAAATATTGAGGCAAAGACATCAGCAAGTACGACTTCAAGTATATGATGTTGACAACCGATCCAAACTAGCTCGTGACCCAATGCTTCTTCAATCCTGACACAGGCTCCGCGATGTAAACCCGTGTTTGACGCAGTGGTATCGAAGACGAGACCTCTCACATGCTGTTCCACGTTCCATAATTTCATAGTTTGAAGGCATGCCTGGGCCTGTGCTTCTCCAGTTCCTTGTTTCATCTTTGGGACACCAAGCAGCTTCTCCTGTCCATTGAATGTTATAAGGATTGCTATCCGATGCACATTCATCTTCTTCCCTTCAATGCCGGGGAGAAGCTTTCCGTCCCAATGGAGAAGGACAGGGTCTTCTAGAGAGAATGATTCTAGGTCTTCTCGAGCTGCCTGTTCTCGCCCACTTTCTCTGTAGCGATGAATAGAGCTCCGAGAGCACGTCATCCCAGACAGATCATGCCCCGCGGCCTGTAATACAGCTCCAGTTACGAAAACAGCATTCTGGTCAGAAAGATTGGTGCGATCCATTGCTCCAATGACTTCTGGAGATTGGAAAATGTTCGTAACCTTGTTCTTGGGACGCTTTGGTGCCGGAGCTTCAGACGAAGAAGGAATCGGAACCGATGGTCTTTAGTCGTCGTCGTCTTGCGAAAAAAGGGAAGAAGAAGAAGAAGAGGAAAGATCAATTGATGACACTCCTGCTTCTTCCAAATCTTTCTGTGTTGCTTCATGCCTTGCCTTCCTCTTAGCTTCCTTCTCCATTCTGGATCGCTTTCTGTCCTCTTGTGTAGTCGTTTCCTTATCAATGCCAGCCATGCTGCAAGAATTGACGTCCTTGCGCTGCATGGACAGGAAATTTCGGTCCTCAACGTTGACGATTGTGCTCATGGCATCACTGGTTGCGATGTCAAACAGTTCCTGGATGTCCGCTTTGAAGATGTCTTCATTCATTCTATCGCTGGCACGTTGCCTGGTCCTGTGCTTCTTGAGTGTTTTGTAGCAGTCTAAAAGCTTTGAAAGCTTACGGACACAGGAGTCGATCCGTTGAGTTGGGATCCGCGCTCGGGTCTAGACTTCAATCACCCTCTGGCATGCCTGGTTCAGACTGTCGGAGGTGGTTTGCTTTTGATTGATGTGGTGGTATTGCCCCAAGAGGAGGGCGTCAAGGCATGTAGGGAGCCTTGACGTGGATAAAGTTCCAGTTGCCATCCCTAGAAGCCAAACTTTTGGAATTGATCGAGTTTGAGCCATCAGACCTACGGAAGAAAAAGTACATTATATAATATATATATTCAGAGTGGGGCGACCTCTAAATATTCACCAATCACGCTGCAATTTTGCACAGACCATGTGGACACTAAATGGACAAAAACCACACTTGTGGAGACTATCTAAGACAATTTTGAAATTTCCCCCTATGGATTTGGACCACCCTAATATATATATATATATATATATATATATATATATATATATATATATATATATATAGTCCCAAAACCATGTATACATTTTTAAAAACTTATAACAAGCGAACCCACTAACAGATTCAGATGATTTTTTTCTTTCTTTTTATAGCCTATAGCCTAAGGAGATACAACAGCGAAATTAGTAATAGCCTTGCCTGCCTACAGTAAACATGGAAAATGGAAGTGTGCGCTTATCATTTGAGCAACGAAAATGGATACTAAAGTCGTATTTTAAAGTTGAGAAGATATCAAAGGTTCAACAACAGTGGAGAGACAATTTTGGAACTAATCCTCCAACTCGACTTACCATTTCACGTATCTGTGAGAAATTTGAAGTATACGGTACTGTGCATGATGTGT
Source organism: Bathynomus jamesi (assembly GCA_023014485.1). Lineage (NCBI taxonomy): Eukaryota > Metazoa > Arthropoda > Malacostraca > Isopoda > Cirolanidae > Bathynomus > Bathynomus jamesi. The sequence continues at coordinate 2,120,829 of JAJOZX010000071.1, forward strand.
ACAAGCAAGCGACTGGGCATCCAAAGACATTAACAGATGCTAACACTTCTGATGAAGTGCTACAGGTATTCAACCGATCACCAAGAAAATCTGAGAGACAATGTGCTCGTGAAACAGGGAAAAGTAAGACAAGTGTCCACAGAATTCTGAAGAATGCTAAATGGAAATCTTATATCCCGAGATTATTACATGCCTTGAATGAGGATGATCCGGATCGCAGAATCCAGTTTTGCGAATGGTTTTGAGTAAAAAACACAGAAGATGGCCAATTTGCGGACAAAATTGTGTGGTCTGATGAGACTACATTTAAGTTGAATGGTATAATTAATCGTCATAATTGCACATACTGGTCACAAGAAAATCCACACATTTATGTGGAACGACATGTAAATTTACCGGGTATAACTGTCTGGTGTGGTTTTTCTTCCAAAGGTTTGGTTGGTCCATTCTTTTTCGATGGTACAGTTACCGGTCATAGCTACCTCAACATGCTTTGGGGAAAAGGTTTTCCTGCAATTCGACAGTTATACGGAGATGAGGCCATTTACTTTCAACAAGATGGAGCACCTCCTCATTACCATCAGGATGTCAGGAACTACCTTGATGAAACATTTCATTATCGGTGGATCGGACGACGAGGTAGTATCGAGTATCCACCACATTCACCAGATTTGAACCCACTTGACTTTTTTTTATGGGGTTATTTGAAAAATGAAGTATACAGTAGAAGACCTACATCACTTGAACAACTAAAGAGCACAGTTGAAGAAGCGTGTAGAAATATCCCTACAAACATTTTTGTTGAAGTCTGCCAATCGGTGAATCAAAGAGCACAGTGGTGCATTGATGTCAATGGTCGACATTTCAAACACTTACGTGTTTAAAACAAATTAAACTATCTATTATTTCGATGTTGTATATTTTACCTATAAAAAGAAATAAAAATCATCTGAATCCGTTAGTGGGTTCGCCTGTTATAAGTTTTTTAAAAATGTATACATGGTTTTGGGACACTCTGTGTGTGTATATATATATAGGGTGTCCATAAATGTTTACCCTGAAAACAGTATGCTCTCATGTTTTAATGACGAATCTTACATCCGTTTTCTTTTTACAGGTGATCTCATACACGCATAGAGTTTCTGTGCGGTGTGTTTGTCTACCGCATTCGCCGCTAGGAGCGCTGTAGTAGCTGTTCAATTAAGATGGCATCTGTGACAGAGAAGGCACAATGTGTTGTGTGGCTTGCAGAAACAAAATCTCCTGTCAGTGTTCAGCGAAGGTTCAGAACAAAGTATGGAAAGAATCCACCTGATGTGAAGTTAATTAAGTCGTGGATGAAAAAATTCTTGGAAACTGGAAACATGGAAAAGGGAAAGAGCAGTGGTAGACCATCAGTTTCCGATGGGATGGTGGAAAACATTCAAACTGCTTTCACACAGTCACCAAGACAAGAAAATTGGTGAGACAAGCTTCATGCCAACTAAAGATACCGAAGTCTATGGTGCACAAGGTGTTACACAAACGTTTGAAGTCACACGCCTACAAGGTACAAATTGTTCAAGAACAGAAGCCTGATGACCATCCAAAACGTGAACAATTCGCTATTGACATTTTGAACAGCATTGACGAGGATAATAACTTCTTGTTACGTGTCTGCTTTTCAGATGAGGCTACGTTTCATCTTAGTGGTAGAGTCAACAGACACAATGTGTGTATTTGGGGATCAGAAAACCCACGTGCCATAAGGGAGCATATTCGGGGCAGTCCGAAGATCAATGTCTGGTGTGGACTAATGCATGACCAGATAATTGGTCCTTTCTTCTTCACTGACAACACTGTTTCCGCAACTGTGTACCTGGATATGCTCACCAATTACGCCATCCCCCAGCTGCAGGACAGGCAGCCAACTGTCATCTTCCAACAAGATGGGGCACCCCCTCATTGGGTGCATGTTGTTCGTGAAACTCTCGACGCAACATTTCCAAATCAATGGATTGGCAGGGACGGGCCAATCCCATGGCCCCCAAGATCACCAGACATTACCTCGCTGGATTTTTTTCTCTGGGGTCATGTTAAAGATTTGGTTTATGCAACAGTTGTTCCAGATATCAGGATATTGCGAGAACGCATTATGGATGCAATTGCAACAGTTAACCCACAAATGTTGGAAAATGTGTGGCGTGAGTGTGAATACCATTTAGACATTTTACGTGCCACTAGGGGTGCACATATGGAAGCTTATTAAGTTCATTAACTATGTATCAAAACTTTGTATGTTTATCTATTTATGATTAAAACTGTGTTTGTCAATGTCAGGTATTGAGAGCCTGGGGAAGACACCAAAACTGGATTATTCCAGATTTTGTTTACCAAAACATTTGGGTTTCATTAACCAATGAGAAGTCATTCAGTAGAGTATTTTAAGGTAGCCAATCAGCCAGGATAGATTGCAAAAACTTTGAAAACTCAATAAGAAATTTTGTACATATTACATACTTATTATAATAAATTATTAGATAATAAATTATAATTCATATAATAATTACTATTTATAATAATCCTAATTCTGTATCCCAATGAAGTCTGTTTGCCATAATGATGTTTATTTTATATTATTATATATTTGTAGTGTATTTTATTTCATTTTTGAAAAAGTACTTCTTACTTTTCAGTACCATACTTAAGTATATTATAAAACACTTTTGTACTTCAACTTAAGTACTTTTGATAATGTGTACTTTTACTTTAACTTGAGTCATTTTTTAAAGATTACTTGCACTTTAACTTAAGTAGCAAATGAAAGTACTTTACCCACCTCTGTGTGTGTGTGTATATATGTATATATAGGGTGTTTATAAAGTCCCTATCTATTTCAGTGAAAACGTAGCAAAAAGGGTAAAATTCAATAACAATATAACAGAAGGCATACATTTAATGAATACTTAAGCATATGATTCTACATGAACACCATCAGTATCTCTACAGAGTTCGAATCTGTCAGCAGCATTGTAGAACACATTTTGGAGCATAACAGGGGTTATTTTTGTAACTGTTACGATACGAGCACGTAAATGTCCCAGCTTCATTCAGATGGCATCTTTCAACAAGATGGGGCACCTTGTCATAATGCAAACATTGTTCAGGAGTACCTAAATGAACGATTTCAAAATCGGTGGATTGGATGTGGAGGCCCTGGGCAGCTCGGTCTCCTGACCTAACACCCTTGGATTTCTTTGCATGGGGCTTTATCAAATCAAATGTCTATCAAACATCTATCAAATGAAGGTTACAGATCTTCAAGTTACGTGCTCATATTGTAACAGCAGTTACAAAAATAACCCCTGTCATGCTCCAAAATGTGTTCTGCAATGCTGCTGACAGATTCAAACTCTGTAGAGATATTGATGGTGCTCATGTAGAATCATATGATTAAGTATTCATTAAATGTATGCCTTCTATTATATTATTATTGAATTTTACCCTTTTTGCTACGTTTTCACTGAAATAGATAGGGACTTTATAAACACCATATATATATATATATATATATATCCCCGCAAGGGGGTTCTAAGCTCGTGCTCTTGAGTGCTCTTTGTGCTCGTTTGTACGTGCTTGTTCCTGGAGGTTTCACGTGCGCCCTCCCGGCCCTAGCACCCAAGGATGATGGGGCTCGACCCTGCAGTCCTTGGTCTTTTTCCACTTCGACTGTCCCCTCCACCCTTTCTTTTTCCTCTGCCTTTCCTCTCCCTTTTTCTTTGTTTTTTCGCTGAGATATGCCCTTTTAAATAGAGGCGAATCGGTTCTTCCTGAACTTAAAAAAAAAAAAATATATATATATATATATATAAAAGCAAACAACCACAAGGAAAAGGAAACACAAAGTCCGAGCGCTTTCGTGATATATTCACATTATCAAGGAGGAACAGAAAATAGACGGAGATTACAAAGTAAATGAGTTAAATAGACAAGCAAAAAATTCACAATCAGCACCTCAAATTAAAGGCCTTAAAGCCCTCTAAAGATTTTTCCAATTGATAACATAATCTGTAGGCAGCTAAATTACTAAATATAAAAAAGAAGTATACTGTATAGATGAAATTAGACAAAAAAAACCAATACAGAGAACAAAAATTATTATAATGGTTATTAACACTAATATTTAATTAAAACAGGCAATTAATTGGCAAGAATTTAATGAAAAACAAATAGATAACGTAGATAACAAATAGATAACATAATCTGTAGGCTGCTAAATTACTATACAGATGAAATTAGACAAAACACCAGTATAGAAAACAAAAATTATTATAATGGTTATTAACACTAATATTTAATTAAAGTAGGAAATTAAGAGGCCCGAAATTAATGAAAACAAAGGGAAAGTTGCCATCGTCTTACAGATTATTACAAAATTTCTACAAACAGTCTGGAAAAAATTGTTTTCCCAAAAGCAACCCAGTTCAAAAGTCCAATAAACCCCCCAGCAACCAAAGATTATACACGAATAAATTTTTCAGCAGCTAAAAAGGAGGTGGACTATGTAGAAATAGCTAAGGCTTTCTGTAATTTAGAAAAATATAATGATTTACCTATAGAGGATGTGAATATTTGTAAAGGTATAGTATATAGTGCCATGTCTAAACCCTCTATTCCAAATTGTCCACAGAGGTTTTTCGACTCTTATGAAGCTTTAAGAAAAGATCAGAATCTACATATAACCAAAGCTGATAAATCAAATGCCTTAGTGATCCTCAATAAAGACGTTTATCTAGGAAAAATGTATGATCTTTTGAATGATGCGGACACTTACGTGAAATTAAGGAACAATCCCCTTGAAACTGTGAACAGTGCATTTAACAAGAAAATTAAACAACTTTTGAAGGGGAATGAAATGTTACTTAAACAGTTTTTGAGTACTTCACCGTCATTACCTTATATGTATGGCCTGATTAAAACTCATAAGCCAAATAATCCGGCAAGGCCTATTGTTAGTTCTATAGGATCTATCTCATATAAGGTATCCAAATGGCTTGTCTCCATTCTTAATCCTCTCCTTGGCACAATTTCACAATCACACATAAATAATAATGTAGACCTTGTGGAAAAATTAAATAGTATCAGTGTCAATTACAATTTTAGATTGGTAAGCTTTGATGTTACCGCTTTATTTACAAGAGTCCCGGTGGAGGATCTATTAGTGTTTCTTTCGGAAGAATTGGTTAAGCATAATTTGCCTTTACCTGTGGCCACAATTATAGAATTAATTAAGCTGTGCATAGTAGACTCAAAATTTGTGTTCAATAATGAATATTTTAGACAGAAATTTGGTATGGTGATGGGAAACCCTCTCCCCCCCATTTTGAGTAACTTATATATGGAGTTTTTTGAAAGTAAGTTATTAAGGAAGATTCTGCCAAATTATGTTCCATGGTTTAGATATGTAGATGATGTTCTTTGTCTTTGGCCAGTGACTTTAAGTCTCAATGAATTCCTACCCAAACTTAATAATTTAATTCCCTCTATCAATTTTACAGTTGAAATAGAAAAAGATTCTTCGATCCCTTTTTTAGATGTTTTAATATATAGGTCTGGAAAAAAGTTTAAGTACAATATTTACAGAAAACCCACTAATAATTGTTCCTATATACATTATTATTCTGATCACCACATTAATGTAAAACGATCCATTCTTTCTACTTTGTTTCTAAGAGGCCTACGAATTTGTAGCCCTGAGTTCATTGACGATGAAATTAGTAAAATATACAAAATTGCTTTTGATTTAAAATACCCAAAGAACTGCAGAGATAAGTCCTTAAAAATGGCAAAGAAAACCTTCTACGAAGTAAAGGATAAGATTCCTTATAACACAAAAAATGTTTTAGTGTTACCATTCAGAGAAAATTTCCTTGATCTGCCGAATCTGCTGAGGACTTTTAACGTAAATATTGCGTTCAAAAATTTAGATGTAATTAAGAATTCATTGATTAAGAACTCCCCTTTAAGTGAACATGGTTGTGTATATAAAATCCCTTGCACAATATGTAATAAATTTTACATTGGCCAAACTGGTAAGACCCTTGAGTTACGTATTAAACAGCATCAATACAGTATAAGAAGTGGCCAGGAATCTAACGCCATTTTCATTCACGTAAGAGATACTAATCATCCCATTGATTGGAAAAATGCTTCCAAATTAAGGTTTAGTAAATCTATTGTTAGCAGAAATATATTGGAATCAAGTATGATCAAGAATAATGCGGATTTGGTCCTTAATATTAGCCCTGGGTTGTACAAATTAGATTCGTGCATTGTCAGAAAGCTGGCAAAGGGCCTACCATTTTCTTAACTGCATTCTTGCATCTTAATGGTTTGCCCTGGTTAAATAAATAAATATTATTGTAAGAACTGTTAACATTCTTATGTGTCTATTTTAATTGTAATATTTCTTTCGTGTATAATCTTTGGTTGCTGGGGGGTTTATTGGACTTTTGAACTGGGTTGCTTTTGGGAAAACAATTTTTTCCAGACTGTTTGTAGAAATTTTGTAATAATCTGCAAGACGATGGCAACTTTCCCTTTGTTTTCATTAATTTTGGGCCTCTTAATTTCCTACTTCAATTAAATATTAGTGTTAATAACCATTATAATAATTTTTGTTTTCTGTACTGGTGTTTTGTCTAATTTCATCTGTATAGTAATTTAGCAGCCTACAGATTATGTTATCTATTTGTTATCTACGTTATCTATTTGTTTTTCATTAAATTCTTGCCAATTAATTGCCTGTTTTAATTAAATATTAGTGTTAATAACCATTATAATAATTTTTGTTCTCTGTATTGTTTTTTTTTTTGTCTAATTTCATCTATACAGTATACTTCTTTTTTATATTTAGTAATTTAGCTGCCTACAGATTATGTTATCAATTGAAAAAATCTTTAGAGGGCTTTAAGGCCTTTAATTTGGTGCCGATTATGAATTTTTTGCTTGTCTATTTAACTCATTTACTTTGTAATCTCCGTCTATTTTCTGTTCCTCCTTGATAATGTGAATATATCACGAAAGCGCTCGGACTTTGTGTTTCCTTTTCCTTGTGGTTGTTTGCTTATTAATAAGGCCACATGTTATTTTGTGATTTTAGTGCATATATATATATATATATATATATATATATATATATATATATATATCAGGGATGTTGAAAATATTTGCATCTGCATCCACAGAACATTCACAATTTTTTCACACCCAAATCCACAGATGTCAATTTTTAATATCCATAGCATCCCAAATATAAATATATACTGTATATAGCAGGGGGAGAGGAGGGGTGACAAGCTTGACCTTCGTGAAATGAGGACTCATCGCACAGAATTTGGAAGGTTGAAAGGTGTGTGTGTGTGTGTTGTGTGTGTATATATATATATATATATATATATATATATATATATATATAGAGAGAGAGAATCATACAGCAAAATTAGAAAATGATGCTATAGAAGCGATAAAGGTGAACTAACTCAAAGTACTTCTATAATTTTGCAAAAAAGGAAATCGAAAAATCACACGACTATAGGACCTTTAAAAAATGAAGACAATGCTTTATCTGATGATCTTTCAGTATCCCCAAAACTGATAAACTAATATGTAACAAAGTTCTTTGAAAAAGAATTAGAAGGGGAGAGTATAATGGATTTTGACTTTACAACAGATATTACACAAGCTATAGGGAAACTAAAAGCACACTCGGGGGCAGGCATGGACAAATGGAATGACACACTGATCAAAAACTGCAAGAATGAAATCACTAAGTCCCTCTATTGGATATGAAGACAATCACTAGACACGAGAGAAATACCAAGCATCCTGAAGAGAGTTAACATAGTTTCAATACAGGGTGAGTCAAAAGTCTCCATACATAGGCAAAATGGTCATGATAAATAAATGATTATTTATTTTTTATATTTTTGCAGGTGATGTGCTGAGATGCCTTTGTCCCAAGAAGAGCATATAGAGATCATTCTTCTGGCAGGATCAGGAAGATGTCGCAAGGTTGCCGAGGATTTTAACAGGAGACACACCCCCAGCACGCACATCACACACGACACCATTGCCAAACTCATTAAGAAGTTCAAGAAGACTGGAAGTATTGCAGACCAACCGAGAAGTGGCTGTCCACGAACAGCCACCGATGAAGGCACAGCGACCATGGTGCTGGCAGCATTCGCAAAGAGTCCCCAAAAAAGCACTCAATGGATGTCTGCAGAATGCGGTGTCAGCCAAAGGAGTATCATCCGCATTATGAAAGAGCACAGATGGCATCCATACAAAATGCAAATGTTGCAGTATCTTAGCGAAGACAACCCGAACAGGCGGCTGGAATTCTGTGAATGGGCAAGAACAAAAGTGGACGAAGACACAGAGTTTTCGACTGGCATCCTGTTTTCAGATGAAGCCAACTTTTATGTTCATGGAGAGGTTAATTGTCAAAACGTACGTTATTGGAGTGATGACAACCCGCACTGAATGAGTCCCTCAAAGATGCAAGGCGCTGGAAAAGTGATGGTGTGGTGTGGGATATGGGGCAACACAATTGTTGGCCCTTTTTTCATTGACACTAATCTGAATGCCAAAATGTATCTAAACATGCTGCAAGACACAGTCATGCCATCCCTGCTGAACAAGGATGGGGGATTTCCAGCGTACTTTCAGCAAGATGGGGCGCCATCCCATTACGGTATCTGCGTGCGCCAGTGGCTGGATCAGCAGTTTCCGGGTCATTGGATTGGCCACTGTGGTCCCGTGGAGTGGCCTCCGAGGTCCCCAGACCTCACCCCCCTTGATTTTTACTTGTGGGGGCACTTAAAGGTCATGGTGTACCAGGTGAAAATACAAAACACGGACCACCTAAAGGAACGCATTTGTGATGCGTGTGCATGCATCACACCAGACGTGTTAACGCGCGTTTACCATGACTGGGAGGAACGCATCCATATGTGCATTCAGTGTAATGGTGCCCAAATAGAACATATTTTGCAACTTACAAGTGATTGCATAATAAAGTGACCATTTTGCCTATGTATGGAGACTTTTGACTCACCCTGTATATTGAGGAAGAGATCGATCCAAGGCCAAAAACTATAGGCCAGTGTCACTTACATCTCATCTCACTAAAATATTTGAACAAATAGTTAGAGGAAAAACCTATGACTTCTTGGAAACTCGGAAAAAATTAAATGATAACCAACATCAATTCTGGTCAGGAAGATCATGCCTATCACAACTAATGGAATACTAAAACATTATTGATGCGCTTGAAAATAATGAAAACTATGATGCAATATACACAGACTTTGTCAAGGTGTTTGATAAGTGAGACCATAATATATGGAAATAACAGGAAAAGTAGGAAAATGGGTATATAATTTATTTGGTGAACAGCAGCAAATCATTACAGTCCAAGAAATATCAGTCAGAGCTAGAGGTCCTTAGCTCAGTACCACAAGGAACAGTATTAGTCCATTATTCTTCATAATCATGCTAACTGATTAGCACAGTAACATCCTTTGCTGATGACACGAAAATTAGTAGAAAAATAAGAAACCCAGAGGAGACAGGATCTCCACAAACAGACATGAACAAAATCTACAATTGTTCAGAAGGCAATAATAGGAAATTTCACAGTGAAAAATTCCAACTATTGAGTTATGGAAGAAAGGAGGACCTAAACTCCATGGAATACTCCATGGGGACAGGAAATTCAGAAGAATTCTAAAGCAAAAGACTTAGGGGTTGTAATGACTGATGACACGAAATTTGAAACACAAAATAAGATAGCAGTAAACAGAACAAAAAGAATAACTGGGCAGATTCTGAGAACTTTCAAACAAAGGGATAGGATTATAATGATTCCTTTATTAAAAATACTGATCATAGCCAAGCTGGAATAGGTACTACTAAGTCTTAACATCCCTATATAAAAAAGGAGACATTAGTCAACTAGAAGGGATTCAGAGAAGCTTCACAGCCAAGATCAATGGATGCAAAGAACTAAATTACTGGGAAAGTTTATGTGAAGTAAACTTATATTCACTGGAAAGGAGAAAAAAGTACACCATTATTTACACTTAGAAAATAATGGAGGAACTAATCCCTAATCTTACTTTGAACCATATAACCCCCCAAAACAACAGTGGAAAGTAGAAAAGGAAGAATGTGTCATGTTCCCAAATTAAAGGCTAGACAGGGAACATCCTCAATACTGAAGGAAAACAGTTCTGTTGTGAGAGGACTAAGACTGTTTAATCAGCTACCCAAGGAATGAAGGAACACGAGTGGTGTTGCAGTGGATATCTTCAAAAGAAGACTAGATGCCTGATTTGGAACAAATCCAGATGAGCTGGACATACCTGGCTATGTGAGGTACAGCGCACAAAAAAAAAAACTCTACTTCACCAGGCCAACTCAAGGGGAAGGGCAACAAGCTTGACCTTTCTGAAATGAGGAATCATCATACAGAACATTTGAAAGGTATAACCCTGGGTGTTTGCTTCTGCATGAATTGTTCATTCTGATGAAGGTCAGTGTGTCACCTCACCATGGATTGGACCTACAGATTAACATGGAATCAGAACTACAATCCACAAAGGAAGTCTGAAATAACAAAGTTTGAGCCAAAACTCACACCTTAACCATTAACCATTATTAGAGAGAGAGAGAGAGAGAGAGAGAGAGAGAGAGAGAGAGAGAGAGAGAGAGAGAGAGAGAGAGAGAGAGAGAGAGAGTTACAAGGAAAGGAGTTACAAGGAAAAGAAGTACCTCAAAAGGCCTTGCGGCCCATACCGAGGAGGTACCAATGGCAACGGGTGCCACGGAAAATTTTCTACACACTCAAAGAGTGTGCAAAATTTGGTCTAACCTTTTCTTGAACTGATCCACAGAGGAACTGTTCACAACTTCCGAAGGTAACCTGTTCCATGTGTCACAGATCTTATACGTAAAGTAATTCCCACACACACTAGTCCTAAACCGTTTCAAATCCAACTTCCAACCATTGTTGCGAGTTGGGTTATCATTTAAACTAAACATACTTCTAAAATCGACATCGTTGAACCCTCGTAAGAGCTTGAAAACCTCGATCAGTTGACCGCGCAGCCTCCGAGTTTCAAGCGAAAACAAGTTTAGGGCGCGTAACCGTCGATTGTAGCCCATATGCCTAACCGAAGGGATTAACTTTGTGGCCCTCACCTGCACTCGCTCCAGCCTCTCTGAGAGAGAGAGAGAGAGAGAGAGAGAGAGAGAGAGAGAGATGGAGAGAGAGAGAAGGGAGAGAGAGAGAGAGAGAGAGAGAGAGAGAGAGAGAGAGAGAGAGAGAGAGAGAGAGAGAGAGAGTTACAAGGAGTTACAAGGAAAAGAAGTACCTCAAAAGGCCTTGCGGCCCATACCGAGGAGGTACCAATGGCAACGGGTGCCAGGGAAAATTTTCTACACTCAAATAGTGTGCAAGATTTGGTCTAACCTTTTCTTGAACTGATCCACCGAGGAACTGTTCCTGTTATTAAAAGTTTATTTTTCTTTCAACTATCCTAGCAGTAGTAGAAAACTGGATAGAAAAGTAGAAGGCTCTCTCCCCACCCTCCGCTCCCTCCCTGCCAGAGGCAGGTACGGAAAAAGGTTGAAGAAAATACCTTGACCCTGGAAAAGTAGCCAAGGAAATTTTACAGGAAAGTGGAGAATATAAATAGCTCTATATTTAGCTTGCTCACAGAGACACCGAGCAAGCGAACTCCTGCAGAGTTTTCTGAGGTTTTAATCTTAAACTATGAGTGTGTTCAGTACTTTGTCTAGCCTATTTTTAAACAGATTTACACTTTGACTGGAAACAACCTCTGAGGGAAGTTGGTTCCAGATAGTAACTATTTTATAGGAAAAGAAATTTCCGCAGACTGAGGTCCTAAATGTCTTTACACACTCAAATAGTGTGCAAGATTTGGTCTACCCTTTTCTTGAACTGATCCACAGAGGAACTGTTCACAACTTCCGAAGGTAACCTGTTCCATGTGTCACAGATCTTATACGTAAAGTAATTCCCACACACACTAGTCCTAAACCATTTCAAATCCAACTTCCAACCATTGTTGCGAGTTGGGTTATCATTTAAACTAAACATGCTTCTAAAATAGACATCGTTGAACCCGCGTAAGAGCTTGAAAACCTCGATCAGTTGACCGCGCAGCCTCCGAGTTTCAAGCGAAAACAAGTTCAGGGCGCGTAACCGTCGATTGTAGCCCATATGCCTAACGGAAGGGATTAACTTTGTGGCCCTCGCCTGCACTCGCTCCAGCCTCTCAATATCTTCCCTGAGGGTGGGTGACCAGAACTACACAGCATATTCCAGGTGCGGCCGAACCAGGGAATTGCACAGAGAGAGCACAATCTCCTTGTTCTGAAGATGAAATTGCCTCCTGATATAACCCAACAGCTTCTGGGCTTTCTTTTCAACCTCTACACACTGTTTCATAAACTTAAGGTCGCTGCTAATTAGTACACCCAAGTCCTTTTCGAAATCAGTCGCCTCGATAATACTCCCCAACATCGAGTAGACCGACTTGGGATTGGCATAGCCAATGTGCATCACTTTGCATTTACACAAGTTAAACGGCATTTGCCATTTTTCAGACCACTCTCCTATCCTACCTAGGTCCGCACGCAGTTGCTCGATCGCCTCCGGCGTCCCAACATTGGCCCCAAGCTTGGTATCATCAGCGAATTTGGTGATCCGACTGACGATGCCACCGTCGATATCATTTATGTAAATGATAAACAACAGCGGCCCCAAAACGGAACCCTGAGGAACCCCGCTAGTGACTGAGGCCCAACCCGAACTAGCCCCTTTAATTACAACCCTCTGCCGCCTATTCTTCGGCCAGTTTTCAATTCACCTACCTACTTCACCACCGATACCCAGCGCGCGCACTTTCGCCATTACCGGCAGTGAGGTACCTTATCAAAGGCTTTCTCAAAGTCGAGATAAAGTATATCAATCGCCCGCTATTACCCCCTCTAATAATTTACATACAATTGAAGTGAGACTAATGGGACGATAGTTCCCTGGACTTTCATGATCCCCTTTCTTAAAGATAGGGGTCACGTTGGCTTCCCTCCAGTCACCAGGCACCTGGCCCGTCTCCAACGATTTGTTGAGACTGTAGCCAGGTGGGGAGCCACCTGGTCGCGCACCTCCCGCAACACTCTGGGGAGAAACTGGTCTGGCCCAGGAGCCTTAAAAGCGTTCAGTTTGTCTATTCTATCGGCAACGACTGTCGCGGTACATCGAACACTATCCAGGCCAGCACCTTCGTGCCTCACGCCTGGCTCGGGGATGATGCGGGTGTCCTCCCTGGTGAACACTCCCGCAAAGTACTCATTAGGCACATTTGCGATGTCCGCATCAGAGGTCCGGAGAATGCAGTTATGCTTCTAATGGGCTTTCTACTATTAACATAATTGAAGAACTCCTTACGGTTCCCCTTGCAGAGGCTTGCCACCCGTAGTTCTTCATTACGTTTCACTAGTCTAACCTTCGCCTTCACTTCCCTACACAGGCAGACATACACTTCAGTGTTCTCATGGGAACGATTGGCCTTCGCCCTCCTATACGCTACTTTCCTATTTCGGATAGCCGAAGCGGTCACGATTGAACCACTTAGGCTGCGTTGAAGCATGGGTGACCGGTTTTGAGGGTATGGCAGCAGACTGCAGCACCATAAACTCGTCCCGGAATGCACTCCACAGTCCCTTAACGTCGTCGCTGACCTCCAACCCCATCTCACCTACACTATCCCTGAGGCTAACAAAGTCCACCCGCCGGAGATCGAGCTTACTGCCTCTTGAGTTACTACTAGGGTTTCTCGAATTCCCGGAATTTTTCATCCCCGGATTTCCCGGAAGTTCCCGGGAAATTGGAGTATATTCCCGGGATCCCGGGAAGTAATTATAAATTTAAGAAAATGGTTATTTTATGCTTGAACTTATACTTTATTACTTATATTTGAAATGAGTTTACCAATCAGTCTTAGATTGGGGGCTTTTACTACTTATTGACCGCATTAATTATTTGCAGGAAATAAATAATAACTAAAAGAGTAAATTCCTTTATTTATAATTCAGTACATCTGCAAAAAAATATTCCTTTTAAAATTTGATGCCCTTATAGTATACCAACATAAAAAATAAAGACTATATAAAAAAAAAAAAACATTTTTGTAATAACTTCTTAGGAAACACAAGCAATCGATACTTTTATCGCTAAGCTGAGTTCTCAACTTAGTAATAAACAAACCAGCAACAGAAAATGCTCTCTCGGATTCGACAGAGGTCGGAGGGATGGTTTTTAGCGCATCACATTTTGCACTCTCTTCATTTGTGTTCTTTACGAAGTATTGCCAAACAAATGATTTTGGATCAGACATTGAGGGGTTCAAATTTCAAAATCTAATAGAAAGATAAAATCGTAGAGAGACACAGGCACCTCACATTATCAATGGCAGCTGGTAACTAAAGAAAGGCAACGGAATGGAAGAGACGATGGAAAATAACACCAGATGAATTGCCCACGATTGCTAGTACTTAATAGAGTTGCCAGCGATCACTAGATACTATCTACCAGTCGCACTAGCAGGCAACACTTCTATACTCATGGAATCTTATTTTTATAATTACTATAGAGAGCTAATTAAGAAAATTTAATTTTCCCGGGAAATTCCCGGGAGCATTTTCTTATTCCCGGGATTTAAAAATCAACTAAAAACATACGGGGTCCCGGGATCCCGGGAAAGAAACCCTAGTTACTACGCTTCACCCAAGAGACGCACACACGGAACCTAATCAGACTGTCATCACTCCCGCCCAATGATTCGTCAACGGTGAGGCCAGTGACGAGGTTGTCTTCGGTTGAGAATACTAAGTCTAGAACGCTTTCGCCTCGTGTAGGCTCACTGACCCACTGAGTGAGGAAGTTCTCATCAGCAAAGTCAACTAGCCCCCTCCATTCAGCATCAGCAGTCCTGTCTTCGCACTTTATGCCGCGACAGTTGGTTTCCTAAAACTACACACACCCTATCCCCTAGCAGGCTACGGAGTTCGGTGTACAGGACTGTATCCCCCTCGAGGAGATGCGGAGGTCTGTACACCAAGAGTAACCTATAGCTCGTCCCTCCCACATTCAGATCGACGCCAAGCAGCTCCCGTTCCAACCGGAACTGGCAGTCAACCAGACTCAACATGTCCCTGACTAGTGATGTTAAAAAACCATTTTTTTTTATGTCCATGTTGTTTTTTTGTTTTTTTTGTCGTTTTTTTGTTTTTTATTGTTTTTTTTGTTTTTTTCGTTTTTTTTAATAATTAATATAGATATTGCCAATTTAATTATAAGGTATACTTTTGCAATGATATATATTATAAAAATAAATAAATAAATAATAAAATAGGCCATATGGTACCAGTATAGAATGCCCTTTTCAGCCTATTTACAGAAAAAACTGGCCTCTTTCTTGCACTGAAAGTCTTGTATCTTGAGATCCGTTAAACTTGCGAGAACACTGGCTGGGAGCTGACTGCCCATTGTCCAACCTTTCCAGGACTCTCCCATCCATGCCTCGGATTTTGAATCTCCCACTTAACTATCCTTTAGACCCGCGATGACATATTTTCCCCCCCGAGACCATCCATATATATACATACACATACACCCATATACATATATACCAATATATACATACATACTTATATACACATATTTATATCTATTATATACCCCATACATACACATACATCCAGAATTCCAGATACATACGCACGCATACTCACATATATACCTACACAAACTCATACACCTCTATTTCGCCCTTTCATTACCTCCGAGATCATTTAGCACATACAGTAATATCCATACAGCCAAAAGAAACTGATTAAGCACAGACAGAGCAGCAAAGCTTGTATTTATATCCCAAAATGCAAAATTCCAAGAAAGTGAAGTAAAACATGGTGCTACATTGGCTTCGTCAACATCCAAATCTGCAATAAGTACCAGTACCTGTGATATTGAAACTATATGCTCTAATCAATCTAGTGATAATGATTCTTCAATGGAAATAGAATCAGATAATGAAAGTTAAACAGCATTAGGTTAACACAAAGGTTAAAGAAAGAGATGAATATTTTATTTTTTTTATTTTTCTATTTGGAATATATATATACACACACTGGTATTCTTGCCAATCACAATTATATATATTGTTTTATACCAGTATTATGTATTTTTTATTTTGTATATTATACCAGTACCTGTGATATTGAAACTAGCATATATGCTCTACCCAATCTAGTGATGATTCTTCCATGGAAATGAAGGTTAAAACAACATTAGGTTAACAAAAAGGTTAAAAAAAGGTGAATATTTTCCTTTTCTATCTGGAATATATATACTGGTACTCTTGCCAATCACAATTATGTATATTGTTTGAAACGAGGAAGAATGTTTTATGTTCTAGTTAAAAAATATATATACCGTACATATAAAAAAATGAGGGTTTGTTTTTCCTTTCTATTATATACTTTTTGCGTGATTCAATTTTTCTAAAAGATGACTATATAGTATATACTAGGTATAACCGTATAAGCATGGTAGTATAGTAAATTATAGGTAATACTAATATACTTATTAGATTAAAGGAAGAAAAATATGGAATAAGTTTAAAACAATAAAAAACAAAAAAAACAAAAAAAACAGACTACCTTCGTTTTAAACAAAAAAAACGACAAAAAAAACAAAAAAAACGACACAATAAAAAACGACTCACATCACTATCCCTGACATATATTAGTACCCCACCCCCCTCCCCACGGGTGCGGTCTTTGCAGAACATTCTATACCCGGGAATTTCGAACTCCCCAACGTAGTCCCTACGATCAGTATGAATCCAGGACTCGGTGATAGCAACGATATCCTGGTATTCTGATGCTAAGAGCGCCCATTGCTCGCAAAACTTGTTCCTAATCGACCTAGCATTAAAAAGCATTGCACGGAGGGAGCCTTCCCTATTCTGACCGCCCCCTAGCACGACCCGTTTCCCGAAAGCCAGGGCTGTCGGGAGTTGAAGAGCCCCTCACTAACGAGGGGGCAACTTCCGCACGAGCCTGAGCCCCCTCCAACATGGAAGGAGGGACACCCACCTGTACCTGGATGCATCCTTCAGTTGAAGGTACGTCCGCCACCGCCTCATCATCATCCCCCCCCCCCGGTAGGGGCCCATCATCTCTCCCCGGACTCGACCTCACCATTCTGTATAGGTGCCGGTCGAGCAGCGCGCCTATCACACCTTTACCCTTGTTATTGAGGTGGACACCATCCCTCTGGTAAAGGTCCCACCTACCCGAAAATGCATCGAAAGGGTCAATAAAACTCATGCCCAGCGGGACGCACAAGTCTTGCACCCTCTCGTTGATGCCAATGACCTTACTGAGCGCGTGGTCACTGGCATTCATTCGCGGTAAAATACCCATTAACATTCCCCTGTCTGTCTTCCTTTTTAGATCATCCGCAAGACATGATCTCGGTGATGATCCCTTCTGTAAGACCTACCCTACCACCTTTGAGGAACAGGTCATTGCCACCAGCGTGGACAATGATCGCAGTCCTCCGACTAGCCACGCGCACCTTCTCTACCTCCTTCCTTAAGTGCGCCGTTCCCCACCCAGGTAAGCACCTTACCTTCCTCCCATCACGGTTTGCAGAAGCAAAGTACTTCTCCTGGCCCCTGATCTGCGAGTCCGCAATCCTTCAAGCACAGGAGACTAAAGCGGTTGGAGGTCCTGACAGGGGCAACTGGGGTCTCAGGCTTCGGCTTCGCAGCCTTCTTGCCCGAGACCTTTCGATACCCATCCCACCTATAGACGCAGTTACACCACCCGACCCACCCTGACCGGCAGCTACATCCTTAGGTTTCTTTCAGCCATCAGTAGGCCCCTTCCCACCCTTTTTCTTTATCGGCCCCTTCCCACCCTTCTCTATCGACCCCTTCCCACCCTTCTCTATCAGCCCCTTCTTTACGCCCTCCACCTTGCGCCGCGGTTCCGTGCATTCCATGTGGGTCGCTGGCGATTCTTCACACTGATTTTGTACCCTAGCCACCAGTTGCACCTCTACCCTTTCTCCGCGGTCCCGAGCCCTGTCCAGTCCATCGCTGGACCACCTTTCCATGGCAGTTATCCTATCAATGAGCTCCAGGGTGGAGGGCGCAGCCGCATCAGTGACCGCCGCACCTCCAACAGCCGGTCTCGATGACTAGAGCCGCTGGACCCTCTCCTCTAGCTTCTCGTAAAACCGCATGAGTTCGCAAAAGCGGCACATGCTGGAGTGGTTGATCTTCACGAAGCAGGCTTCTTTGAAGTTCATCACCCACTGGTTTACTTCACACCTCGCACATTCAGCCTTCAGTAACTGCGGTCCAGTCATTGTAACTTTTTTTTTTTTTCAAACTCTGAATAAGATAGGGCGTTCTAGCAATGAAAACTATCAAAAACGTTCTGACCAGTATATAACAAAGGAGGGGGGGCGGTGAATTCTTCCCGCGCGTAGATGCATCCACCTATTTGCCAGTGACGTTCATCCCTTTCAGAAGACTACACCTCTCGCTTCTGCCGCACCGACCAAAGGTCTCCCCAGGGCCGGACAGTCCCAAACGTGTCGCAGCTACTAACTGACAAACACTCGCGACGCAGGCGTCACGGATTTCGCGCCAGGAGCAGCAGCGAGATGCAGAGAGAGAGAGAGAGAGAAGAGAGAGAGAGAGTTACAAGGAGTTACAAGGAAAAGAAGTACCTCAAAAGGCCTTGCGGCCCATACCGAGGAGGTACCAATGGCAACGGGTGCCAGGGAAAATTTTGTGAAAGTTTATTTTTCTTTCAACTATCCTAGCAGTAGTAGAAAACTGGATAGAAAAGTAGAAGGCTCTCTCCCCACCCTCCGCTCCCTCCCTGCCAGAGGCAGGTACGGAAAAAGGTTGAAGAAAATACCTTGACCCTGGAAAAGTAGCCAAGGAAATTTTACAGGAAAGTGGGTGGAGAATATATAAATAGCTCTATATTTACCTTGCTCACAGAGACACCGTGCAAGCGAACTCCTGCAGAGTTTTCTTATGTTTTAATCTTAAACTATCAACGTGTTAAAGTAATTCCCACATATACTAGTCCTAAATCGTTTCAAATCCAACTTCTAACCATTGTTGCGAGTTGGGTTATCATTTGAACTAAACATGCTTCTAAAATCGACATCTTTGAACCCGCGTCACGTAAGCGTCGATTGTAGCCCATATGCCTAACGAAAGGGATTAACTTTATGGCATTTTTCGCCAGTTTCCAATCCACCTACCTACTTCCCCACCAATACCCAGTGCGCGCACTTCGGCCATTAGCCGGCGGTGAGGTATCTTATCAAAGGCCTTCTAATCAATCGCCCTACTCTTATCGTACTCACTCAACATGACGTAGAAAAAGAGAGAAGAGAGAGAAGAGAGAGAAGAGAGAGAAGAGAGAGAAGAGAGAAGAGAGAGAAGAGAGAGAGAGAGAGAAGAGAGAGAAGAGAGAGAGAGAGAGAGAGAAGAGAGAGAAGAGAGAGAGAGAGAAAGAGAGAGAGAGAGAAGAGAGTTACAAGGAGTTACAAGGAAAAGAAGTACCTCAAAAGGCCTTGCGGCCCATACCGAGGAGGTACCAATGGCAACGGGTGCCACGGAAAATTTTCTACACACTCAAAGAGTGTGCAAAATTTGGTCTAACCTTTTCTTGAACTGATCCACAGAGGAACTGTTCACAACTTCCGAAGGTAACCTGTTCCATGTGTCACAGATCTTATACGTAAAGTAATTCCCACACACACTAGTCCTAAACCGTTTCAAATCCAACTTCCAACCATTGTTGCGAGTTGGGTTATCATTTAAACTAAACATACTTCTAAAATCGACATCGTTGAACCCTCGTAAGAGCTTGAAAACCTCGATCAGTTGACCGCGCAGCCTCCGAGTTTCAAGCGAAAACAAGTTCAGGGCGCGTAACCGTCGATTGTAGCCCATATGCCTAACCGAAGGGATTAACTTTGTGGCTCTCGCCTGCACTCGCTCCAGCCTCTCAATATCTTTCCTGAGGGTGGGCGACCAGAACTGCACAGCATACTCCAGGTACGGCCGAACAAGGGAATTGTACAGTGAGAGCACAATCTCCTTGTTCCGAAACTGAAATTGCCTCCTGATATAACCCAATAGTTTCTGGGCTTTCTTTTCCACCTCTACACACTGTTTCGTAAACTTAAGGTCGCTGCTAATTAGCACACCCAAGTCCTTTTCTAAATCAGTCACCTCGATATTACTGCCCAACATCGAGTAGTCCGACTTGGGATTGGCGTAGCCAATGTGCATCACTTTGCATTTACCCAAGTTAAACGGCATTTGCCATTTTTCGGACCACTCTCCTATCCTACCTAGGTCCGCACGCAGTTCCTCGATCGCTTCGGGCGTCCCAACATTGGCCCCAAGCTTGGTGTCATCAGCGAATTTGCCGATCCGACTGACGATGCCACCGTCGATATCATTTATGTAAATGGTAAACAACAGTGGCCCCAAAACGGAACCCTGAGGAACCCCACTAGTGACCGAGGCCCAACCCGAACTAGCCCCTTTAATTACCACCCTCTGCCGCCTATTCCTCAGCCAGTTTTCAATCCACCTACCTATTTCCCCACCGATACCCAGCGCGCGCACTTTCGCCATTAGCCGGCGGTGAGGTACCTTATCAAAGGCTTTCTGAAAGTCGAGATAAAGTATATCAATCGCCCTACTCTTATCGTACTCACTCAACATGACGTGGAAAAACTCGAGCAAGTTGGTGAGACACCTATGCCGTCTAAACCCATGTTGGGAGTCCCCAAGCAGCTTGTAGGAATCCAAATGGTCAACGATTCTATCAGCTATTATCCTTTCTAATAATTTACCTACAGAGAGAGAGAGAGAGAGAGAGAAGAGAGAGAAGAGAGAGAAGAGAGGAAGAGAGAGAGAAGAGAGAGAGAAGAGAGAGAGAAGAGAGAGAAGAGAGAGAGAGAGAAGAGAGAGAGAGAGAAGAGAGAGAGAGAGAAGAGTTACAAGGAGTTACAAGGAGTTACAAGGAAAAGAAGTACCTCAAAAGGCCTTGCGGCCCATACCGAGGAGGTACCAATGGCAACGGGTGCCAGGGAAAATTTTGTCTTTCAAACTATGCTAGCAGTAGTAGAAAACTGGATAGAAAAGTAGAAGGCTCTCTCCCCACCCTCCGCTCCCTCCCTGCCAGAGGCAGGTACGGAAAAAGGTTGAAGAAAATACCTTGACCCTGGAAAAGTAGCCAAGGAAATTTTAAGGAAAGTGGAGAATATATAAATAGCTCTATATTTAGCTTGCTCACAGAGACACCGAGCAAGCGAACTCCTGCAGAGTTTTCTGAGGTTTTAATCTTAAACTATGAGTGTGTTCTGTACTTTGTCTAGCCTATTTTTAAACAGATTTACACTTTGACTGGAAACATCCTCTGAGGGAAGTTGGTTCCAGATATCAACTATTTTACAGGAAAGAAATTTCCGCAGACTGAGGTCCTAAATGTCTTTACACACTCAAATAGTGTGCAAGATTTCGTCTAACCTTTTCTTGAACTGATCCACAGAGGAACTGTTCACAACTTCCGAAGGTAACCTGTTCCATGTGTCACAGATCTTATACGTAACGTAATTCCCACACACACTAGTCCTAAACCGTTTCAAATCCAACTTCCAACCATTGTTGCGAGTTGGGTTATCATTTAAACTAAACATACTTCTAAAATCGACATCGTTGAACCCTCGTAAGAGCTTGAAAACCTCGATCAGTTGACCGCGCAGCCTCCGAGTTTCAAGCGAAAACAAGTTCAGGGCGCGTAACCGTCGATTGTAGCCCATATGCCTAACCGAAGGGATTAACTTTGTGGCTCGCCTGCACTCGCTCCAGCCTCTCAATATCTTTCCTGAGGGTGGGCGACCAGAACTGCACAGCATACTCCAGGTACGGCCGAACAAGGGAATTGTACAGTGAGAGCACAATCTCCTTGTTCCGAAACTGAAATTGCCTCCTGATATAACCCAATAGTTTCTGGGCTTTCTTTTCCACCTCTACACACTGTTTCGTAAACTTAAGGTCGCTGCTAATTAGCACACCCAAGTCCTTTTCTAAATCAGTCACCTCGATATTACTGCCCAACATCGAGTAGTCCGACTTGGGATTGGCGTAGCCAATGTGCATCACTTTGCATTTACCCAAGTTAAACGGCATTTGCCATTTTTCGGACCACTCTCCTATCCTACCTAGGTCCGCACGCAGTTCCTCGATCGCTTCGGGCGTCCCAACATTGGCCCCAAGCTTGGTGTCATCAGCGAATTTGCGATCCGACTGACGATGCCACCGTCGATATCATTTATGTAAATGGTAAACAACAGTGGCCCCAAAACGGAACCTGAGGAACCCCACTAGTGACCGAGGCCCAACCCGAACTAGCCCCTTTAATTACCACCCTCTGCCGCCTATTCCTCAGCCAGTTTTCAATCCACCTACCTATTTCCCCACCGATACCCAGCGCGCGCACTTTCGCCATTAGCCGGCGGTGAGGTACCTTATCAAAGGCTTTCTGAAAGTCGAGATAAAGTATATCAATCGCCCTACTCTTATCGTACTCACTCAACATGACGTGGAAAAACTCGAGCAAGTTGGTGAGACACGACCTATGCCGTCTAAACCCATGTTGGGAGTCCCCAAGCAGCTTGTAGGAATCCAAATGGTCAACGATTCTATCAGCTATTATCCTTTCTAATAATTTACCTACAGAGAGAGAAGAGAGAGAAGAGAGAGAAGAGAGAGAAGAGAGGAGAGAGAGAGAGAGAGAAGAGAGAGAGAGAGAAGAGAGAGAGAGAGAGAGAGAGAGAGAGAAGAGAGAGAGAGAAGAGAGAGAGAGAGAGAGTTACAAGGAGAGTTACAAGGAGTTACAAGGAAAAGAAGTACCTCAAAAGGCCTTGCGGCCCATACCGAGGAGGTACCAATGGCAACGGGTGCCAGGGAAAATTTTGTCTTTCAAACTATGCTAGCAGTAGTAGAAAACTGGATAGAAAAGTAGAAGGCTCTCTCCCCACCCTCCGCTCCCTGCCAGAGGCAGGTACGGAAAAAGGTTGAAGAAAATACCTTGACCCTGGAAAAGTAGCCAAGGAAATTTTACAGGAAAGTGGAGAATATATAAATAGCTCTATATTTAGCTTGCTCACAGAGACACCGAGCAAGCGAACTCCTGCAGAGTTTTCTGAGGTTTTAATCTTAAACTATGAGTGTGTTCTGTACTTTGTCTAGCCTATTTTTAAACAGATTTACACTTTGACTGGAAACATCCTCTGAGGGAAGTTGGTTCCAGATATCAACTATTTTACAGGAAAAGAAATTTCCGCAGACTGAGGTCCTAAATGTCTTTACACACTCAAATAGTGTGCAAGATTTCGTCTAACCTTTCTTGAACTGATCCACAGAGGAACTGTTCACAACTTCCGAAGGTAACCTGTTCCATGTGTCACAGATCTTATACGTAACGTAATTCCCACACACACTAGTCCTAAACCGTTTCAAATCCAACTTCCAACCATTGTTGCGAGTTGGGTTATCATTTAAACTAAACATACTTCTAAAATCGACATCGTTGAACCCTCGTAAGAGCTTGAAAACCTCGATCAGTTGACCGCGCAGCCTCCGAGTTTCAAGCGAAAACAAGTTCAGGGCGCGTAACCGTCGATTGTAGCCCATATGCCTAACGAAGGGATTAACTTTGTGGCCCTCGCCTGCACTCGCTCCAGCCTCTCAATATCTTTCCTGAGGGTGGGCGACCAGAACTGCACAGCATACTCCAGGTACGGCCGAACAAGGGAATTGTACAGTGAGAGCACAATCTCCTTGTTCCGAAACTGAAATTGCCTCCTGATATAACCCAATAGTTTCTGGGCTTTCTTTTCCATCTCTACACACTGTTTCGTAAACTTAAGGTCGCTGCTAATTAGCACACCCAAGTCCTTTTCTAAATCAGTCACCTCGATATTACTGCCCAACATCGAGTAGTCCGACTTGGGATTGGCGTAGCCAATGTGCATCACTTTGCATTACCCAAGTTAAACGGCATTTGCCATTTTTCGGACCACTCTCCTATCCTACCTAGGTCCGCACGCAGTTCCTCGATCGCTTCGGGCGTCCCAACATTGGCCCCAAGCTTGGTGTCATCAGCGAATTTGGCGATCCGACTGACGATGCCACCGTCGATATCATTTATGTAAATGGTAAACAACAGTGGCCCCAAAACGGAACCCTGAGGAACCCACTAGTGACCGAGGCCCAACCCGAACTAGCCCCTTTAATTACCACCCTCTGCCGCCTATTCCTTAGCCAGTTTTCAATCCACCTACCTATTTCCCACCGATACCCAGCGCGCGCACTTCGCCATTAGCCGGCGGTGAGGTACCTTATCAAAGGCTTTCTGAAAGTCGAGATAAAGTATATCAATCGCCCTACTCTTATCGTACTCACTCAACATGACGTGGAAAAACTCGAGCAAGTTGGTGAGACACGACCTATGCCGTCTAAACCCATGTTGGGAGTCCCCAAGCAGCTTGTAGGAATCCAAATGGTCAACGATTCTATCAGCTATTATCCTTTCTAATAATTTACCTACAACTGAAGTGAGACTAATAGGACGATAGTTCCCTGGACTTTCGTGATCCCCTTCTTAAAGATAGGGGTCACGTTGGCCTCCTCCAGTCACCAGGCACCTGGCCCATCTCCAACGATTTGTTGAAGACTGTAGCCAGGTGGGAGCCACCTGGTCGCGCACTTCTCGCAAAACACTGGGGAGAAACTGGTCTGGCCCAGGAGCCTTAAACGCGCTGAGTTTGTCTATTCTATGAGCAACGACTGTCGCGGTACATCTAACACTATCCAGGTCAGCACCTTCGTGCCTCACAGCTGGTTCGGGGATGACGCGGGTATCCTCCCTGGTGAACACTCCGCAAAG
The DNA here is from genome assembly GCA_023014485.1 of Bathynomus jamesi. NCBI lineage: Eukaryota > Metazoa > Arthropoda > Malacostraca > Isopoda > Cirolanidae > Bathynomus > Bathynomus jamesi. The sequence continues at coordinate 2,145,969 of JAJOZX010000071.1, forward strand.
TACTCATTAAGCACATTAGCGATGTCCGCGTCGGAGGTCCGCAGAACGCCGCTTCCGTCCTTTAAAGGACCTATCATGCTTCTAATAGGCTTTCTACTATTAACATAACTGAAGAACTCCTTAGGGTTCCTCTTGCAGAGGCTTGCCACCCGTAGTTCTTCGTTACGTTTCGCTAGCCTAACCTTCGCCTTCACTCCCTACACAGGCGGACATACGCTTCAGTGTTCTCGTGGGAACGATTGGCCTTCGCCCTCCTATACTACTTTCCTATTTCGGATAGCCGAAGCGATGCCACGATTGAACCACTTAGGCTGCGTTGAAGCAGGGGTGACCAGTTTTGAGGGTATGGCAGCAGACTGCAGCACCATAAACTCATCCCGGAATGCACTCCACACTCCCTCAACATCGCCGCCAACCTCTAACCCCATCTCTGCTACGCTATCCCTGAGGCTAACAAAGTTCGCCCGCCGGAGATCGAGCTTACTGCCTCTCGAGTTACTACGCTTCACCCGAGGGACGCACACACGGAACCTAATAATACTGTGATCACTCCCGCCCAACGATTCGTCAACGGTGAGGCCAGTGACGAGGTTGTCTTCGGTCGTGAACACTAAGTCCAGAACGCTTTCGCCTCGTGTAGGCTCGTTGACCCACTGAGTGAGGAAGTTCTCATCAGCAAAGTCAACTAGCCTCCTCCCTTCAGCATCGGCAGTCCTGTTTTCCCACTTTATGCCGCGACAGTTGAAGTCTCCTAAAACTACACACACCCTATCCCCTAGCAGGCTACTGAGTTCGGTGTACAGGGCTGTATCGTCCTCGAGGAGGAGATGCGGAGGTCTGTACACCAAGATTAACCTATAGTTCGTCCCTCCCACGTTCAGATCGACGCCAAGCAGCTCCCGTTCCGACCGGAACTGGCAGTCAACCGGACTCAACGTGTGTCTGACGTATATTAGTACCCCACCCCCCTCCCCACGGGTGCGGTCTTTGCGAAACATTCTATACCCGGGAATTTCGAACTCCCCAACGTAGTCCCTACGATCAGTATGAATCCAGGACTCGGTGATAGCAACGATATCCTGGTATTCTGATGCTAAGAGCGCCCGTTAGCTCGCAAACTTGTTCCTAATTGACCTAGCATTAAAAAGCATTGCACGGAGGGAGCCTTCCCTATTCTGACCGCCCCCTAGCACGACCCGTTTCCCGAACAGCCAGGCTGTCGGGAGTTGAAGAGCCCCTCACTAACGAGGGGGCAACTTCCACAGGAGACTGAGCCCCCTCCAACGTAGGAGGAGGGTCACCCATCTGTACTTCGCCGCACCCTTCAGTCGAAGGTACGTCCGCCACCGGCTCATCCTCATCTCTCCCCGGTGGGGGCCCATCATCTCTCCCAGGACTCGACCTCACCATTCTGTATAGGTGCCGGTCGAGCAGCGCGCCTAGCACACCTTTACCCTTGTCATTGAGGTGGACACCATCCCTCTGGTAAAGGTCCCACCTACCCGAAAATGCATCGAAGGGGTCAATAAACTTCACGCCCAGCGGAACGCACAAGTCTTGTACCCTCTCGTTGATGCCAATGACCTTACTGAGCGAGTGGTCACTGACATTCATTCGCGGTAAAATACCCATTAACATTCCCCTGTCTGTCTTCAGTTTTAGATCATCCGCAAGAGACATGATCTCGGTGATGATCCCTTCTGTAAGACCTACCCCACCGCCTTTGAGGAACAGGTCATTGCCACCAGCGTGGACAACGATCGCAGTCCTCCGACTATCCACGCGCACCTTCTCTACCTCCTTCCTTAAGTGCGCCGTTCCCCGCCCAGGTAAGCACCTTACCTTCCTCCCATCCCGGTTTGCAGAAGCAAAGTACTTCTCCTGGCCCCTGATCTGCGAGTCCCCAATCAAAACGGTGTCTTCCTCCTTCGAGCACAGGAGACTAAAGCGGTTAGAGGTCTTGACAGGGGCAACTGGGGTCTCAGGCTTCGGCTTCGCAGCCTTCTTGCCCGAGACCTTTCGAAACCCGTCGCCACCCATACACGCAGTTACACCACCCGACCCACCCCGACAGGTAGCTACATCCTTCGGTTTCTTTGGGCCATCAGCAGGCCCCTTCCCACCCTTCTCTATCGATCCCTTCCCACCCTTCTCTATCAGCCCCTTCTTTGAGCCCTCCCTTTGTTCTTGATACTTAATCTTACAGTTTGAATCTGCTGGTGTGTTTTTAATTTGATCTTGTCCACTGGGTTGGATTTCCAGTGCTACGACCCTAGCTTCAAGCTTTTTTACTAATTCCTTTAGCTCTTTAACTTCCTTTTCGTGGTTGTCTCTAAGTTTACAAAACAAACATACACTAAGGGATGTGATATCGCTGATATTACCCTCTGGGAAGTCTACGCACCAATGATTAACTTTACATTTAAAGCATTCTGCTTTCAATTTAGCTGGCCCTGCCATATTTTCTCTTTTTTTTGTTTTTTCTGAATACTCTGAATAAGATAAAGCGTTCTAGCAATGAAAACTATCCAAAAACGTTATGACCAGTATATAAAAAAGGGGGGGGGGGTGAATTAATCCCGCGCGTAGCCGCACCCGCCTTTTCGCAAGTGACGTTCATTCCTTCCAGAAGACTACACCTCTCCTGCTGCCGCACCGACCAAAGGTCTCCCCAGGGCCGGACCGTCCCAAACGTGTCGCAGCTACCAACTGACAAACACTCGCGACGCAAGCGTCACGGATTTTCCGCCAGGAGCGACAGCGAGATGCAGCCCCTTACTAAGTCTTACTAGTCACTCACAAGTGGGCCAGACTCTTAGAATCCAGTGTTCAAGGGATATCCCACCAGACCCAGAGGCTACGCCCGAGACTTTACGCTGGCCTGGCAGCCAGCTGGGCAGTAAAGCCCTCTCACCTCAGAGCAGTACAGCCAAGCACCATCAATTGGTCACCAAAGAACGGTCGCAGGGGGCTGGTCAAGCCATTACGCGTTAGGAATGGGCTTAACGGGGCACTAGCCACACTCCATTCATCGCGCCCCTACGCCTGGGACCCCTCCATCCCAGTCTCTCACAACCTACGAGCGTTAAATGGTGTTATTTATAGAGGTTCCAAAGCCTCTCTTCCCACGCATGAGGTAGCAGTAGGGTCCTAATAGTAAAAGAAGAGAAAAAGACTTAATACTAAAAGAAAAGTTTTTTTTTTTTTTTTTTTTTTTTTTTTGCAGTGAGAGGAGAACAACCTTAACGTAATCTAAAAGGACAGAGTAGGGATGGGATGGGGTCCTAGTAACCCACGGGACGGGATTGTGCAAAATACTTTACCCGCCCTCCCGAAAGAGAGAGAGAACCTAAAGGAGCTGGCAGCCAGTTCCTCTAGAATCCCACGACTCGGGACCGGAGGGCTGTCACACCCCAAGTATAAAGTTTACTACATCCAGAAGAAATGTGCATAACCTTTATACCCCCTGCGGAGAGAGAAAGAGAAGAGAGAGAGGAGAGAGAAGAGAGAGGAAGAGAGAGAGAGAAGAGAGAGAGAGAGAAGAGAGAGAGAAGAGAGAAGAGAGAGAAGAGAGAGAGAGAAGAGAAGAGAGAGAGAAAGAGAGAAAGAAGAGAGAAGAGAGAGAAGAGAGAGAGAGAAGAGAGAAAGAGAGAGAAGAGAGAGAGAAGAGAGAAGAGAGAGAGAGAGAGAGAGAGGAGAGAGAAGAGAGAGAAGAGAGAAGAGAGAGAGAGAGAGAAGAGAGAGAAGAGAGAGAAGAGAAGAGAGAGAGAGAGAAAGAGGAGAGAGAAGAGAGAAGAGAGAGAAGAGAGAGAAGAGAGAGAGAGAGAAGAGAGAAGAGAGAGAAGAGAGAAAGAGAGAAGAGAGAGAAGAGAGAGAGAGAGAAGAGAGAAGAGAGAGAAGAGAGAGAGAGAGAAGAGAGAAGAGAGAGAAGAGAGAAGAGAGAGAAGAGAGAGAAGAGAGAGAGAGAGAAGAGAGAAAGAGAGAAGAGAGAGAGAGAAGAGAGAAGAGAGAGAAAGAGAAGAAGAGAGAGAGAGAGAAGAGAGAAGAGAGAGAGAGAAAGAAGAGAGAGAGAGAGAAGAGAGGAAGAGAGAAGAGAGAGAAAGAGAAGAGAAGAGAGAGAGAAGAGAGAAGAGAGAGAAGAGAGAAGAGAGAGAAGAGAGAAGAGAAGAGAGAGAGAAGAGAGAAGAAGAGAAGAGAAGAGAGAGAGAAGAGAAAGAGAGAAAGAGAGAGAGAGAGAGAAGAAGAGAGAGAGAGAGAAGAGAGTTACAAGGAGTTACAAGGAAAAGAAGTACCTCAAAAGGCCTTGCGGCCCATACCGAGGAGGTACCAATGGCAACGGGTGCCAGGGAAAATTTTGTCTTTCAAACTATGCTAGCAGTAGTAGAAAACTGGATAGAAAAGTAGAAGGCTCTCTCCCCACCCTCCGCTCCCTCCCTGCCAGAGGCAGGTACGGAAAAAGGTTGAAGAAAATACCTTGACCCTGGAAAAGTAGCCAAGGAAATTTTACAGGAAAGTGGAGAATATATAAATAGCTCTATATTTAGCTTGCTCACAGAGACACCGAGCAAGCGAACTCCTGCAGAGTTTTCTGAGGTTTTAATCTTAAACTATGAGTGTGTTCTGTACTTTGTCTAGCCTATTTTTAAACAGATTTACACTTTGACTGGAAACATCCTCTGAGGGAAGTTGGTTCCAGATATCAACTATTTTACAGGAAAAGAAATTTCCGCAGACTGAGGTCCTAAATGTCTTTACACACTCAAATAGTGTGCAAGATTTCGTCTAACCTTTTCTTGAACTGATCCACAGAGGAACTGTTCACAACTTCCGAAGGTAACCTGTTCCATGTGTCACAGATCTTATACGTAACGTAATTCCCACACACACTAGTCCTAAACCGTTTCAAATCCAACTTCCAACCATTGTTGCGAGTTGGGTTATCATTTAAACTAAACATACTTCTAAAATCGACATCGTTGAACCCTCGTAAGAGCTTGAAAACCTCGATCAGTTGACCGCGCAGCCTCCGAGTTTCAAGCGAAAACAAGTTCAGGGCGCGTAACCGTCGATTGTAGCCCATATGCCTAACGGAAGGGATCAACTTTGTGGCCCTCGCCTGCACTCGCTCCAGCCTCTCAATATCTTTCCTGAGGGTGGGCGACCAGAACTGCACAGCATACTCCAGGTACGGCCGAACAAGGGAATTGTACAGTGAGAGCACAATCTCCTTGTTCCGAAACTGAAATTGCCTCCTGATATAACCCAATAGTTTCTGGGCTTTCTTTTCCATCTCTACACACTGTTTCGTAAACTTAAGGTCGCTGCTAATTAGCACACCCAAGTCCTTTTCTAAATCAGTCACCTCGATATTACTGCCCAACATCGAGTAGTCCGACTTGGGATTGGCGTAGCCAATGTGCATCACTTTGCATTTACCCAAGTTAAACGGCATTTGCCATTTTTCGGACCACTCTCCTATCCTACCTAGGTCCGCACGCAGTTCCTCGATCGCTTCGGGCGTCCCAACATTGGCCCCAAGCTTGGTGTCATCAGCGAATTTGGCGATCCGACTGACGATGCCACCGTCGATATCATTTATGTAAATGGTAAACAACAGTGGCCCCAAAACGGAACCCTGAGGAACCCCACTAGTGACCGAGGCCCAACCCGAACTAGCCCCTTTAATTACCACCCTCTGCCGCCTATTCCTTAGCCAGTTTTCAATCCACCTACCTATTTCCCCACCGATACCCAGCGCGCGCACTTTCGCCATTAGCCGGCGGTGAGGTACCTTATCAAAGGCTTTCTGAAAGTCGAGATAAAGTATATCAATCGCCCTACTCTTATCGTACTCACTCAACATGACGTGGAAAAACTCGAGCAAGTTGGTGAGACACGACCTATGCCGTCTAAACCCATGTTGGGAGTCCCCAAGCAGCTTGTAGGAATCCAAATGGTCAACGATTCTATCAGCTATTATCCTTTCTAATAATTTACCTACAACTGAAGTGAGACTAATAGGACGATAGTTCCCTGGACTTTCGTGATCCCCTTTCTTAAAGATAGGGGTCACGTTGGCCTCTCTCCAGTCACCAGGCACCTGGCCCATCTCCAACGATTTGTTGAAGACTGTAGCCAGGTGGGGAGCCACCTGGTCGCGCACTTCTCGCAAAACACTGGGGAGAAACTGGTCTGGCCCAGGAGCCTTAAACGCGCTCAGTTTGTCTATTCTATGAGCAACGACTGTCGCGGTACATCTAACACTATCCAGGTCAGCACCTTCGTGCCTCACAGCTGGCTCGGGGATGACGCGGGTATCCTCCCTGGTGAACACTCCCGCAAAGTACTCATTAAGCACATTAGCGATGTCCGCGTCGGAGGTCCGCAGAACGCCGCTTCCGTCCTTTAAAGGACCTATCATGCTTCTAATAGGCTTTCTACTATTAACATAACTGAAGAACTCCTTAGGGTTCCTCTTGCAGAGGCTTGCCACCCGTAGTTCTTCGTTACGTTTCGCTAGCCTAACCTTCGCCTTCACTTCCCTACACAGGCGGACATACGCTTCAGTGTTCTCGTGGGAACGATTGGCCTTCGCCCTCCTATACACTACTTTCCTATTTCGGATAGCCGAAGCGATGCCACGATTGAACCACTTAGGCTGCGTTGAAGCAGGGGTGACCAGTTTTGAGGGTATGGCAGCAGACTGCAGCACCATAAACTCATCCCGGAATGCACTCCACACTCCCTCAACATCGCCGCCAACCTCTAACCCCATCTCTGCTACGCTATCCCTGAGGCTAACAAAGTTCGCCCGCCGGAGATCGAGCTTACTGCCTCTCGAGTTACTACGCTTCACCCGAGGGACGCACACACGGAACCTAATAATACCGTGATCACTCCCGCCCAACGATTCGTCAACGGTGAGGCCAGTGACGAGGTTGTCTTCGGTCGTGAATACTAAGTCTAGAACGCTTTCGCCTCGTGTAGGCTCGTTGACCCACTGAGTGAGGAAGTTCTCATCAGCAAAGTCAACTAGCCTCCTCCCTTCAGCATCGGCAGTCCTGTTTTCCCACTTTATGCCGCGACAGTTGAAGTCTCCTAAAACTACACACCCTAAGAGGGAGAGAGAGAAGAGAGAAGAGAAGAGAGAGGAAGAGAGAGAGAGAAGAGAGAGAGAGAGAGAGAGAGAGAGAGAGAGAAGAGAGAGAGAAGAGAGAGAGAGAGAGAGAGAGAGAGAGAGAAGAGAAAGAGAGAGAGAGAGAAGAGAGAGAGAAGGAGAGAGAGAGAGAAGAGAGAGAGGAAGAGAGAGAGAGAAGAGAGAGAAGAGAGAAAGAGAGAGGAGAGAAGAGAGAGAGAGAAAGAGAAGAGAGAGAGAGAAGAGAAAGAGAGAAGAGAGAGAGAGAGAGAAGAGAGAAGAGAGAAGAGAGAGAGAGAGAGAGAGAGAGAGAGAGAGAGAGAAGAGAGAAGAGAGAGAGAGAAGAGAGAGAGAGAAGAGAGAGAGAGAAGAGAGAGAGAGAAGAGAGAGAGAGAGAGAGAGAGAGAGAGAGAGAAGAGAGAAGAGAGAGAGAGAGAAGAGAGAGAAGAGAGAGAGAGAAGAGAAGAGAGAAGAGAGAGAGAGAGAAGAGAGAGGAGAGAAGAGAGAAGAGAGAGAGAAGAGAGAAGAGAGAGAGAGAAGAGAAGAGAGAGAGAGAAGAGAGAAGAGAGTTACAAGGAGTTACAAGGAAAAGAAGTACCTCAAAAGGCCTTGCGGCCCATACCGAGGAGGTACCAATGGCAACGGGTGCCAGGGAAAATTTTGTCTTTCAAACTATGCTAGCAGTAGTAGAAAACTGGATAGAAAGTAGAAGGCTCTCTCCCCACCCTCCGCTCCCTCCCTCCCTGCCAGAGGAGTACGGAAAAAGGTTGAAGAAAATACCTTGACCCTGGAAAAGTAGCCAAGGAAATTTTACAGGAAAGTGGAGAATATATAAATAGCTCTATATTTAGCTTGCTCACAGAGACACCGAGCAAGCGAACTCCTGCAGAGTTTTCTGAGGTTTTAATCTTAAACTATGAGTGTGTTCTGTACTTTGTCTAGCCTATTTTTAAACAGATTTACACTTTGACTGGAAACATCCTCTGAGGGAAGTTGGTTCCAGATATCAACTATTTTACAGGAAAAGAAATTTCCGCAGACTGAGGTCCTAAATGTCTTTACACACTCAAATAGTGTGCAAGATTTCGTCTAACCTTTTCTTGAACTGATCCACAGAGGAACTGTTCACAACTTCCGAAGGTAACCTGTTCCATGTGTCACAGATCTTATACGTAACGTAATTCCCACACACACTAGTCCTAAACCGTTTCAAATCCAACTTCCAACCAGTGTTGCGAGTTGGGTTATCATTTAAACTAAACATACTTCTAAAATCGACATCGTTGAACCCTCGTAAGAGCTTGAAAACCTCGATCAGTTGACCGCGCAGCCTCCGAGTTTCAAGCGAAAAACAAGTTCAGGGCGCGTAACCGTCGATTGTAGCCCATATGCCTAACGGAGAGAGAGAGAGAAGAGAGAGAGAGAGTTACAAGAGTTACAAGGAAGAAGTACCTCAAAAGGCCTTGCGGCCCATACCGAGGAGGTACCAATGGCAACGGGTGCCACGGAAAATTTTCTACACACTCAAAGAGTGTGCAAAATTTGGTCTAACCTTTTCTTGAACTGATCCACAGAGGAACTGTTCACAACTTCCGAAGGTAACCTGTTCCATGTGTCACAGATCTTATACGTAACGTAATTCCCACACACACTAGTCCTAAACCTTTCAAATCCAACTTCCAACATTGTTGCGAGTTGGGTTATCATTTAAACTAAACATACTTCTAAAATCGACATCGTTGAACCCTCGTAAGAGCTTGAAAACCTCGATCAGTTGACCGCGCAGCCTCCGAGTTTCAAGCGAAAACAAGTTCAGGGCGCGTAACCGTCGATTGTAGCCCATATGCCTAACGGAAGGGATCAACTTTGTGGCCCTCGCCTGCACTCGCTCCAGCCTCTCAATATCTTTCCTGAGGGTGGGCGACCAGAACTGCACAGCATACTCCAGGTACGGCCGAACAAGGGAATTGTACAGTGAGAGCACAATCTCCTTGTTCCGAAACTGAAATTGCCTCCTGATATAACCCAATAGTTTCTGGGCTTTCTTTTCCACCTCTACACACTGTTTCGTAAACTTAAGGTCGCTGCTAATTAGCACACCCAAGTCCTTTTCTAAATCAGTCACCTCGATATTACTGCCCAACATCGAGTAGTCCGACTTGGGATTGGCGTAGCCAATGTGCATCACTTTGCATTTACCCAAGTTAAACGGCATTTGCCATTTTTCGGACCACTCTCCTATCCTACCTAGGTCCGCACGCAGTTCCTCGATCGCTTCGGGCGTCCCAACATTGGCCCCAAGCTTGGTGTCATCAGCGAATTTGGCGATCCGACTGACGATGCCACCGTCGATATCATTTATGTAAATGGTAAACAACAGTGGCCCCAAAACGAACCCTGAGGAACCCCACTAGTGACCGAGGCCCAACCCGAACTAGCCCCTTTAATTACCACCCTCTGCCGCCTATTCCTCAGCCAGTTTTCAATCCACCTACCTATTTCCCCACCGATACCCAGCGCGCGCACTTTCGCCATTAGCCGGCGGTGAGGTACCTTATCAAAGGCTTTCTGAAAGTCGAGATAAAGTATATCAATCGCCCTACTCTTATCGTACTCACTCAACATGACGTGGAAAAACTCGAGCAAGTTGGTGAGACACGACCTATGCCGTCTAAACCCATGTTGGGAGTCCCCAAGCAGCTTGTAGGAATCCAAATGGTCAACGATTCTATCAGCTATTATCCTTTCTAATAATTTACCTACAACTGAAGTGAGACTAATAGGACGATAGTTCCCTGGACTTTCGTGATCCCCTTTCTTAAAGATAGGGGTCACGTTGGCCTCCCTCCAGTCACCAGGCACCTGGCCCATCTCCAACGATTTGTTGAAGACTGTAGCCAGGTGGGGAGCCACCTGGTCGCGCACTTCTCGCAAAACACTGGGGAGAAACTGGTCTGGCCCAGGAGCCTTAAACGCGCTCAGTTTGTATATTCTATGAGCAACGACTGTCGCGGTACATCTAACACTATCCAGGCCAGCACCTTCGTGCCTCACAGCTGGCTCGGGATGACGCGGGTATCCTCCCTGGTGAACACTCCCGCAAAGTACTCATTAAGCACCTTAGCGATGTCCGCGTCGGAGGTCCGCAGAACGCCGCTTCCGTCCTTTAAAGGACCTATCATGCTTCTAATAGGCTTTCTACTATTAACATAACTGAAGAACTCCTTAGGGTTCCTCTTGCAGAGGCTTGCCACCCGTAGTTCTTCGTTACGTTTCGCTAGCCTAACCTTCGCCTTCACTTCCCTACACAGGCGGACATACGCTTCAGTGTTCTCGTGGGAACGATTGGCCTTCGCCCTCCTATACACTACTTTCCTATTTCGGATAGCCGAAGCGATGCCACGATTGAACCACTTAGGCTGCGTTGAAGCAGGGGTGACCAGTTTTGAGGGTATGGCAGCAGACTGCAGCACCATAAACTCATCCCGGAATGCACTCCACACTCCCTCAACATCGCCGCCAACCTCTAACCCCATCTCTGCTACGCTATCCCTGAGGCTAACAAAGTTCGCCCGCCGGAGATCGAGCTTACTGCCTCTCGAGTTACTACGCTTCACTCGAGGGACGCACACACGGAACCTAATAATACCGTGATCACTCCCGCCCAACGATTCGTCAACGGTGAGGCCAGTGACGAGGTTGTCTTCGGTCATGAATACTAAGTCTAGAACGCTTTCGCCTCGTGTAGGCTCGTTGACCCACTGAGTGAGGAAGTTCTCATCAGCAAAGTCAACTAGCCTCCTCCCTTCAGCATCGGCAGTCCTGTTTTCCCACTTTATGCCGCGACAGTTGAAGTCTCCTAAAACTACACACACCCTATCCCCTAGCAGGCTACTGAGTTCGGTGTACAGGGCTGTATCCTCCTCGAGGAGGAGATGCGGAGGTCTGTACACCAAGATTAACCTATAGTTCGTCCCTCCCACGTTCAGATCGACGCCAAGCAGCTCCCGTTCCGACCGGAACTGGCAGTCAACCGGACTCAACGTGTCTCTGACGTATATTAGTACCCCACCCCCCTCCCCACGGGTGCGGTCTTTGCGAAACATTCTATACCCGGGAATTTCGAACTCCCAACGTAGAGAGAGAGAGAGAGAGAGAGAGAGAGAGAGAGAGAGAGAGAGAGAGAGAGAGAGAGAGAGAGAGAGAGAGAGAGAGAAGGAGAAGTACCTCAAAAGGCCTTACAGCCCATACCAAAAAGGTATCAATGGCAATGGGTGCCACGGAAAATTTTCTACACACTCAAATAGTGTGCAAGATTTGGTCTAACCTTTTCTTGAACTGATCCACAGAGGAACTGTTCACAACTTCTGAAGGTAACCTGTTCAACATGTCACAGATCTTATATGTAAAGTAATTCCCACACACACTAGTCCTAAACCATTTCAAATCCAACTTCCAGCCATTGTTGCGAGTTGGGTTATCATTTAAACTAAACATGCTTCTAAAATAGACATCATTGAACCCGCGTAAGAGCTTGAAAACCTCGATTAGTTGACCGCACAGCCTCCGAGTTTCAAGCGAAAACAAGTTCAGGGCGCGTAACCGTCGATTGTAGCCCATATGCCTAACGGAAGGGATTAACTTTGTGGCCCTCGCCTGCACTCGCTCCAGCCTCTCAATATCTTCCCTGAGGGTGGGCGACCAGAACTGCACTGCATACTCCAGGTGCGGCCGAACCAGGGAATTGTACAGAGAGAGCACAATCTCCTTGTTCGGAAACTGAAATTGCCTCCTGATATAACCCAACAGCTTCTGGGCTTTCTTTTCCACCTCTACGCACTGTTTCGTAAACTTAAGGTCGCTGCTAATTAGCACACCCAAGTCCTTTTCCAAATCAGTCGCCTCGATAATACTCCCCAACATCGAGTAGTCCAACTTGGGATTGGCATAGCCAATGTACATCACCTTGCATTTACACAAGTTAAACGGCATTTGCCATTTTTCTGACCACTCTCCTATCCTATGTAGGTCCGCACGCAGTTGCTCGATCGCTTCGGGCGTCCCAACATTCGCCCCAAGCTTCGTGTCATCAGCGAATTTGGTGATCCGACTGACGATGCCACCGTCGATATCATTTATGTAAATGATAAACAACAGCGGCCCCAAAATGGAACCCTGAGGAACCCTGCTAGTGACCGAGGCACAACCCGTACTAGCCACTTTAATTACAACCCTCTGCCATACTATTCTTCAGCCAGTTTTCACTCCACCTACCTACTTCACCACCGATACCCAGCGCGCGCAATTTGGCTATTAGCCGGCAGTGAGGTACCTTATCAAAGGCTTTCTCAAAGTCGAGATAAAGTATATCAATCGCCCAACTCTTATCATACTCACTCAACCTGGCGTGGAAAAACTCGAGCAAGTTGGTGAGACACGACCTATGCCGTCTAAACCCATGTTGGGACTCCCCAAGCAGCTTGTAGTAATCAAAATGGTCAATGATCCTATCCGCTATTATCCCCTCTAATAATTTATCTACAACTGAAGTGAAACTAATGGGATGATAATTCCCTGGACTTTCATGATCCCCTTTCTTAAAGATAGGGGTCATGTTGGCTTCCCTCCAGTCACCAGGCACCTGGCCTGTCTCCCAACGATTTGTTGAAGACTGTAGCCAGGTGGGGAGCCACCTGGTCGCGCACCTCCCGCAACACTCTGGGGAGGAACTGGTCTGGCCCAGGAGTCTTAAACGCGCTCAGTTTGTCTATTCTATCGGCAACAATTGTCGCGGTACACCAAACACTATCCACGCCAGCACCTTCGTGCCTGACGCGGCTGTCCTCCCTGGTGAACACTCCCGCAAAGTACTCATTAAGAACATTAGTGATGTCCGTGTCGGAGGTCCGCAGAACGCCGCTTCAGTCCTTTAATGGACCTATCATGCTTCTGATGGGCTTCCTACTATTAACATAACTGAAGAACTCCTTACGGTTCCCCTTGCAGAGGCTTGCCACCCGTAGTTCTTCGTTATGTTTTGCTAGCATAACCTTCGCCTTCACTTCCCTACACAGGCGGACATACGCCTCAGTGTTCTCATGGGAACGATTGGCCTTCGCCCTCCTGCATTGAAGCAGGGGTGACTGGTTTTGAGGGTATGGCAGCAGACTGCAGCAACATAAACTCGTCCCGGAATGCACTCCACACTCCCTCAACATCGCCGCCGACCTCTAACCCCATCTCACCTACGCTATCCTGGAGGCTAACAAAGTCCGCCCGCTGTAGATCGAGCTTACTGCCTCTCGAGTTACTACGCTTCACCCGAGAGACGCACACACGGAATCTAATCAGACCATCATCACTCCCGCCCAACGATTCGTCAACGGTGAGGCCAGTGACGAGGTTGTCTTCGGTTGTGAATACTAAGTCTAGAACGCTTTCGCCTCGTGTAGGCTCACTGACCCACTGAGTGAGGAAGTTCTCATCAGCAAAGTCAACTAGCCTCCTCCATTCAGCATCAGCAGTCCTGTCTTCGCACTTTATGCCGCGACAGTTGAAGTTTCCTAAAACTACACACACCCTATCCCCTAGCAGGCTACGGAGTTCGGTGTACAGGACTGTATCCTCCTCGAGGAGGAGATGCGGAGATCTGTACACCAAGATTAACCTATAGTTCGTCCCTCCCACATTCAGATCGATGCCAAGCAGCTCCCGTTCTGATCACAACTGGCAGTCAACCGGACTCAACAGGTCCCTTAAGTATATTAGTACCCCTCCCCACAGGTGCGGTCTTTGTGAAACATTCTACACCCGGGAATCTCGAACTCCCCAATGTAGTCCCTACGTTGGACAACGATCGCAGTCCTCCGACTAGTCACGCGCAGCTTCTCTAATTCCTTCCTTATGTGCACCATTCCACGACCGGGTAAGCACCTTACCTTCCTGCTGTCTCGGTTTGCAGAAGCAAAGTACTTCTCCTGGTCCCTAATCTGCGATTCCCCGATTAAAATGGTCTTCCTCCTTCGCACACAGGAGACTAAAGCGGTTGGAGGTCCTGACAGGGGCAACCGGCGTCTCGGGCTTCGGCTTAGCGGCCTTCTTGCCCGAGACCTTTCGATACCCGTCGCCACCCATAGACTCAGCCGCACTTACACCACCCATAGACTCAGCCGCACTTACACCACCCGACCCACCACGACCGGCAGCTACATCCTTCGGCTTCTTTGGGCCATCAGTAGGCGCCTTCCCACCCTTTTTCTTTATAGGCCCCTTCCCATCCTCCTCTATCAGCCCCTTCTTTACGCCCTCCACCTTGCGCCGCGGTTCCATGCATTCCACGTGGGTCGCTGGCGATTCCTCACACTGATTTTGTACCCTGGTTCCCAGTTGCACCTCTACCCTTTCTCCGCGGTCCCGAGCTCTGTCCATTCCATCGCTGGACCGCCTTTACACGGCAGCTATCCTATCAATGAGCTCCAGGGTGGAGGGCGCAGCTTCGTCAGTGACCGCCGCACCTCCAACAGCCGATCTGGACGACTCGAGCCGCCGGACCCTCTCCTCTAGCTTCTCGTAAAACCGCATGAGTTCGCAAAAGCAGCACATGCTGGAGTGGTTGATCTTCGCGAAGCAGGCTTCTTTGAAGTTCATCACCCACTGGTTTACTCCACACCTCGCACATTCAGCCCTCAGTTTCTGCGGTCCAGCCATTGTAACACTTTTTTTTTTTTCGAACTCTGAATACACTGAATAAGATAAAGCATTCTAGCAATGAAAACTATCAAAAACGTTCTGACCAGTATATAAAAAGGGGGGGGGGGGGTGAATTCTTCCCGCATGTAGACGCATCTGCCGATTTGCAAGTGACGTTCATCCCATCCAGAAGACCACCTCTCGCTGCTGCCATACCGACCAAGGGTCTCCCCAGGGCCAGACAGTCCCAAACATGTCGCAGCTACCAACTGACAAACACTCGCGACGCAAGCATCACAGATTTCCCGCCAGGAGCGACATCGAGATGCAGCCCCTTACTAAGTCTTACTAGTCACTCACAAGCAGCCACTCTTAGAATCCAGTGTTCAAGGGATATCCCACCAGACCCAGAGGTTACACCCGAGAGTTTATGCTGGCCTGGCAGCCAGCTGGGCAGTAAAGCTCTCTCACCTAAGAGCAGTACAGCCAAGCACCATCAACTGGTCACGAAAGAACAGTCGCAGGGGACTGGTCAGGCCATTACGCGTTAGAAATGGGCTTAATGGGGCACTAGCCACACTCCATTCATCGTGCCCCTACGCCTGGGACCCCTCCATCCCAGTCTCTCACAACCTACGAGCGTTAAATGGTGTTATTTATAGAGGTTCCAAAGCCTCTCTTCCCACGCATGAGGTAGCAGTAGGGTCCTAATAGTAAAAGAAGAGAAAGAGACTTAATACTAAAAGAAAAGGGGGGGGGGGGTTCAAGTCAGAGGAGAGCATCCTTAACCTAAGCTAAAAGGACAGAGTAGGAATGGGATGGGGTCCTAGTAAAACACCCACGGGACAGGATTCTACAACAGACTTCACCCGCCCTCGTGAAAGCGAGAGAGAACCCAAAGGAACTGGCAGCCAATTTCTCTAGAATCCCATGACTCAGGACCAGAGGGCTGTCACACCCCAAGTATAAAGTTTACAACACCCAAAAGAAATGTGCATAACCTTTATACCCCCTGACTAAAACAACTGGGGTACCCTGGGGTCAAATGGTTCTAATTTTTGGTATTTTATTATGTACAAATTTTTTTAAGAAACCTTAAGAAATTTTAGTGTAGATAATTTTTACATTAAAACCTTTAGCTATAAAAACTAACCAAACTTTGAGTTTCTAGTCCTAAAATAAATACTAAAGAAAAATTACAATAAAAAAATTGCTAGACCCATTTAATCCCAAGGTGGGGTCAAATGGGTCTATTGACTCTACCCCCTTTCTACATATGTCCCTCCACCTCCTTTCCTGCATACCCTTCTCCCCCCCCTTGGCAATGTGCCAGTGCCTTGCAATATTGCATGACTGGCTGCACTCTACTTTTTCGCAACCATGCTACTAGGTCATGCTCAATTTTCTCATGCCACACCCCAAAAGTTTACGAAATTTGACCCAAAATGAGTCATATCTTGGCATCATATGAATCAGGAACAAAAATGAAGAAAAAATATTTAAAAAAATTTAAAAATACAAAATTTTGGGGTTTCAGGTATTAGACCCATTTGATCCTATCTTGGAAAATGCATTTTTTTTCACAAGAATTAACAGGATTAAATCATGGTACCTACTTCCACCTTCGTGACTTTTTCGGGGGGGGGGGGGGGGGGGGGATTTGACCATGACCAAGGAGGTAAAACACACATTTATGTCAAACATAGGCTTTGAGTAGGCCTATTCATAGCAGCAAACAGATTTTAAAAATATCAATAATTACACTGGCCAACAAAATTAAACTTTTTTTTCTCATCACAAACATGATCACACTTTTCTTAATGCATGTTTCGCGCTGATTCCGAATCTGGTTTTATTTCTTTTCTAGCACGTAGAGTTATATAGATACACTGGTTTTGATATTTTTAAGTTTTTGATATTGCTATAAGAAAATTTATGGATGTATAGATCACACTTAGGAATGCTAAACAACAAATACATCATATACTTTATTCAATGTACTTATAAATAAAGAATATATACATTATTTTATTAAAAGCGCTGTGAGTGTGATTTCCTTTTGTAAATTTGGCCTGGATTGTCACGATACAGCATCCAACAATGGTCCGCCATCATGCTTTCATTCCAATATCCTTGGTAGCGCTTCTCCATCATCTGAATATCTTGATGGAAGCGCTCCTTGCTCGTCACTCACTGCACCAAGGTTTTCAGGAAAGAAATCTAAGTGGGAATGCAGGAAGTGATATTTAACGACATTCGACACTCCATTCCTTTGAAGGCATCAAGGAGGTTCTTGACTCCATCCTTATACGCAGGTGACTTGTTGCTTCCAAGAAAGTTTTCACATATCCATTTGTGAATCCTGACTGCATACCCATAAGCATCTCCATAACTTTTAGATCTCCACAAAACATTCCATTGATGACTGTCGTATTGATTGCTTTAAGTAGTATATCCATATTGTCATATGTCTCTTTTAGATGGACGGAATGGGCAATGGGGATGGATGGCATTATATTACCATTATGCAAAAGAACTGCTTTCAGGCTTCTCTGCGACGAATCAATAAAGAGGCGCCACTCAGATGCCACATACGTCTGAGATATGGCTGTAAATCGTCCATTGATGTCATGGCAATAACAGAGAGGACCGTCTACTGAAAAGAATGCTGTTAATTCAAAATTCCGCTTTCGGTAGTAACTAATACGAACATTGTTCTCAAGTAAATTGTTCTCCTTTAGTCTTGAGGCGAGAAGCTCTGATTTCTCTTTAGACAGCGATAAGTCTCTAACAAGATCATTCAACTGTCCTTGGGTTAACTTTTTAGGCTCTAAATATCTACCTTCAAAAGTGTACTCTGGTTCTGTAGATGGTCCGGAAACGCCAGTTGCACCTTCATCACTTTCCATGTCATCTATGATAGAATCTAGCCTATCATTTGGGGGAATTGGAATGGGCAATGTTTCATCATGTTTTACTGGTCTACGTGCTGAATCCATGTTTGGATATACAATCTGGTGTTTGTTCTTGGCAGAAAACCCCATTAAGTTCACACTACAAAAATAACAGTCTTCATGATGATCTCTCGGCTCCCTCCATATCATGAGTATGGCAAATGGCATTGAAGCTTTCTTTTTGTTAAGCCAATCACGTAATCCATTTGAACAGCCAGAACAGATTTGATGTGGCGCCCATGGTTTATCTTGGTCACCTAGATGGCAACCAAAGTATAGCTTGTATATTTTCTTAATGTCGGTTGTAATACTTCGTCGCTGTGTTTTAGTTGTGAACTGGCCGCATACGAAACAGAACTTGTCGGGGTCATTCTTACATTGTCGAGGCATGTTGACTGACCTGAGCGAACTATAAATTCAAAAAAAATGTACACCAACTTGACACAAGTTCTTGGACTGGACTGATCTTTTGACACACAAAGCACGGCGTTGTTGCCTGAATCACAATGCTGCTAGACGTAAAAGCTCACACCTGAAATACATAAGATGTATAATTAAGATAATTGAAATAAATAAGATGAATAAACTAAAAAAACACAATAAAATAAACACAATCAAATGTTGAAATAGTAGTATTTTGCCTATTTAAAATGGTTAAATCTGTGTTTTTATATATATGCCTTCATCTTGAAAACTATACGTGCTAGAAAATATCTGAATGCAGTTTTGGAATCAGCGTGAAAAATGCTATCCAGCCAACACAAATTTTACTCTGATGAAAAATCTTTGTTGACCAGTGTTATTAGAGTTATGCAGGCAAAACTAAAATAGACCCATTTGACCCCAGGGTACCCTACCTATTCTAGTGTAACCTAACTGATACAAGTGGATTTCTTGATGAGTTGCAAAATATCTATTTACCCAGTGTAAATTGATGATTTTATTCTTACACTTTGTAAATAAAAATAAAATGTGCCAGTTTGGTTACATCATTAAGTTTTAGTAGTTTTAGCTCTTTAAATAATGCACTAGAGTGATCGAGGAAATCTGCATCAGATAATAACCTTATTGCTTATTTTTGGATGACAAATATACCATTTAATGCGTTGTTAGCGGAGTTTCCCCACACAAGGGTGCAGTACACTATATAAGGAGAACAAGAGTATGATAAAGAGTCAATAAAACCTTTTTAGGGACTACATTTCTAAGTTTAAACATTATAGCAATGCTGCTTGAAATCTTTTTTGCAGCATAATTTGCATGATCACTCCAATGCAAGTTCTTATCTAGCATTACACCAAGAAATTTTGTTACAGTACACTCCTTTACAGCGATTTCATTAACATTAAGTTCATCAAGATATATATATTTCTTTTATTAGTAAAAATCATGAAGTTTGTTTTACTGGTATTTAGGAAGAGTTTTTTGGTCAACCATTTTGTTACACTGATGAATTCTGAATTAAATATATTCTTAGCTGAATTAACATCTTTGCAAGAAAAAGACACTTGTATCATCTGCAAACATTATGAAGTTCAGTATATCAGATGAAAGTAGAAGGTCATTTATATATAATAAAAATAACAGTGGACCCAGAACTGAACCCTGTGGCACACCATGTTTGACAAGCGCTTTAGTTGAGCAAACCTTATTTACTGATACAAAATGATATCTATTCAACAAATAACTTTTAAACCAATCACTGATTGCTCCTCTAAAGCCATAACAATATAATTTATTAAGTAGAATATTATTGTCTATTACACCAAGTGCCTTACTCAAATCCATAAATATTGATATTATTTCTTTGTTCTCTTTAGCTATATTTGCTTTTCATAAGATTTAAAATAACCATTTCCATTGTTTTACTCTTACGGAAGCCATATTGATTTGGAGATCATAAATTGTAGGATTCTAAATATCGCTGCATTCTACTTCTAACAATTTTTCAAAAAACTTTGCTGAACACAGATAATGAACACACTGGCCTGTAATTTGTTGTTAGTGTGGGATCACTACCTTTAAAAATGGGTGTTCTACAACCAGTTTTTAGCATTGATGGGAATATTCCTTTGGAAATACTTTGATAATTTTAGCCAAAGTTACAGATATCTTATCTTTAACAAGTTTCAGTATTGGTACAGGAATGTTATGAATGTTATTTTTTGTATTTTTTAATTTACCAATAATATTCTGGACCTCAGAAGAGGTAGCAGGAACAAAAGAAAATGAATTTAGTGGGCTGGATGGCATATATTCTAGAGGTGAGTGATCATTATTTAGTAATTGTGAACGAAGCTTATCCACTATTGAAGTAAAATGTACAAGGTGTCCATAAATTATTCACCCCATTATAAGCCTTAATAAATTTGTTATTATAGGAGCTATCTTAAAACGATTTGTGGCAATTAATAACACAACTCAAGAAATTTTTTTCTTTATTTCGCAGAACATCCACTAGGGGCACAATGGCGACAGTGAAGGAGAAAGCAATGTGTGTGCTGTGGATGTGGGAAACCAATCTCCAATTACTGTACAGACACATTTTCAGGAGGAATATCAGAAAACTCCACCAACAAAGCAATCACTCAAGCGATGGCTGAAACAATTTCAAGAAACTGGCAGTGTGCTACATCAGAAAGGAGCTGGTAGGCCTAGTGTGTCTGAAGATAAGATAGCAGGAATTCAGGAGGCATTTATCTGAAGTCTGACAAAATCCATCCGCCGAGCAAGCCAAGAACTGCAAATACCGCGTTCAACAGTGCATAAAGTGGTTCACAAGAGGTTGAAACTTTATGCTTACAAATTGCGAACCTTGCAGAAACTTCTACCAAATGACAAACCCAAACAGGTACAGTTTGCTGTTGACATTCTTGACTGTATTGATGAAGATGAGTATTTTTTTGAACAATGTCATTTTCAGTGATGAAGCGACATTTCATTTGTCTGGTAAAGTCAACAGACACAATTGCCATATATGGGGATCAGAAAATCTGCATGAATTTATTGAACACGAATGCAACATTCTCAAGATAAACGTTTGGTGTGCTCTCTCCCATAACCATGTGATTGGACCATTTTTCTTCCATGAGAACACTGTGAAGGCTACAAATTACCTAGATATGCTTGAATGGTATGCTGCACCTCAGCTTGAGGATATGCAGCCCCGTGTGTTCTTTCAGCAAGATGGGGCACTGCCACACTGGGGATTAGGAGTGCAGAGGTTCCTCAATGAAAAGTTTCCTTCTCGTTGGGTCAGGCAAGATGGCCCTATTCCATGGCCTCCTCTTTCCCCAGATATCACGCCTCTGGATTTCTTTTTATGGGGCTACACAAAGGAAAGAGTGTATGCAAAGAAGGTTAATAACATCACAGAATTAAGACACCGGATTGAAGAGACATTAGCTTCCATCACGCAAGACATGCTTCTTAATGTTTGGAATGAAATCATCTATCGCCTTGATGTTCTGCGTGCTACCAATGGGGCTCACGTGAAGGTTTACTGAATTAAAACAAAAATTTCTTGAGTTGTGTTATTAATTGCCGCAAACCGTTCTAAGATAGCATATATTAAGGCTTATAATGGGGTGAATAATTTATGGACACCCTATATATTTAGTCTGCAATAGCAGTGTCATCAGTACAGGTAATCCTCGCTTAACGTCGTCCTAGACAACGTTGTTTCCCTATAGCGTTGCTAATCTTTTGATACCAATAATTCCATTAACATCGCGACAATTTTGTTATAAGGTCTTTTTTCCTTTTTTTCAGAGTGATTTTTTGCTATAATGGCTTCTATGTGCCCAAGTGATAGTGCTTCTTCTTCTAAAAAGAAGCAACGCAAGACAATTAGTATTGCTACAAAGGTAGAAGTGCTAAATCGCTTTGATAATGGCGAACATGCTGTGGACATTGGCGTGGCATTGGGTCTGACTCCCACAACAGTGCATACCATTCGGAACAGTCATGATAAAATTAAGGCGTGCGCGCGAAGTGGTACTTCGTTGAGTGCATCTAAAACAAGTCATGCTCGTGGTTCTGTAATTGAAAAGATGGAGAGGCTGCTGGCTATGTGGATTGAGGACCAATATCAACGAAATGTTCCTGTGAACCTCATGATAATCCAGCACAAGGTGCGATCTTTGCATGAGGATTTAAAGGCAAGTGAGGGGGAAGGATCAATGGAGACTTTTACGGCCAGCAGGGGATGCTTTCAACAGTTTAAGCAATGGTACAACTTCCACATCATCAAAATGACTGGTGAAGCCGCCAATTTGGATACCCTTGCTTCCGAGGCATTCCTGAGTGAGCTCAAGGACATGATTGAGGAAGGAGGGTACTCGCTGAAGCAAGTATTTAACGTGGATGAGACCAGTCTCTACTGAAAGAGGATGCCTGAAAGAACATACATCTCTCAGGAAAAGAAAAGAGCTCTGGGATTTAAAGCAGCAAAAGACCGCTTGACGCTGCTGCTTGGTGTGAATGCTGCTGGTGACTTCAAGCTGAAGCCTCTGCTGATTGATTACTCCGCCAACCCACATGCCTTGAAAGGATATTCAAAGGATCACCTTCCTGTGATTTATAAGTCAAATAAGAAGGCATGGGTAACCAGCGCCATATTTAACCAGTGGTTGAATGTATATGCCACTCCTGCACTGAAAGATTATTGTGCCAAGGAGAACTTGGATTTTAAAATTCTCCTCCTCCTCGACTTGCATGACAACATTCGAGTTGTCTTCCTGCCTCCCAACACAACAGTGTTGATTCAACCCATGGACCAAGGCGTTATCTCGGCATTCAAGGCTTATTATCTACGCCGTACAATGGATCAACTCCTCAAGGCTACAGATGGTGAAAACAAGCCTACGATCCAAGAATATTGGCGAGGATACAACATCCTTCATGCAAATGACAACATGAGCAAGGCATGGGAAGAAGTGTCAGAAAGCTGCTTGAATGGTGTGTGGCCTAAGTTATGGCCCGAGTGTGTCAATGACTTCGCTGGATTCTCGGATGTGGTCCCATCCCTGAATAGGGATATCCTCAGCTTGGCAAAGGAGGCAGGATTTCACAACTTGGAAAGTGAAGACATTGAGCAGGTCTTGGCATCCCACACAGAGGAGCTGACGAATGAAGCTCTGCAAATGCTTGCAGAACAAAGCCCTGAGGAAGCCACTGCAGAAGATGATGACGGAGAACCTCAGCGACTGCTCACAATGAAGAGGATGGCTGAAGCATTCAACATGATTCAGCAAGCAATGCAGATCTTCACTGATGATGACTCGAACAGAGAATGCAGCTCAAATGTTGCCCACATGGTCGAGGACAGTATTCAGTGTTATACCAAAATCTATAATGAAAAGAAAAAGAAGAGCACCAAGCAGTCAATGCTAGATTCTTTTTTTCGTCATCATCAGGAAGGAGAAGCAATATCTTCACAACGCGAGGGCACCGAGTTGCAGTGACTCACTGTCCACCCGCCACCACACACTCGCTCCATCTCTTCCCATCAGTGAGTACAACACAAAATGATTGTATTATATTATTAATTAAACATTAATTTACTTTATTTATGTATTTTGATGCATAATATATCTTTTCCATCAAATTTATGTACGTATATGTGAAGGATGGTATGGAGGAAAGGGAGGCTGGGAACCTAACTAGCTTATTTTAGTTATTTCTTATGGAAAAAATAGATTCCATTAACATCGTTTCCGATAATGTTGCGATTTTCGAGAACGTAACCACGACGTTAAAAGAGGACTTCCTGTAATTTCTTCATTATCAACATTTAATTTCTCTATTGAATTTTTCTTAATTTGTTTTCTGAGAACACTGTTTATGGTTGTCCAAGTGTTTTTCATGTCTCCTTTATGTTTGGAAAATTGATTATTATAATAGTTATATTTTGCAATTTTGATTATTTTAGTTAATTTGTTTCTGTATTGAATATATTGTACTATAGGAATTTTGCTTTGTAATTGTAATTTGAATAATTTATATCTGTTCTTTATTGAAGTGATAATTTCTGGAGTGATCCATGGATTTGCAACACTTTTGGGTGAAACTGTTTTTCTCCTTAAAGGAAAGCAAATATTAAAAATATGGAATAAGGTGTCATAGAAGAACTAAAACATATGATCTGGATCATTTATAGGTTTGTCACAGTCAAATTAAGTATTTTCTACAGCCCAAATAAATTTTCTTTTGTTAACCTCTGAGAATATTCTGTAGTCAATAATTGTTTTGTCCACAACCTGAACAAAGTTATTGAATATAGCATAAGTACAAAAATGATCACTGACGTTTGTAGTTATAATTCCAGAATTGATGAGGGCATTGCTATTTACAAATATATTATCAATCATAGATTCTGTTATTCGATTACCATAGTTGCAGACTCGAGTGGGTTTGGTAATAGTATGACTAAGATAGAAAGAACCCAGCTGTAAGGTGGGTTAGGTTAAATATTCAATTTAAATATTCAATCTGCCCATTTCTGATGGATGAAATAGGCAGCTCACTGAAACCTGGTGGCTATAAAACTCATTAGCATGTGTGTGCGCACACACATGCACACACACACACGGCTAATATGTAGTTTCGTAGCCACCAGATTTCTGAGTCCCAAAACTCTCAAACACCACCATTTTCACTTTTTCAGAAAATCAGGGTGAATCTTATGCCTGGATGGTCAGGGTTATTTTGGGTTGGTTAGTGATTTATTTCCCACATCAATTTTTGCCTAATCAGGAGTCATCAGCATTGCCAAAAAACAGGTGGACATTAAACTACTATATTTAGGAACTAATTAAGATATAAAATTTCCCATTATGTTTCAACATATTTGCAAATCCTTAAAATGCATACCATGCCACGTGACTTCCACAGTTATTTCACCATGCTCTCCACAAACAATCCATGTGTGATCTTCAGAGAGTGCCAAATGTACATCATGATAACCAAGGGCCTGAAGAGATGCAACCACAGCAAGTGTTGTACCAGAGCTGTCTAATTTGGCACCTGCAATTAGAATAAAGGTGAGCTAGTGGCATCTGTGCAAAGAATATTAAAAAGAAGGAAATATAAAATTTCAGTGTTCCAAATCTAATTTAACCTCTTTTGGACGACTGGGTCGAATATGTACTGTTTCCAATACACACATTTATAACTTAACCCTACAAAAAATTCAGTCGTCAAGAGGTTAAGACAGAGAAAATATGAAAGGAAACATTATTATAATTTATATTTTCATCTTTATAAGTGTAATTATTATAATTTATAAAACTATAACCTATGAATTCTGATGTGTGAACCTCATATTTCTCCCATAGCTATTCAGAGTAGGGATATACCGATATATCAGTATCGGTGATATTGGTAGATTTTTAACAGTATCGGCCAATTTTTAAAAATATCAGTCAATATTTCAAAAGTACGACTTTTCCAAAAGTATGAATAAAAGACTATTCAGAGGATGACATTTCCAATATTTTATTGTTTTATCACTTCACATAACTCATTTTTTTTTAAATCCTTTGAGAAATAGGTATAAAGCCTAGAAAACAAAAAAACTATCTTCTTGTCATAGCTCACAATATTAACCCAGCTAGGTGGTTAAAAACACATTTACAAAGCCCAACAACATAGGCCCATAGTCCAATTGTATAGGTAAACAAAACTATGACATCTAATGCATTGGTGCCATCTTTAATGAAAAGGATTATTGCTTTATTGCCAAATTTTCAACACAGAAAATAAATTATAATATGTTACAAAAATATAACAAACTAATAAACCCTAGCTGGATATCGTTATCAGTTATTGGCTGATACTATTTTTAATTACTGGTATTGGTTATCAGCTAAAAAGCCATATCGGTATATCCCTAATTCAGAGATAACTTAGGGGGCCTATCCAAAATGTACCCACTTTAACCCTTTAAGCCCCGAATTTTTGGTAGGATTAAGTTATGAATGCTTGTATTTGAAACATTAGCAATTTGTACCTTCAGTCCTTAAAGGATTAAATAATAAATAGATAGCTACTGAAATCTACTGGAAACACCAAAAGAGTTGTTGTAGCTTATAGACCCCCAGTGGTAACTGTAAATTAATGAAGCTTACAAAAGCAAACTAAAATTGATGGAGAAGCTACAGTACCCTACATTACATGATCATCTTTCAAAAAGAAAAAACTGGAACCTAATGAATAAAGAATTATCATGAACTAACTTAAAATTAAAAAGTAAATAATAAAATTAATAATTTATTTTAGTTCTATACTGTTAACTAACACCGTGTAACAAAAAAAAAAATTTTCTTTGTTTCTGGGCAATAACCTTTATTTTTTGATTCATTATGCTTCAAATCACTGGAAAAAAGCTGTCAGTGATTTTAAACTTCGGGTTTGTTGTCAGTACATCGATTTTGTTGAAATAAGAATATTATTATTTTTTAACCCTATATGGACATCTGCGACAGATCTGTAAACGCTTCAAAATTTACTATATATTTACCGAAACAAGTACATTTTAACTTAAATGACGATATCGTCAAATTTGTAACGGTTCAAGGAGTTTATATCACGAATTGGCAACTCCTACTGCAGAAAACCGAGCTTTAATGAAAAAAATAAGTTAGTGCGTCAGTAGAAGTAAAAGTGTATGGTTACGCAGTTCGTTTTTTATTTTTTATCACTTTCTTTGATTAAAGGTAAGTTGAATAATTTTTTATTGCTCAATATATGTTGTTAGAGTGGCTGAAGTAATATAAAACAATTCTGATAAACTGAGCACTAGAATATTTTATTGAAACGTAACAATATTGATGGCTCTGACATCCATGCCTTCTTTGCCACGTGGTATAAGGTTGTCCAATTTGTATTATATATATTACATTATACAGGGTGGGCCGTAAGTTTCCATACATAGGAAAAATTAAACGTTTGTTTTTATGTTTCAGATACCCTAAGAATATGTGTTTGACGTAAGATCTTGTTTACTGATGAAGCAAATTTTTACGTCAATGGAGAGGTTAATCGGCAAAACATACGTTATTGGAGTAATGCTAACCCTAACTGGCTGAGTCCGACGAAGATGCAAGGTGCCGGTAAAGTGATGGTGTGGGCCGGGATATGGGGTGACAGAATTATTGGACCAATTTTTGTCAGTGGAAATCTTAATGCCGAAAGGTATCTTAACATGTTGCAAGAAGAGATTTTCCCATCCCTGCTAAACGAGGAAGGTAACTTCCCAGTTTACTTCCAGCAAGATGGAGCTCCACCTCATTATGGTCTTCACGTGCGTCGGTATTTGGATCAGCAGCAGTTTCTGGATGCTTGGATTGGTCGGCGTGGTCCTGTGGAGTGGCCTCCCAGATCCCCAGATCTCACCCCCCTTGATTTCTATCTTTGGGGGCACTTGAAGGCCATGGTGTATCAGGAAAAGATACGAGACATAAATCATCTAAAGGAACGTATCACCAACGCCATTACAAGCATAACGTCAACTGTGCTAATGCGTGTTCATCAACAGTGGGGAACACATATTGAAATGTGTTTTCAAAACAATGGCAACCATGTAGAGCATATTATATAAATAAAAATGGTTGTCCATAAAAAAATGTTTATTTTTCCTATGTATGGAAACTTACGGCCCACCCTGTATATATATTATATATATTATTATATATATTATTATATATATTATATATGTATATTATTTATATATATATTATTATATATATATATACAGTATTACATTAAAAATCACATATTTATGTTCAAAGTACTCTAAATGAATGTTTAATATAGGTAAAAAAAATTTTAAGACAAAAATAAGAATTAGGTCCATATAGGGTTAAATTAATCCATTATTTTTACTTTTTCAGACGTGTGACGTGTGACAAAGTTACTGTTATGGCTGCTCGAGTGCTCGTGGTTGCAAATACCCAGCGGATTCCTTCTGCTACGTGTGCGGCGAGTTCTTCGCAAAGACGGCTAAAAAACACTGCTTGGACAGTTGCACCCGTGCAAAGGAAGCCTATCATGCCTACTTCGGAATGCCAGTCGGTGACCAAGACAAACGCTGGGCACCACATGTCATCTGTGACTACTGCCGCCGCACTCTTGAAGGTTGGTTTAGAGGAGAGAAGAGGGCAATGTGTTTCGCTATCCCCCGTGTCTGGCGTGAGCCCTCAGACCATCTCACGGACTGCTATTTCTGTATGGTGGACCCAACAAAACGAAGAAAGGGGAAGAATGCGCCTCCCATTGAGTACCCTGACATTCCGTCATCTATTGCACCTGTTCCCCATAACGCGACGGACCTACCTGTGCCACAGCCTCCCTTGAGAGATCAATCTTGTCCAGCAGAAGAAGCAAGCTATGATGATCCGAGGAGGAGCAAGGTGCGTCATCTGCTGCGCGCCGTCGACGCCGGGTGGCCGGTGAAAGGTGCCCCTACTACCCCAACCAAGAGGACATCAACGACCTCATCAGGGAAATGGCCTTGACAAAGTCCAACGCCGAGCTGCTCATTTCCAGACTGAAGCAGTGGGACTTACTGGACGACAGCGTTCGAATTACTTCCCAGAGGAAGCGGCATCGCGGCTTTTCAGTGTTCTTCACTCTTAGAGATGGGTTGTGCTACTGCCATGACATCAGAGGACTCTTCGACGCTGTGGGCATTCCCTGCAACACCTCTGACTGGCGGCTCTTCATCGACAGTTCATCTAAAAGCCTCAAGGCTGTTTTACTGCACAACACAAATCAGTGGCCCTCGATTCCTCTGGCTCATTCAGTGCACATGAAAGAAGAGTACCAGAACGTCAAAATCCTGCTGAGTGCACTGAAGTACGACCAATTCAGCCGGGAGGTCATTGGCGATTTCAAGATGGTGGCCTTCTTCATGGGGCTTCAGGGAGGCTTCACCAAGTTCCCTTGCTATCTGTGCCTCTGGGATAGCCGAAATACAGCCCTTCACTACAAGAAGCAAGAGCCGCTGGTGGAGCCAACGAAAGTGCTGATGCCACCCCTGCACATCAAATTGGGCATCATTAAGCAGTTTGTTAAACAACTGGATCCAGAGGGTGAGGCCTTGAAGCACATCCAGGAGCTGTTCCCGAAGTTGTCGGAGGCGAAGATCAAAGCAGGAGTATTTGTGGGCCCTCAGGTAAAGCGACTTATTGACTCCGACAGCTTTCCTGAGAAGCTGTCTGAGGTTGAGCGGGCAGCTTGGACAAGCTTCGTTTCTCTAGCCAAAGGTTTCCTCGGAAACCACAAGGCAGAGAACTACAGGGAAATCGTTGATGAACTTGTGGACACGTACCGGAGCATGGGCTGCCGGATGTCGCTGAAACTGCACGTACTACACGCCCACCTTGATGAGTTCAAAGAAAACATGGGAGACTACTCAGAAGGACAAGGTGAAAGATTTCACCAGGATGTCAGCTCTTTCGAGGAACGCTACAAGGGACAGTACAATGAAAGTATGATGGGGGACTATATCTGGAACCTTTTGCGTGAGAGTGAACTGAAATACAATCGCCAATCTCGTAGACAAACTTCTTTTTGATTAAACTATAGCGCTAGAGTTTTTGTATCAATTCTGTATCAATTCTCCGTAGCAATACTCTTTATCAACGCTCTGCATCACTGCACTGTATCACTGTCTGTGTATTAACATATTATAATACATAATTATTCCCTACTCGTTTCCTTCTTTTTATTTTCATTTCTAAAGACGGGGCCTGGAGAACTTCATTTTTCATCATTGATTTATCATAATAATCGTGTTAACATCAATTAAAATTATACTTAACAGGATTCATTTGATTTAAAAGCAGATAGTGTGAAAAACCCTTAAATTAATAAGCAAAAATGGCAAAAAATCAATAAATCAATCTCATGAACTCAGAACCGAAGTCTGAACTTGGTGACTGCTCATTTTTACTTATTTATGCCCTAAAAAATCAGAAAATAATAGTTTTAACTCACGGACAAATTTTGTGTTACACGATGTAATCAATGAATTATTTTCCTTAATTAGTTTAGGTATAGCTGCCACTTAAAAATTTTTTAAGTTATGAAATATAAAAAATGCATATGAAGTTATATTTAGACCCCAGCAGACTGGTGATAAATTTTAAGGATTCTTACCAATTCTCTATGGACTTACTAATTGATCCAATTACTGTACAATCAACATGAACCCATCAAAGCCTTCTATAAGCCTAGTTCTCCATATAGGTAGCCTGTAAATACACTACACTGGTAGTGGTGTAAAACTTATAGGGTATATAGGCAAATTTTCAGGACCCAGGCAGAGTCCATAATAGCTGAATAACACATTAGAGATAAATATTTAATTTTGTGAACTTTTATTGAGAGAAAAAAAAAATTATTACAAAGATCCCAATTGGACAAAATTCATCATGCAGGAAACAAGAATATAACCAATCTAAAATGACCACCTAACCTTCCATAATCTGGTCTCCACAAACTTAATATTAGCTAGGCTAAGTTAATAAACATGGGTTCTGTCTCCAAACTACTGTACATCTGGATTTTGGAATTTTACATACCAGTGTGTATATATTTTACAAGGCAACTTGGTAAGCCTTGGGCCAACTTAGTTAGTTATTTATGGTTCAAGTTTGTCATAAAATGCCTGGGCCAAACTGTTTCATGAGATGAATAACTCCACACTTTAATAGATACACCAAGATTTTAGAGCACAGGTATGGTATTTACAGTGATCTTGCATATAACTATAAAATTGCATTACATTACATTTGGAAAACATGAAACCACTCAGGCCTATCATGGTTATCTAAGTCCTAAATGATCTTAAACTATATTTTATAATCAGTTCGCAAAATATCAATTTCAAGTCTGCTAATTAATATAAGCTATTTACAGAGCTACCAACATAGCTTCAAAACTTGGGCTGAAATAGATATTATTTACACAATTTCCAAACACACTCTTTCAGTCATGAAAGCATCCAATTTTTTCTTAAAACTAACGAAAGTGGTACTACTTATCACATCATATGGTGACTCATTCCAAACATCTATAATGTATGACAAAGTATTTTCATAGATCCAGTCTACAAGTTTGTTTTCTAATTTTCCTATTATGCCCTTAAATTCTTCCATCAGACTCTAATAAGAAAAAGTTACTTACATCTAAACCAGGCGCGTATTTACATATGGGCCAAATGGGCCATGGCCCAGGGTGGTAAATTTTAGAGGGTGGCAAAATTTTGAGGGCAGTAAAATTCTGGAGGAAAAGTCGTAACAAGAAAGGTAACAAGAAAGCACTTTTTAGGTACGAGAAAAATCCAAAATTTCTGGTATTTTTTTTAGCTAAAAAAACAGAGAAAAGTTAGTACTACTTAAAAAAAAATCTCATTACGTTTGAATGAAGTCAATTTCAAAGTTGGTCCTTGGCCTTAATATACTTTATTAATTTTAATAATATCATTATTTTAAAGCTAATTATTTTTATTTTATTTCAGATTTATTGTTTACACTTTACTGAGTATCAAGCAAAAAATTGGCCAATTATTTTGTTTAATGTTTTCTATATAAAATTGAATTTATATTTTTCTATTTTGCAACTTTGAAACTGGACAACACTTAAAATTTAAAGACAAGATTGTGTTTATCTCAGTTTAGTACAGTAACGATATTTATACAAGGTAAGAAGAAGGCAGTTTTTAAGAAAATTTTGAATTTTTGATGTTAACTTAACTGCCTATATGTATGGTAGTTAGCTGTTAGAGACCTACTCAGCCTGGCTGAGCTATTTTTTTTAAGTATATACCGGTAATTATAATAAGGAGTTCCAAAAAACCTTAGCCCCCCCATTTGCAGCTTACCGTACATGTTTACTTATATCGAAATAGTTTTTAGTGATTATAAAAATATATAAAATTCTTTATTTACTGCAGATATTAAAATTACTCTAGCTGATAAAGTGATAATATAATGGCTTCTCAATTAATTGGTGATTCGGAGAGGCAACGTGTGATAGATCGCATACGAGCAATAACATTTCGGGAAGCTCGTGATGCTGGAGCCACCTTTATAACACATTCATGGGTTGCCAAAAAGTTGCGAAGAAGTGAGGACTTCGTCAAAAGAAATTGGAATAAAACTTTGGATGAATGTGAAATGGATACAACAAATCTGGGTGCCCAAATTTGCCACTCTCTCAGGAAACAAAGGACATCATTGAAAGCGGTACACATAAGTAGAAAAACAGCTGTGCTAAACTTTCTAGAGAGATCGAAGTGTTGAGAGGAAAGATCGTTAGTGGTGAGATCATTCGACTGTACAGTACTGTCAAAGGCAAGGTTTAAAGCCTTGGCATGAACTTGCAAAGCCAAGAAAAACTCAACTTAACATCGATGACAGAATGTGGTTTGCCCATTATCTTGAAGATTGGGATGTGGATGATTTCATGCATTTAGCTGTCTCTGATGAATTTTTTGTTTACGTAACACGTCGGCCTAACTACCAAAATGATCGAGTGTGGGCCACAACACCAGATGAAATCAATGACAATGAACATTATCGCGAATTATTAAAAAGTCCAGACTGTGTTGGTGTGTTTGTTTTGTTCACTGCAAAGAAGCTCTTGTGGGTGCTGAAGCCAAATGGTCAGAGTTGGGATGGACAGTATTTTCGTGATATAATTCTATCCCAGCATGTCATTCCTTTTCTAAGAAACCCAAGCAATGTTATGGATGTCAATCAGGTCACACTTCTCCACGATAAGGCCCCCTGCTTTAAGGCATTAGCCACTCAACAGTTGTTGCGGAACCATGAGATCAATTTCTTTGGAAATGAAGAATGGCCAGGAAATTCTCCTGACCTGAATGTCTGTGAACACATTGGATCAGTTATAAAGGGCAAGGTTGAATGTCTCTTGTTTCAAGAACCTGCAGCAAATCGATTTTCGAAGGATACAATGACGCAACACATTGAAACTGTTTTAGCAAATTTGCGTAATGATCAAGATCTATTCACGTCACTTTTGGCAAGCTACCCAAAGCGAATTCAGGCTGTCTTGGAAGCCAATGGCGGGAACACCAAGTTTTAATTGTTTCCCATTAAATGCAGGATTAAATTCTCTTTTGTAAGGTATGTTTAGTTTTACTGTACCTCTAATGGTTTAGGCTATGGGCTGGGGGGGCTAAGGTTTATTGGAGCCCCGTATATTTTAGTAATTTTAATAATATATTTCTACCTCAAAATATATTGTTTATATTTTTAATTAATTTCAGATGTATTTGTTTTTTCAGATGAGTGATGGGAGAAAAAGACTAAACATTTCGGAGTATAAGAAGAGAGCTCTGGAGAAAGCTGAAAAATGAGATGTCATTGACAAAACTGTTAAAATTGATACTTTCTTCAAGAAAGCTGATATAAAGAGCAAAAATGTTGAAACAAATCTGAATGTTCCTTTAAAAGAATTAGAATGTACCGAGATTAGGAGTTTCCAAGAAGATCAAAATGTTAATGAAGGTCCTAGTAATTTTTGATTATCTGGTAGAGAAGTTCAAGAATCCTGCCTACCTAGGCTGACCATATTTCCTTGAGACAAAAACGGGACGGGGGTTATGTAATATTCTGTATTCATGAAAAAGTAAATACATAAACATATTGAGCTTACAATTATTCTTCAGTGACAGAACCCATACAAAAACCCATACAAAACGGTACTGTCCCGTTCAAAATGGTACGTATGGTCAGCCTATGCCTACCCTATACTAAGTCTTGTGATGTAGGTCGCATCACAACTACCTCCAGCAATACTTCCATTGGACAAGACCCAGCATTATGGGAAGTTAATGATACTACACCTCATTATGTGTTAGAGCATGGAATAAATCAGGACCAAGAAAACATGAACTTCTCTCAGTCAAAGAGACATTTTGGTGAATGATTCAGATATTTTCGTAAAACCTTATTTGAAACACAGCTTGTCAATGAAGAGAAGGTGAAGAGAACATATTTAATGTATTCAGAGAGCACAGGCTCAATTTTCTGCATTCAGAGACTGGATGTGATGACTGGAAGCATGGCAGTGAAGCATTAACAAGCCATGAAAATTCCTCTGAACATAAGTCATGTGTGTTAGCTATGAAAATGAGAAGTTCAATTCTCGGAAGAAGTGACAGACTTTTCTATCAAATTGATGAGTAGTAGTAGTACTGGAGGAATGTTTTACAATGAGTTATTGCAGTGGTCCAGTCACTGGCATCTCATAGTTTACCTTTTAGGGGCCACATTGAGAAATTTGGTTCTGTCCACAGTGGAAACTTTATAATGGCTTTGGAACTTATTGCTGAATTTGACCCTTTTCTGGTGGAACATATTGCAAAATACAAAAATCCAGGAAAAGGTCATACCTCATACTTGTCTTCGTTTACATGTGAGCAATTCATCAAACTAATGGCTGACAAAGTTACCAAACAAATAACTGAGGAAGTGAAATGTGCGAAGTACTATTCCATTATTGTGGACTCCACCCCCAGACATATCACATGTCGATGAACTTGCAGTTATTCTGAGATACATAAAAGAAGATGTAGGCCACAATCAGAGCAGTTTTCCAACTCAGAGCAGCTTTCCAACATGTCAGGGACTTACTCTGGCTTGCAAGCCAGAATGAAAGAAGCATCTCCAGTAGCAGTTTATGTACCCTGCTCTGCACACTCATTAAATTTGATTGGACAGTGTTCAGCAAGTTGCTGTAAGGAAGCCATTGATTTTTTCACACTTCTCCAAAATCTTTACGTGTTCTTCACTGCCTCCACTCACCATTGGGAAATACTACAAAATAATTTTACCAAATCTGAAAATGTATTGCTAAAGAGCTTATCAGACACTCGATGGTCAGCCCATGAAGAAGCATGTAGGAGTCTCAATAAAGACTGGGAAGAGGTTATAGAGGCACTTACGTCCATTGAAGAAGATGAATCAGAAAAGCCTTGCACATGCAGTGAAGCATCAGGCTACCTCAATCAACTGCAATGCCTTGAAACTACAATTCTTTCTTTAATGTTGGGTGACATTCTGGCAGGGCTGTGGAGTCAGAGTCATGGAGTCGGAGTCAATTTTGGTGCTGCTGGAGTCGGAGTCAGTAAAAATATACCGACTCTGACCTCAATATAAATTTTAATAAAATATGTTTTTGTATGTGATATCACTGGCAGCTATGGTGGTTAAACCACTTAAATAATAAACACAATGTTTTCCATTTCAGGCACTAATGCCATTAATTCATTTTTTCTTTTCAGATAATATTTTTTATTTTTAATGCTTATTTAATTTTGAGTTCTTTCTAAATTTCATAAGTTTTTAACTTTCAAGTCTAAAACCCCTTTCACAATGGCAAAGACACTTCCAACAAAGTCTGCAGTTTTTTAATATTTTACAATAACCACAGATGGGAAACATTTCGTGTGTCAGTGTATGATAGATGATGATGATGGTGAAAAATTATGTGAAGCAAAAATCAGTGGTTTTACTGGCTCTGATAAAAATGCACCAACCAGAGCATCAAATTTGAAAAGACATTTGCAGCGTTTCCATCCCAAAATTTTAGAAGTTGTCATTGAGAGAGATAGTAATAAAAACCTTCCAACTACTTCAAAGTTAACAAAAGATCAGAAATCTACTGAATGACAAGCACCACTTACAAGATTCTTTACTACAGACAAAGTTACTGTAACAATGACCACAGAAAAGTTCAAGAAGCACATCATCGAACTGGTGGTAAGAAATGGTGTAGCCTTATCTTTATTTTCACAACCAGCCTTTCTAGGCCTAAATGGAGAAATGGCCAAGAAACTTGGAGTTTCTCTGGAAAGACAACGTATCAGAAAAATTATAGTTGAAGAAGCCACAAATAAAAAGGAAGAACTTCGAAGAACTCTTAAGGGATGCTTCATGTTTATTAAAATGGATGCAGCCACACGTCATAGAGTTAACTATTTTGCCATCAATACTAGATTTGTTGATGAAAACAATAAAATGGTAACTCGGACATTGGGAGTAAAGGACACAGAGGTGCATCATGACAGCAACTATCTTCAGAAGTTAGTGGAGGAAGTTTTACAAGACTTTGTAATTAAGAAAGAGCAGATTCTATGTATTGTCACAGATAATGCTTCAAACATGCTAAGCACGATAGAAAAGCTGAATAAAGTTGTTGAAGAAAAAGTGGCTAATGAAGATGACATTCCTGAAACTGATTCTCAAACAGCACAAACAGAACAGAGCGATGAAATTTTAGATGATATTGTTGAAGAAGCAACTAAGCTCTTTCTAATCCAACATATGCATTGTGTTGTACATACATTGCAGCTAGCAATAAGAGATGGATTGAAAGATCGCCATGCAGCTACTCTGATAGGCAAGTTGAGGCAAGTAGTCACTGCAGCCAGGACCTCTAAAATTGATGCTATTATCCAGAGATGTGCAGGAAAGGGAGCTATTTTGGACCAAGCGACATGCTGGGGAAGCACATATATGATGATTAAGCGTTTGCTTGATCTAAAACCCTTCCTAGAAGACACTGATAATCCCAATGTTTCACTAACTGAAATTCAATGGAGGGAGGTTACATAATTAGAAGCTCTGCTTGCTCACCCTTATACTGTCACCAAAAAGTTGCAAGCAGAGGATTTAACTCCTGGTACATTGCTATGGGAATGGAAAAATTTATTATTTCATCTATCCCAAACTGGAGAATTGCTGATGGAATTGTATCCTCAATGAAGAAAAGAGAGGGTCTGCTGCTGGAAAATGAGATCTTATTAGGTGCTGTCTACATAGATCCAATGAACCAAATTTTGTTGACCGAAAAACAAATTGCTAAAGCAAGAGAGGCCCTCTGCAAGGTTGCAATTTGCATAAAAGGGCTATTACCTGAAAATCCTGAACCATAGGATGAAGATATGAGTAGTAAGTCCCTCTCATCCTCTTCAAATGATGAAGAATTAGACTTTCAAAAATATTTAGATAAAATTGAACACTCAAAAGCAAAGCATCGCCGCTTAAATGTGCATAGGCAACCTTTTGATATTAAACTAATGAAATTTAAGCAAGATTTTTTTGATGGCCTAAAAGAAATGGAAAAATATGATCGCTCATCTAAACTGACAATACAAGAAGTCATCCCTGCATATCCAGAGATTTTAAGAGATACAGCTATGATAGTAACAGCCATGCCACCCACTCAGGTCAGTGTGGAGAGACTGTTTTCCGCACTGAAAATAATTAAATCAGTTTTAAGGGCTTCAATGAAAGAGGATCTGGCAGAAGCAATTCTGTTCCTAAGAACAAGTTATTCATAAATTTTAGATTTTCACCCTTGGCCTTAGTTTAATAAATTTTGCAGGAATACTTTTATATTTTTTATTGCATTTAATGACATTTTTATTTTGTCATAGTCTTAAATTTAATTTTTGTTTTTGTTTTATGCTCAATAAATTTTGTTTTTTCATAAATAAAAAATAAAAAAGCCATAATGGCATTGCTACAACCATTAGACTCAAACTTTGCAGGTTATGGGTTTAAAAAGTAGCCTGATGATTCACGTGGTGGTGATGAAATGCCTCTTGTGTAATTATCATCATAGCAGATTTAGAATTAATATACCTTC
Organism: Bathynomus jamesi; assembly: GCA_023014485.1. Lineage (NCBI taxonomy): Eukaryota > Metazoa > Arthropoda > Malacostraca > Isopoda > Cirolanidae > Bathynomus > Bathynomus jamesi. Next base: position 2,183,433 of record JAJOZX010000071.1, read on the forward strand.
AGAGTCGGAGTCGGATAGACAAAAAATTGAGGAGTCAGAGTCAGTTTTTTATGTGCCGACTCCACAGCCCTGCATTCTGGAAAGGTTGAATGCTACTAGTAAACAGCTCCAAGCAGTTAACATTGATCTTAGTGTCATAGCAGAACTGTATGCATCATTGACATTCTATGTAAAAGATACAAGAGAGAACTTCGACTTTTATGAAGCAGCAGCAATTAAGAAATCATCTATCCACGAATATGAAGTTACAATGAAGAGAAAAAAGAAAAGAAAACTTTGAGTCAACAAAACTCGCGAAGGCGAGGTAGAATTAGATGGATGGAGGAACTTCTTCATTAATACAGTACTTATCTTGTGGTACCAGTACTTGACAGATTATTGTCGGAATTAAACCATCACAAAGATGTGTTTGAAAACCTCCATGCATGGTTTGCATTTTTCACAAAAGTCACCACCTTGAATCTGACAGATATAACTGCCAATGCTATTAAGCTTTGGGAATTTTACAAGGATGACTTGGCAGAAGCATTTGTTAATGAGTGTCTTCATTTCCATGGGTTTCTTTTGAATTTGGAGAAAACTCCTATAAGCATTCTTGAGATGAGTGAGATGATCCAAGCAAAAGGATTAAAAGAAGTTTACCCATATGTTGATATTGCACTCAGGATCTTCCTATGTACGCCAACTTCCAACTGTTCTGCCTTTTTCTGTACTGCGATGACTAAAGAACTACCTACGGTCAGTGATGTCAGAATATCATCTCAACTCTTTAGCTGTCCTTAGTACTGAATCAGAACTCATGAGAGTTATTAGCAGTGGTGGGCACCGTTAACCAAAAAGTTAACTTCGTTAACCGCTAATCCGTTAACCAAAAAGTTAACTTCGTTAACCGTTAATCCGTTAAACATGTAACGGAAGTTACCGATAAACCGTTAACGTTAACTTTTATTATAAAAAAAATGAAAAACACAATATATATATAATTTAATTTTCCCTCTTCTTCTCGTTCTCCATTTTTCCATTTAATTTTCCCTTCATGAAAATTAGCATATCAAAGTTTTCATCAGACAGGGATGATCTCTTGGCCCTCAGGATGTCCTTGCCCATAGAGAACAAACGCTCCACTGCAGCACTGGAGGGGATGGCTGTGTTGAACTTGATGAACAAGTCCACCAACACTTGCTCACCCAAGAAGGCAGCATCTGTCAGCAAGTCCTTGGAGTTGGTCTCCAGCCAGGTCTTGACCAAGGTCTGGGCCTTGCCCTTGAGTGACCTGTGGCTTCTGCTGCTCTCTTTTGTCTGGATGACAGCACTGAAGAAGTCATCCTCCTCCTCCTCCTCGTTGTTGCTGCCTCCACTGTTGCTGCCCACTTCGTTGGACTGCTGCTTCATGGCCTCCTCGACTGTACCCTCCATGCTTTTCCTCACCCTGGCGACCTTGGTGTTGTCATACTTATCGCCTGATTTTGCACTGCGGAAATGGAAATTCGTTCATCACTATTAACAGTGGCGGATTAATTGCACACCTGCTCAGCACTGAAAATAATAGAAACTTTTAAACGTTTATTTATGAATTTTTTGGGTTAACGGACTTGAGTTAACGGAAGTTAAATGTAACGGAAGTTAATTAGTCCGATAATGATTTTCAAAGTTAACTTAAAAGTTAAATCGTTAACGAAAAAGTTAACTTCGTTAATTAACGATTAACGGATTAACGGTTTGTGCCCAGCTTTGGTTATTAGCTATACAGATCTTATTGACTCCTTTGCTCAGCAATCTTGGAGGAAACTGCTTTGAGTATTCTACAACAGTCGATTTCGTAACTAAATATAAAGATCATAATGATAACCTATAATGCATTTCTATTCACACATTTAAGGGATTGTTATATATATACCTTAGTGGTGTAGTGGTTAGCGTCGCTGACTACGAATCCATCAGCCCCGGGTTCGAGACGCAGTGATGGCAGCTGGTGTGCAGCAAAACCCAGTTGTTTATCCTTCCACACAAAGAAAGTGGTTGTTAGATAAATGGGTACCCTGGGTGGCCTAGTAGTTAAGACGCTGGGCTGCTGGTGGGGCGTGGTTCGGATTCCACATTAAACTGTAGGTCTAAGGTGGAGTGAAGAGCTTGACCTTCGTCAAAATGAACAATTCAGGCGGAAGCTAACCAAAGGGTATATATATATATATATATTATATATATATATATATATGTATATATATATATATATATATATATGTATATATATATATATATATATATATATATATATATATATATATATATATATATATATAGGGTGGTCCTCAAAATCGAAAGTTGGAATTATTCAGCTCCCAGGACCTCAATCTGTGAGGTTACCCATAAAAACACTGTGGTTAAAATTTGATTCAGCCTCCGGGTCCCCCCCATTTAAGGGTATTAGCCGCTCAGGGGCGGGGTTCTCATGGGTGCTGACGCCACTCATTGTCGCCCGGTTCGCAGCGTGGCCTTCCGAGCATCCGGGAATTTCTTCCGGTGCTCTGCAACACCCAGGAGCATGTACTGCAGCTGGTCCTCCTTCTTCGTGTGGCGCCTGTTGTATTCTTGTGCCAACGCCACGGCCCGCTCAGCATGGTCGTTGGTCACGGACAGGTTCCAGACCACCTCGGCAGCCGCTTGGAATTGCTCGCTGTCCAGCCATTTCGACACATCCTGTTCCAGGATTCCACTTCGCAATTGGAGTCGGTCAAAGAACTGGCGAGTCCTCCCCGTCACGAATATCTCTAATGACAGGGAAGAGCACGCCAGGACCAACGCTCTCTTGGGCGGATCGTCGTCCTCCGTTGGCTCCTCCAACATCGCAGCAGTCATCGCCTTCTTCGTTTCCGGAGGAACATCGTCGTCGAAGAGAGCCAGTGCCACCAACTCCTCGGACAAGTACCACAGGTGGTTGGCGAATTTCGACTTGGCTGCTTTCGCCACCTCCTTGTCTTCGTATTTTTCCAGAGCCTGGAGGAGCCAGAGATCTCTCAGGGGGGCCTTCGCCGCGTTTGGGGCCTCCATCCACGCCTTTGTGTAGAACTTCACAGCAAACACGCTCAGGCACCGAACTCCGGCCTCTTCCTTGGCTGTGAGCCGTAACTGCCACTGGAACATCCATACCTTCAGGGCATACAACACCTTCGACATCCAGCGGGCCTGGTGCATCGCACCGGGCGCTCGGAACCGAATCCCACGGGGGGGCACTCCACTGAGGAAGATGATGGTGAGTTCCAAGAGCTCCAAATAATCATCCCGGGGGTGACCTTTCTGCAAGGCCTTCTTGCAGAACTCGATGATGGAGTCTGCATCCTCCTCGACGATTTGACGAGCGTTGGCATCACTCATGATGTGGTCGTAATCTTCTTGGTTCACAAACTCCCATTGCGCCTTGAATCGCTTGAAGAGCTGAACCTCGGGTGCCAACGACGGTCTAAGGACTTCCGTGAAAACCGCACTGACAAGAAGCTCCAGGACATGGTGACGACATGCCAGACAGAGGCGGCTTCTCCCAAGTTCCTGCTCGATCAGCACGCATGCACCTGTGTTCTTTCCCGTGTTTGAAGCCATAGTGTCGAACGAGAGGGCACCAACTTTGTCATCCAATCCCCAGTCTCGCAGAGCTTCCACCACAGCTTTGGCACAGTTTGCACCAGTACCGGAACCGAGCTTGGCGACCTGGAGGAGCTGCACCTCGCCGCCACAAGAGACCAGGATCGGGAGTCGATCAACCTGTTCCTTGGCCATCAGATCCGCCATCAGCTTCCCATCCCAGTGAACAATGAGCGCAGCTTCTCGATGGAAGGGCTCCTTGAGCTGAGCGGCAACTTGTTGGCGTTGCGCCGCCATCCTCTGGCGCCGTATGGACGACCGGTTGATGTTCAACTCATCAATGTTGTGGCCAAGGGACCGAGCTGTCTCACCAAGCACGTAAACGGCGTCGCGGTCAGTCAGCTTCGTGTGGTCCAAGCTAGCCGCCAGTGCAGGTGAAATGATATTCGCCGGCCGATTGCGCTTGGGTGGGCTGCAACCTCCGACAGCGCCACGGGTGGGAGAGTCGCTGGGGGGTGAAGAGCTCGAGCCGGAAGAGGCCAATTCTGCTGTTTGAGAAGTAGTGGCCATTTCTTCAGTCGCACGGCGCCAACGGCGTTGTTCAGCCTCCCTCCGCTGCGCAACATTGCGCTCTGTGCGAGCCAGGACCACATCAGCTCCTCCCATGGTCCCCCTGTGGCCGGGTTCTCATTGGGCGATCAGGAAAGCCTTGTCCTCCTCGATGTTCATCATGTTCAGTGTGTCAGCGTGGGCGACATCGAAGAGGTTGCAGAACATCAGCTGGAAGGAGGCTTCCTGTGCAATCTGGGCATCTGAGCGTCGATTCTTGTTCTTGAGAAGCTTGTATTCGCCATACAACTTCTCTAGCTTCTCAGTGATGTGGTCTCATCTCGTTGTTGGAATCCACGCTTTCGTCCACAAGATAAGCACTTCATCAGCAACGACCGTGACAGCCTCTCTCATCGTCGTTGCTGCCTTCGTGCTCAGCTTGTGCAGAGTCAGGCCGAGGACGTCGCCGATGGACGGCAGCTTGCTCCCCGTGAGTGCAGAGACTGGCGTCACAAGGAAGTCTTTTGAACGTGTACTGGCCATTTCACCAAAATAACACCTGGGGAAGATACATTGGAAACGTTTAATACCAATTCTAAAGGCAAGCCAAAAAAAACACTAATCTGTCAATGGTGAGAGCAACACCACACACAATCCGACCCTCTCAGCAAGGCGTGTCAACGGCCCACATAGGGGCATAACTTCAACCTTCTTGAGCACAGGGTAAATATTATTATTTCTCAATGACATTTTAACCACAGTTTTTATGCCTAACCTCACAGATTGAGACCCTGGGAGCAAGAGAAATATACGTTTGAAAATCCCCCCTATGCTTGAGGACCACCCTAATATATACTGTATATATATATTTTATGATTGATATAAAAATATCTTATATGTTAAGATATATTTTGCTAGAGTAAATGCCTAAACCATTTTACTGCATTTTACTGGAAACCCTTATATCAAATAACTATTTATTGTTAAATGGTAACTTCATAAGTGTCTGAAGGGCGGCTAAATCAGTATGGCCCTTGGTGCCAGGAAACCTAAATCTGCCCCTGACCTAAACTGTCTAAACCTGAAAGCATTTTGAACATCTGTATTATAACTCCCTTCAAGCAGTCTCTAAAAACTAAACATGCCCAATTCCTTTAATCCTTCACTGTATTCCAACCTTCTTTAAGCTTGGTTGCCCTACATTACATACCTTCAAGCATATCTGCATCATGCCTGTGGTGAGTTGAGCAGGCTTGAATGCAATATTCTAACTGAGGCCTAACCTAGCAATTTTATAATCTTCAGATGACTTCCTTACTTTTGTAACTAATATTCCTCTTGGCTAATAATAACTACCATTTTATTGTCTTTATTCTAGCCTCTAAGCACTGCTTAGAAAACTTCTAGATCACTACTAACTATAATGCCAAGATCTTTTTCCTGACTAACATCCTCTAACTAGTTTCCTCACATCTCATAACTAAAGTTTTCATTATTTTTGCTAAAATAGATAACTTTGCACTTTTGAACATTGAATTCTATCTGCCATTTATACAAGCCCAGGTCACTAATCTATCAAGATCTTTTTGTAGTTTAGAAATTGGGGTACTGCATCAGCACAAGCTACAGGTGTTCTCACTTTAGTTCAGTCCTGGGACTTATTGATCACACCTCATATTTGTAACTGGGGCAATTACTTTTGTATCATCTGCATAATTAAATACTGTACTACCTAATCCTTTCTCTAAATCATTTACATATAAAATAAAGAGTAGTGGACTAACACTGATCCCTGTAGTAACCCACTTTTCACTTTCTGCCACCTTGATTCACGACCATTTAAAATTATTCTCTCTTCTTTGTCTTTTAACCATTTTTCTACTCAATTTATATTTGACCCTAATATCCCAAGAAGTTTTAATTTATACAGAAGTTTCTTATGGGGAACCTCATCAAATACCTTACTAAACTCAAATTAATATCTACATCATGTCCATCATCTAACTGATTAGTTACAAACTCTAAAGTCTTGGAGATTAGACAAAATAATAGAAAAAAAGGAGTAGGTAGTATTTATAATGGGATTGTAAAAAGGTAAGGAGTAGGTAGTATTTATAATGGTATTAAAAAAAAGGTAAGGAGTAGGTAGTATTTATAATGGTATTATAAAAAAGGTAAGGAGCAGGTAGTATTTATAATGGTATTATAAAAAAGGTAAGGAGTAGGAGGTAGTATTTATAATGGTATTATAAAAAAGGTAAGGAGTAGGAGGTAGTATTTATAATGGTATTATAAAAAAGGTAAGGAGTAGGAGGTAGTATTTATAATGGTATTATAAAAAAGGTAAGGAGTAGGAGGTAGTATTTATAATGGTATTATAAAAAGGTAAGGAGTAGGAGGTAGTATTTATAATGGTATTATAAAAAGGTAAGGAGTAGGAGGTAGTATTTATAATGGTATTATAAAAAGGTAAGGAGTAGGAGGTAGTATTTATAATGGTATTATAAAAAGGTAAGGAGTAGGAGGTAGTATTTATAATGGTATTATAAAAAGGTAAGGAGTAGGAGGTAGTATTTATAATGGTATTATAAAAAGGTAAGGAGTAGGAGGTAGTATTTATAATGGTATTATAAAAAGGTGAGTAGTAGGAGGTAGTATTTATAATGGTATTATAAAAAGGTAAGGAGTAGGAGGTAGTATTTATAATGGTATTATAAAAAGGTAAGGAGTAGGAGGTAGTATTTATAATGGTATTATAAAAAGGTAAGGAGTAGGAGGTAGTATTTATAATGGTATTATAAAAAGGTAAGGAGTAGGAGGTAGTATTTATAATGGTATTATAAAAGGTAAGGAGTAGGAGGTAGTATTTATAATGGTATTATAAAAAGGTAAGGAGTAGGAGGTAGTATTTATAATGGTATTATAAAAAGGTAAGGAGTAGGAGGTAGTATTTATAATGGTATTATAAAAAGGTAAGGAGTAGGAGGTAGTATTTATAATGGTATTATAAAAAGGTAAGGAGTAGGAGGTAGTATTTATAATGGTATTATAAAAAGGTAAGGAGTAGGAGGTAGTATTTATAATGGTATTATAAAAAGGTAAGGAGTAGGTAGTATAATGGTATTATAAAAAGGTAAGGAGTAGGTAGTATAATGGTATTATAAAAAGGTAAGGAGTAGGTAGTATAATGGTATTATAAAAAGGTAAGGAGTAGGTAGTATAATGGTATTAAAAAGGTAAGGAGTAGGTAGTATAATGGTATTATAAAAAGGTAAGGAGTAGGTAGTATAATGGTATTATAAAAAGGTAAGGAGTAGGAGGTAGTATTTATAATGGTATTATAAAAAGGTAAGGAGTAGGAGGTAGTATTTATAATGGTATTATAAAAAGGTAAGGAGTAGGTAGTATAATGGTATTATAAAAAGGTAAGGAGTAGGTAGTATAATGGTATTATAAAAAGGTAAGGAGTAGGTAGTATAATGGTATTATAAAAAGGTAAGGAGTAGGTAGTATAATGGTATTATAAAAAGGTAAGGAGTAGGTAGTATAATGGTATTATAAAAAGGTAAGGAGTAGGTAGTATAATGGTATTATAAAAAGGTAAGGAGTAGGTAGTATAATGGTATTATAAGGTAAGGAGTAGGTAGTATAATGGTATTATAAGGTAAGTAGTAGTATAATGGTATTATAAGAAGTGGTATTATGGTATAATGATATTATTAGTAGTAGTATTATGCCATAATAATAATAAAAAATGGTAAATACAGTAAACAGAACATGCTGAAATAGCCACAATAATAATTAATTTCTATTATTAACCACAAATTAGAAATAATGATACAATCTTAAAGTTATAAAAATATAGATAAATGAGGCACATTATAACTATGGCATAATATAATGGAAACTTTTAACATATAATTTATATAACTTGTAATTGCACCCAATATAAGATTTTGAATTTTGCCTACATGGAATTTTGCCCAATGGAGACACCTATTAAAAACAATCAGTATACCATTGATGACAGTTTGTGGGAACAACACACAGTAATAAAGGTATTATTTGAGATATAGTGCATTGACCTATCACAGTTAGGAAAGTTGTTTTGCTCATTGCATCTCCATTGGATAAGTGTATCCCCATTAGGGTGTACCATTTTTGGGTCATTTTCAAAAAGTCAAGGTCCAGGAGTCTAATGTTGTGCCAAATGATGTCCTAAACACGAATTTTACAGGCATTTTCTAATCCGACAAATTTTGAATCCCCCCCACCCACCCTTGAAATTTTGCGCATCCCCTTTTCCTAAAAACCCCATATATCTCAAACACTATCAACTTTATCGAAAACTGTTGTAGAATAAAAATGATTTAGAATCAAACGTTCTATTAGAAAAGTTCATCAAAATAGAAATTTACTTAATTTTGAAAATTTTCATTTATTTTTTAAAAATTTAAATTAAAAAAAATTTTTGCTTGCAGTGCCTTCTTCTTAAATAAGGTGTTACTGCCACCTTTGAAGCATCACCCCAATGCAGCTTCGCGGCGATGGGCTTTGTATTTGCTAGTTATAATGCAAATCATAATTAGTTTTTATTATAACTAGCCTATACAAAGTGAGGACAACCTCAAAACTATATATATATAAAATAAAGCTAAAAATTAACACTTTATCTATAGTTGTGAGGTCCCATCGTTTTTTTTTTCCTTTATTCAACACTTTCCTCAAAAAAATAAAAAGAAACAAGTTTCCTAATTAGAAATCATTGATATAAGAGCTTTTTAAACATAAAAATAAGAAAAGACAATTTATGGTATATTTAATAACAAAAAAAAATCAGCCTCTTCTAAATTCAAACAATCTCTGCAAATAAAAATACCAAATCTATCTGTTAATGAACTATTCTTTACTGAGTTTCATTCTTTTAAGAGTCTCTTTACTAGGATCAGGAATTAGTCTTCTATTCTCTTCCACAATTTGCAAAAGACCTTGAAATTCTTCTTCATTTTGACATTTGTCATGAAAGTCTTGAACCAGCTTGATTCCTCTTTCAGCGGTATCATTGACTACTTTAATAGATGAAAGAATGTTTTTTAGTTTGTTGTAGTCATCGACCTCTTCCCATGTTGATGCTGGTTTCTTTATCCATGAGTCTGGTTTTGACCCACAGCATTGAAATAAATGCCATGAAATTGGACCTACTAGCTGATGAAGCTTTGTGTCTTCCTTTAAAATGGGGAAAACAGGTTGCCCACATACATAATTTTCTGGAACTGGATATTTGTTTAAGGATTTTGCGATCTTATCTTTTTCATCATTACTTAGCGATCCAAAGAAACTCAAAGGGACCACTTCCTCCGTCAAATACCAGTAATGATTGGCAAAAGATTTCAAAGCAGCATTTGCAACTTCCCTATCTTCCTTCTTGTAATTCACCAAATCATGATAAAACTTCAGATCATTAGCTGGACTATCTAGTGAATTAGAACATAAAAGCCAGTATTTTCCATAAATTAATGCATTAAATAGACACATTCTCTTTAATTTCTTAATCAATGATTCATCATATGATGCTTGGTGGGCAAAAGCATACATTTTATTTGTATACAAAATCATTGCCATCCACCTGGCACGGTGCATTGCACCAGGTTTCCGCCAATGACTGTTTTCTCTGGAAACCTCTCCTAAAAGCATTAAAGTTGTTTCAGCAACTTCCTTATAGTCATCACGTGGAAAGCAGTCAGATTTTCTTAAACATTGGGTCATAAATTCTACACATTCTTCCTTTAGGCCTCTTTGATACCTTGATTTAACATCAAGAACGTTGTATGTAGATTTCATATTAATTTTCTTCCATTTTGACTCGCGAAATTCTTTGAATAACTCAAACTCAGGAGATTTACTTGGGCCAAAAATGGTTTCATACACAGCACACAAAACTCTTTCAGCCACATGATGGCGGCATGCTAACCAAATCAATTTCTTTTGCAAAAGTTCTTCAAGTAACTTACAGGAACCTTTCATCCATCCTGAATTGGATGCAGTGGTATCAAATGATACTCCAAAGACATTTTGCTTCAAGTTCCATTTTTCAATACTTTGAAATACAGAAGTGGCTTGAGACAATCCAGTGGAATCATCTATTATAGAAACTGATAAAAGTTTTTCTACATTTGGGTATCCAGTAACAAGTATTGCAAGGCGGTCTTCTTGTTCTGAATATGATTTAGTAAGCAGCTTGCTATCCCAATGTACTAGGCAGTGATCAGGAGGAGTAAAATCCTTGATGCAAGTTTCATATTTTCGTTTTCTTGTCTTTCGAGCGGCTCTTGCAGGTGTGGTCCTGGAGAGAGACAGTTTTTCAATATCCTTGCCACACCTAATGGCTACTGCAGCAGCAAAAACAGTCCGTTGTCCAATAGAGAGATTAAGTCTGTCTGCAGTGGAGGAAACCAATGGCGAGGCAAGAATATTTTTGGGGCTGGAAGCATTTGAAGGTCCTGCTGTAGGTTCTGTCGGAAACTCTTCATAGCTGTCTGTCTCAGAACTGGTCGTGCTAGAAAGAAGGGTCTCTGATGTTCTGGCTGTAGCACTCACTTGCTTCACTGATTTATGTTTCTCTTTGCGTTTCTTCTCTTTCTCTAATCTAATGTACTTGCGCTGTACTTTTGATGCATAATCTGCATCTAGCAAACCTAAACATGTTTCTCGTTTTGTTCTTTGATCTTCTAAGAATGAAATATCATATGCTTTCTGAGGCTCAGTTCTCATGCAGTCTTTTGGATTAATTCAACGGCATTTTGAGAAGAGATGTCAAAAAGGGAATCCATAATTTTCATGAAATTAGAGTTCATTTTCAAAGCTTGCTCTTTTTTTGTGCTTGATTAAATTATTATGCATTTCTTCTAGATTTAACAGCATCTTCCTGCCTTTAGGGTTTTTACTAATATCTATAGTAGGAATGCATGCTTTTTGCCATATTATTAGTAGCTTCTGTAGAACTTCATTAACAGTAGAATCTTTTGTAACTTTTGGACCCTTATACTGCATTCTCCGTAAATAAATAAAATGGCTTAGAACATCTTTATTGGATGGTAAAACAATTTTAGATGAACTCATAATATCAGCCTGCAAGCGACCAAGAATAAAGTCATGCTGTTTTGTAGCTGTTTGACTCATTTTTTATTTATTTTTCAAATAAAGCAGTCTGAAAAGAAACAATAAGAGTAAAAACCGTGGCCGGACAGTTTGCCTACGGACAGTTTGCCTACGGACAGTTTGCCTACTGGACATTATGCCTATGGACACCATGCCTACCGGACATGATGCCTAACGGACATGATGCCTAACGGACATGATGCCTAACGGACATGATGCCTAACGGACATGATGCCTAACGGACATGATGCCTAAAGGACATTTCGCATCTACACTCTTTCATGACGAGAATATTTTCTTAATTTTTTTTATTATATAGTGAACAACTGTGGTATATTTATCCTTACCTTATTTAACTTATTTAACTTATTTAACTTCAGATTCATGCAAAAGAATTAATTCAGGTTAGGTAGGTTAGGTAGGTTAGGTAAGGTTAGGTTAGGTTAGGTTAGGTAGGTTAGGTTAGGTAGGTTAGGCAAGGTTGTTAGGTTAGGTTAGGTAAGGTAAGGTTAGGTTAGGTTAGGTAAGGTAGGTTAGGTTGGTTAGGTTGCTTTTGTTCCTCTTCAAGATGTTAGCAACACGTTTGAACGATTTACAGCTGTTTTTGACGAGGAAACGGACGAGATCTTGGAAGACTTTCTAACCTATTTCGAGGCTACGTGGATTGGAATTCTGCAGCGAGGACGAAGAAGACGGCCTGCTTTTCCGCAACAACTCGATAGAGGGCTGGCACAGAGCCTTCGACCTACGAGTCGCCATTACACACCCAACTCTGTGTCGACTTGTAGACCGATTGCGTAATTAAAATAAAATTAAATATATGAAAATGAAATAAAATGAAATAGAATGAAATAGAATGGAATAAAATCGATGCCTCAATAAGCTGCGTCTGTTAGGCGTGTCGTCCTTTAGGCATCATGTCCGTTAGACATAATGTCCGGTAGGCATGGTGTCCATAGGCATGGTGTCCATAGGCATAATGTCCATAGGCATAATGTCCAGTAGGCAAACTGTCCGTAGGCAAACTGTCCGTAGGCAAACTGTCCGTAGGCAAACTGTCCGTAGGCAAACTGTCCGTAGGCAAACTGTCCGTAGGCAAATTGTCCATAGGCAAACTGTCCTAGTACCGTAAAACAATGCTTGTTTATTAAAATTCAATGTAAAAAAGGATTTTTAAATTTGGATTATACTCACAATATACTCATAAATAATGTAACTTAAGCACCTTATTTTATATTAATACAATAAGGTGCTCTTGGACAAAAGAAAATGAAAATTTTCAAAATTACGTAAATTTCTATCTTAATGAACCTTTCTAATAGAACGTTTGATTCTAAATCATTCTTATTCTATAACATGTTTCGATAAAGTTGATAGTTTTTTAGATATATGGGGTTTTTAGGAAAAGGGGATGGGCAAAATTTCAAGGGGGGTGGGGGGGATTCAAAATTTGTTGGATTAGAAAATGCTTGTTAAATTCGTGTTTAGGACATCATTTGGCACAACATTAGACTCCTGGACCTTAACTTTTTGAAAATGACCCAAAAATGGTACACCCTAATAGGTGACTTTTTGTTCAATAATATTTACAATATATATACACAAATACAATAATGGGAGGAAATAAAGTGTTTCTTCTGTGAATTGTGAAATGAAATTAATAATGGTGCTTGTCTGAAATTCATAGGTATAGCATTCCAGATATCTGCCCCTTTGTAGGAGGGAACATTTCCCACAATTTGCATTAAATAATTTGGTTTATGCATGAAATCATTGGGAAGTCTTGTAAATGATTATGGTTGGTCTGATGGGGAATAATCAACCCATAAATGGGTGAAGTATAGTTGCTATTATTAGCAACTTTGTACATACTGACACTAACAAAGGTTTCTTAATCTTGTTATTCCTAATAGTTCTGAAAGGGCTGCATCTATATGTTATATATCCTCTAAAATTCCTTTGAATCTAGCCAGCAAGAGTATTTTTATTGGCAACTTCATTATCAGGTAATTCCAGGTCAGATCATGCAAAAAAAAATTAAATTTTATACCACACCCCATCCAATTTTCCTATAATTTGTTGTATAGCATTGTTTGTACCAAAAAACCTAAAATTTCAAGTTTCAGATTAATCAGACTTACAGTTCAAAAGTTATGGCCCTTCCAACTTTGTGGGGTTCTCAAGGACACCCAAATTACAAATTACCATATTTTAGCCCCTAATTGAGATAGAAGAATGACTCAAATTGCATTTGAAAGGTAATTTGTCAAATATTAAATGAGTAGCTATAGACAATTTAAGGTGGAGTGAAAAAATCAAAAGTGCCAGGATCAAAATTGAGGGGGGGGGCCTAGATTGTTGTCTTTTGTCCAGGATTAAACTTTAAAACCAATTTTGGGTGGTTGCATACAAAACTGACTGCTACTGGCCAATTTATACAAACTGTATGTGTGCACAACCAAAATTTGAACCCAGTGACCTATCTCAGGTTCTGGACATGATAAACAATTTAAAAACTGTTTATGATGTATTTTTTACCTCTGAAGCAGATTAAAACATTTGCAGAGGGGTGCAGGCTCAATAATGCATCAAAAATCTATATTTCCTCATTTTTGCTCAAAAAATGCAATTTTTCTGCCCTTTTTCTCCAAATAGTTTTTTATTTGAAATTATATTTTATATTTTTCTTTTCAGGTTGAATTTATAGAATTGATAAATACATGTAACTTTATTGCCAAAAAATACTGCATAGTAGGATGTTAAGATGCAGTGACATTTCTTCAAATTCTTGATGGAGGTCACAGATTTTAAAGCACAGACTCATTCCCTAACAGAAAGCTTCCTCTTGGTAAAGATGTCATCCAATGTGTAATGGCAGAAGAGAACTGGACAACCAGACAAGCAGCTGATACAGTTGCACTAAGTCTGATTGAACACTGGATTTTGTGCAAATGTCTATCCAATTTCACAATCTAGTGTCACTAGCAAGCTTCAGGATCTAGTCAAAGAATTTTTGAGGCAAGACTCAAATTTTCAGTCCCTTATAAAAAGATTTAAAATATATGTCATACTTTTGTAAATTTTGTAGTTACATACATTTATTTGTTTGTGATAGTAATTTTATTAACATAATCATGTGATTCAGTGATTTGCAAATCATAAGAACAATTGATAATAAATTCTGTTTTGACTAGAACTTAACTTAGGGTTTATAATTGAAATTTGCATTCACAACATTAAAGTTTGGGTAATTTTGTAGGTTTGATAGATATCCAAAAAAGAAACATGGTGACAAGTTCTGCGGTGATCTTTCTTCCTTCATTAAAAAAAACTTCCAAGTTGTTTGACATTTTCAAGAATGAAACAAAATTATTAGCAACTGCATTTTATTTTTGTTCTAAAATGTATACAGAGTACAGCGCATGGGTTCAACAAACTCATTAAACATAATACAACATAACATAATACAGTAAACCCTCGTCCAACACGGGGGTTAGGTTCCTCAAGAATGGTGTGTTAGGTAAATCCATGTTGGACAAACTTAATACTTTATGGGATAAATGAGGATATATGAACATGGCCGCGTAAAGTCTCCCATTAATACTTAGATACGTAGATTCTTTATTCACGCAAAAATGAATTTCCCTACCTATATTGGATATGAAATAAGAACATAATAAAATCATAAACAATGATATTTACATGTGATAAATAAAAATATATTAAATGAAAATACCATGTATCTTTTCTTCACTCTTTCAGATAGTGCAAATTCACACTGAACAAACATGCATTGGATGAGGGTTTACTGTAATTAACAAATTTCTCAACTGAAACCTGCGAACTGTGATTAACTACGAGAAAGAATATATTCACATGATACTCGTGGCCAAGTGATGTTATGCTCATACCACCACACAACTTATCTAGAATCTTGATTTTTTTGGCAAATTCATGTCATAACCTTACGACTTTTCTTCTCTTCACTATCACTTGCAGATGCTTTACATTTTGGTGCCATACTGCTGTCTAAGGGTAATAGCAAAACAATGGCAAAATACAACAAAAACAATCCAACACAACTTCATTGAACTTAACACATTAATGGGACTGAGACAAAGGGTGATGTGAGAGGGAGGGAGATGCAGGAGTGTTGGCATGTGTACAGTACTACTGTATTAGAGCATGTTTGGTGGACCATGTATAATCAAATTTTCCACTTTTGGCAAATAATTGTTCGTATTTATTTTTTCTGTGTATAAGCAAATTCACACTGGACAAACACGCGTTGGATGAGGGTTTACTGTAATTAACAAATTTCTCAACTGAAGTCTGCAAACTGTGACTAAGTACTAGAAAGAATATATTCACACTTAAACTTGTATGACAGTAACTTAGAAGTACAAGCATCAACTGGGTGAGTATAATATAGGTACCACACTAAAAACTTTTATGGCTCCACTAATTTAATCTCTTTTGGATAGAAAGAGTAGGCAATTTTAATACCACACAGGATATTTGGATTGGACATAGGTTGAATCATTTCACTTTGTCTTACCCAGCAAATATCTTCCTTCTCTGGAAAATGGTATTTATTAGGACCTCCTGAAGATGTTAAAAAGCTAAGCTAATTTGGTAATCAGCAAATTCTTCTGAACTGTCTTTGCTTATTCCAAGCCAGATTTTACTATCATACTTACAAGCAACAAATTGGCCAATATGATACTCAGTATCTTTGTTTACAAGCAGACTGCTCTAGCCCTGTTCAACTTGACTTATTCTAAACAAAGTAGGATTTTCTGAATCAGATGTTTGATAAGCCTGTATCTGGTTCCTTGACTTAGGTACAATTCTGTGCAAGCCTCTTGTGCCCTTGATTAATATAGCTTCATTAAGCCTATTAGACAGATGTAATTTATTTGATTCAACCTCCTGCTTAGTAACAAAGAAAAAGTTAGTGATTTGAAGTGCTTAGTACTAAAATCATATAAAGCAGCATAAAGCAGTTCGTTGTAGACTAGCCTTTGCTATATACACCTCTTTTTACTATTCCTCTAATATCATCACACACATTTTTACCATGACTTGTAGCAAAGAAATTCCACTTGGATTTGACACCAAAATCCTGTTCATGATAGCAGATTGATGAAACTGAATCTATTCTCATATTGTCCACAGTAGCAGATTATCATTGAGGAAATTGAGGATGAAGCCTCAGGCCCCCAATCAACTGAGTTTCAATGATATAATTTGATTTCACAAACTTTTTTCATTAAATATGACAGAGTAAACAAACTGACAAATTCCCCATTTTATTTTATGTTTTATAGGCCCTAATTTAAAGTTTGTCTAATACTGTTTTGTTTTAGCAAATGGCAAAATACACTGTGTTAAGGTTCTTTTGAGTTTGTTTCTCAATTCACCTAAGCACTGTACATATAATTCGTGTAAATGTACTATGTACTGTACATGTATTGTTAATAAAAATCTATAGAAAAGGGCCCCCAAAATAAAATTAGCCTCAGGCCCCAAGTACAGTTAATCTACCCCTGATTGCCCACTGCATCCATCAGAAAAGTAAATAACTTTTTGTACATTGGGGAATCTAGCTTTTATATCTTTTATCAAATATTGCTGAAAAGTATGAACTGCTGAAGTTCAGTGCTCAAGACAGTCACTGACAATGCAATAACTAGTGTGGCTTAATTCCCCATCCTTCTTATGATAGACTACAAATGGGTGAAGTGTTGCCTGATCATTTGTCCAGTGAAAACTCTGAGGGGCATCCTGAGTAATAAATGAATAGTTTTCAGCAAAATCCCCTAGTACAAGGACATCATTACTTTGAAGATTCTATTTTATATTCTTCATATGTTGACTCTGACATTTTGCAATGTAGTGATGACATGTGAGGGAGAAAATGGCTTCTTAAAGAATTTCAATAAACTCCTCTAGTGTAGCTGTATTGCTTTGCAAAAGTGACCAGTCTATAGTAGTCCATTGAACATATTGTACTGTATCTCTATCAATACTGACAAGGTATTCAAAACCTTTGCTTCACCAATACTACCAGTAGTGATGTGAGGTGAGAATATTCTCATTCTCCAAGAATATTCTCCAAAATATTATTTGCTGAGAATATTCGAGAATTTTCTTTTTTCTTAGTTTTAAAACATTTAGATTGTTTTGCAGCTTTTTAGAGAATTCTAGAATATTTCAGAACCTTATGGAACTTTCTAGAATGTGTGAGAATATTCTAGACGACTCCAGAACATTCTAGAATACTCCGGAATTGGGAGAAAATAGTACAGGGTATCCATAAATTATTCATTATAAGCCTTAATAAATTTGTTATTATAGGAGCTATCTTAAAACAGTTTGTGGCAATTAATAACACAAGAAATTTTTTTCTTTATTTCGCAGAACATCCACTAGGGGCACAATTGCGACAGTGAAGGAGAAAGCAATGTGTGTGCTGTGGATGTGAGAAACCAAATCTCCAATTACTGTACAGAGACATTTCGGGAGGAATATCAGGAAACTCCACCAACAAAGCAATCACTCAAGCGATGGCTGAAACAATTTCAAGAAACTGGCAGTGTGCTACATCAGAAAGGAGCTGGTAGGCCTAGTGTGTCTGAAGATAAGACAGCAGGAATTCAGGAGGCGTTTATCCGAAGTCCTACAAAATCCATCCGCCGAGCAAGCCAAGAACTGCAAATACCGCGTTCAACAGTGCATAAAGTGGTTCATAAGAGGTTGAAATTTTATGCTTACAAATTGCAAACCTTGCAGAAACTTCTACCAAATGACAAACCCAAATGGGTACAGTTTGCTGTCGACATTCTTGACTGTACTGATGAAGATGAGCATTTTTTGAACAATGTCATTTTCAGTGATGAAGTGACATTCCATCTGTCTGGTAAAGTCAATAGACACAATTGCCATATATAGGGATCAGAAAATCCGCATGAATTTATTGAACACAAACACGACAGTTCCAAGATAAACGTTTGGTGTGCTCTCTCCCATAACCGTGTGATTGGACCATTTTTCTTCCATGAGAACACTGTGAAGGCTACAAATTACCTAGATATGCTTGAATGGTATGCTGCATGCACCTCAGCTTGAGGATATGCAGCCCCGTGTGTTCTTTCAGCAAGATGGGGCACCATCACACTGGAGCTTAGAAGTGCAGAGGTTCCTCAATGAAAAGTTCCCTTCTCGTTGGATCGGGCGAGATGGCCCTATTCCATGGCCTCCTCATTCCCCAGATATCACGCCTCTGGATTTCTTTTTATGGGGCTACACAAAGGACAGAGTGTATGCAAAGAAGGTTAATAACATCACAGAATTAAGACACCAGATTGAAGAGACATTAGCTTCCATCACGCAAGACATGCTTCCTAATGTTTGGAACGAAATCATCTATCGCCTTGATGTTCTGCGTGCTACCAATGGGGCTCACGTGGAGGTTTACTGAATTAAAACAAAAATTTCTTGAGTTGTGTTATTAATTGCCGCAAACTGTTTTAAGATAGCTCCTATAATAACAAATTTATTAAGGCTTATAATAGGGTGAATAATTTATCGACACCCTGTATATAAAGGATGGCAAATCGTTTCCTTGGTTAGTTGTGGTTGTGTATAGCAAGATCAAGTATCTACATGTGATTTCCTTGTGAATTGTGATAATTTTATGAAATATTTTATTAATTTCCATATAATTTTGAAAAAATCAAAATAAAAATCATAATTTTTTTTATTTATTAGCTATTTATTAGCTATTATACTGAAAAACTGAAATTGAATACTTCATTACAAGGGATATATATTTTTTCTTTCTAAACTGTTCTGTGTGATATATTTTATTAATTTCTATATATAATTTTGAAAAAATCAAATTAAAAAAAAATCATGATTTTTTCATAAAAAAGCTATTACACTGAAAAACTGAAATTGAATACTTAATTATTATAAGGGATATTTTTATTTGTTTCTAAAGTGTTTTGTCTGATATATTTTATTAATTTCTATATAATTTTGAAAAAATTGAAAAAATTGAAAACAAAAAAATTAAAAAATCAATTGATTTAATCAGGTGATTAAATCACCGCCATCCCTGGTAAATACTGTACTTTGAATTGAAATACAGTCTTTATACAGAGTGTACATAAAGTCAGGATCTATTTTTGTGAAGCACTTGGAAATTATATGGAATTCAATCATAAAATGATAAAGTGGTAACATTTATTAAATAATTAAGAGTAGGATTCGACGTGACACCCATCAGTATCCCTGCATAGCTCAAATCATTCCGCAGCATTTCTAAACACATTCTGGAGCATTTGCAGGGTTATGTTATCTGCAGCAGTTCGTATACGTAAGTTTTCAACTCGTAATCTTCATCTGATAGACATGCGATTCGATAAAGCCCCATGCAAAGAAATCTAAAGGGGTTAAATCTGGTGATCTCGCTGGCCAAGGTCTGTTGCTTCCACGTCCGATCCAGTGATTTGGAAAACGTCCATTTAGATCAGTGATGCACAAACCCTGGCCCGCGGGCCAAATGTGGCCCCCACGGGTCTTTTCAATTCAATGAAAAAGTGAAAAATCTGAAATATTACCCCTGGTTATAAAAATGCATATTTATAAAAAATAGAATATCTATATATCTGGCCCCTACATATAAAACAGATGGTTGGTTTGGCCCTCATCAAAAAAGTTTGTGCACCACTGATTTAGATAATCCTGAACAACTTTGGCATAGTGACAAGGAGCACCATCATGTTGATAGACGGCGGTACTAACAATCCTATCCCCAATCAGCTGAGGTTCAAGGAATTGCTGCAACATGTCCAGATAAATAAGCCCCATAACTGTAGCTTCAGCAAAGAAAAAAGGACCATAAACCTTAGATTTTGTTAAACCCATCCAGACATTAACTGGATTTTGGATGAAATCATTCGGTCTTTCATCTGCCCAAATTCGACAGTTATGGCGATTTACTTTTCCACACGTATGGAAAGTGGCTTCATCACTAAAGAGAATGCTGTCCATTAAATTATCACTCCAGATTTGTTCTACGAGATCAGCACACACAGCACTTCATCGAGGGAAATCTTCCTCATGTAAATCATGTAAAACCTACAAATGATAGCTTTTCTTCTGCAAATTAACTTTCAGAATTTTGTGCACAGATGACGTCAGGAGGCCGAGTCTGTGTGATGCAGCACGAACGGACGTAAGTGGCTCCTCAGTGCTAATTCCGCATACTGCATTCACGGTAAGATCTGACATACACAGTCGTCCTGATCTTGCTTCATCATTTACAGATCCCATTCGTTTAAATTTGTTCACCAATTTTCGTATTGTCTTGTCTATTGGCCCCGGCTTATGAAATCTCCTTCTAAACTTCTCTCTGTCATTGAATTTCTTTCCCTCGATTCACCAAATTACTATTGCCACACACTCTTCTGTATTCATTCTAAGGGCTTCTGAAAAGAAAAATAGAAAAAAATAATTATTTCACAAAAATAGATCCTGACTTTATGTACACCCTGTACAATGATCCAATAAATTTTTTGCATTAGTTAATTTATTTATTTCTTCACTCATCCTTATCATTCACTTCTGATTTAGAATTTCTCTATTTTGACAGGAACTGAAGTTAAGTTGTATCGGAATAGTTGAAAAAACCCTCAGATGTTCTAAAAAAGAAAATTCTCAAAAATTCTCGGTTCAGAGAATATTCTCAAGAAAATTCTCGAGAATATTCTCCTAAAGATTATTCCCAAGAATTTTACAACATTAACTACCAGGACATTCTAGATATCTATGTAGCATAGTTAGAATTATTGATATCACAAACACTTTTTTCCATAAGAGTATGGTATGCAAGTTTAGGATTTTGGTGATAGGTACAAACAAACTCTGTGTGTTCCTTTCCCCCAGCAATAACACACCATTTAGGTCTTAAATTTGCAAATGATGAAAAGCCAACACTAACATCAGTTTCCTTATATTTTGCATACAGTTCTTTTAAATTACCTAGTAAGAGACATTTTTGTCTGTACTCCTTTTCACCTTTTTTCTTATACTGACACACTCGGTTTTCCCTGCACATATCCGACTTACTTGAAGTTACTTCATCATCTTCATAGAAAGCCTTTACTCTGGATATTGTTTCTTCAGTCAGTATTTTTCCTTTAATGTACTTGGGAACTTGGGTGCCACATGAATTGTCAGTCGATAATCTGAGGGTGCGGGTAAACATTAGCACAGCTCTTCATTCTCGTGAACTCCAAGATCCATTTTTGCACTGTTTAGTGACTGGTAATGAAAAGTGGATACTGTACCAGAATGTTAAGCGCCATTGACAGTGGGTTTGTGTCGGAGAACCTGCGACACCACAGCCAAAACCAAATCTTCACCCTCGGAAGGTGTTGCTTAGTGTTTAGTGGGATAAAGGTGGTGTAATACACTTTGAAACCTTACCACACAACCAAACAATCACCGCTCAAGTCTACTGTCAACAACTGGATCGATTGAACACTGCAGTAAAAGAAGAGAGACCACCTTTGGTTAATCTGAAAGGAATCGTGTTCCACCATAACAACGCACATCCTCATACTGCTCGGATCACTTCTGCAAAAATTGAGGAGCTTGGGTAGGAAAAACTTCCACATCCTCCAGACCTTGTGCCTTCAGATTATCATCTCTTCAGGAGTCTGCAAAACTATCTTGACGAGAAACAGTATATTTCTTTAGATAACCTGTACACCAGTCTTTGTACGGTTTTTGCCTCAAAACTGCCTGAATTTTATAAACATGACATTGAAAAGCTTGTAGGACATTGGCAGAGCGTCACTGATTACGATGGAAAATATATACTAGATTAAAAAGTTTCAGTTGAGTTTTTTTTTTTCCTTCAAATTCCGATCTAAAAAATGACATTACTCATGGGATGACCTGATAGTTTTGTTGAGAGAGGACCGACTGTTTAATCAGCTGCCCAAAGACCTAAGGAACACAAGTGGTGTTGCAGTGGACATCTTCAAAAGAAGATTAGAAGCCTGGCTCAGAACAATCCCCAATGAGCTGGGTGTACCTGGCTATGTGAGGTGGAGAGTACAAGAAAGTTCTAGGGATGTACCAATATCGCTTTTTAGCCAATAACCAATAGGGTACTGATAATTAAAAATAGTATTGGCCAATAACCAATACCGATATCCAGCTAAGGTTTATTAGTTTGTCATATTTTTGTAACATATTCATAATTTATTTTGTGTTGAAAATTTGTCAACAAAGCACTAATCCTTTTCATTAAAGATGGCAACACTGCAACAAGTTATGTGAAGTGATAAAACAATAAAATATTGGAAATTTCATCCTCTAGTCTTTTATTCATAATGTTGGAAAAATCATACTTTTGAAATATGAGCCAATACCAATACCGACAAAAATCTACTGATATCACCAATACTGATATATTGGTACATCCCTACAAGAAACCAACTCACTACTTCACCAGGCTAACTCGAAGGGATGGGGTGACAAGCTTGACCTTCGTGAAATGAGGAATCATCGGATGGAACATTTGAAAGGTGTATATATTAGGGATATACCATACCGATATATCAGTAGATTTTTATCGATATCAGTATCAGCCAATATTTCAAAAACTTATGATTTTTTCAAAAATTATGAATAAAAGACTATTTAGAGGATGAAATTTCCAATATTTTATTGTTTTATCACTTCGCATCTATATATAAAATATTTATACATAATAATATATATATATATACCGTATATATATAAAATATTTATATACAATAATAATGGTAATTATTCATTTTTTGACCCAGTCTCTTTTTATAATGAGAGCAAACGTTTCTGGTCAATTTGGAGGTGCTCTGCACGAATCTGCCATCCGTTTCCTGTGCAAATGCGTAGTTTTCGAGATATTGTCATCTCATAAACTATGCATTTGCACAGGAAATGGATGGCAGATTCGTGCAAAACACCTCAAAATCGACCAGAAAAGTTTGCATTCGTGCTAAACACAACCTAACCTAACCTAACCTAACCTAACCTAACCTAACCAGTCACC
This sequence comes from Bathynomus jamesi, assembly GCA_023014485.1. Lineage (NCBI taxonomy): Eukaryota > Metazoa > Arthropoda > Malacostraca > Isopoda > Cirolanidae > Bathynomus > Bathynomus jamesi. The sequence goes on from JAJOZX010000071.1 coordinate 2,206,831, forward strand.
TTATTTTGGAGGATATAGTTCTGCAATTGCAGTAAGGAAGTGATGCAGAACTGTAGAATCATCAGGATGTTCTGCCAGAAACAAGTATCGTGCAAAATATTTCCGGTAATGAGGATGCCATGTGCCCTTAAAGATAGAAACAGTAAATCCACACTCACGCTTATTTTTTGGATTTTTTTTACGGCACCTAAACACCTTCGAGTCTTGTCTTAAAATACAGGCAGTATTACATTTAGGGCAAATCACGGATGTTGGAATTATGCTGTGATTGGAAAAAACATCTAAACTTTTATCTTCATCGAGGCCAACAAGGCAGATTAGGTCTTCGAAATCAAGTTCACAAGATTGACACGTCATAACAGTAGAACGAAAATCACCACACTAACCAGAAACAGAAAGAAGTAGCCAAAGCAAGAAAAAGTAGCCAAAAAAAGCCAAGAAAAATCTCCAAAAAAGTCCAAAAAAGGTAGCCCAAATAAACAAACCCACCGAAACTTATATACATACATATTAGAAAGTAGAAAATATTTTTTTTTAAAAAGTACATTTTATACAAATTTGCACAAGATAATATATATATTTTCTTATTCAGTTTTGATTGGTTATTCAATATATATTGCTGTTATAGCTGGGTGTGACTGGGTCAAAAAACGAATATTTATACATAATAATATATATATATATACGGTGTGCCTGAATAGTTGCTTATTAAGCGTACATGAGCATAATTATGATATCTGGTAATTACAAGTATTTTTCTTTCTTTTCAGCAAGATTGTTAAAAAAGTTAAAAAATTTGTGCTAAAAGCTAAGGCTTGTAACTAAAAAAATATTTAATCAGGAAGACTGAAATTTTTTGTAGAAGACAACCACTTAATAAGGTAACTTCATACTGGTTTATACTTCATAATATTAATTAGGTACAGGGTGCGGGTCTCCTTTGTACGCTGGGGTAAAAGGGACCGCTATTTTCCATGTTTTCTTTGAATCAAAATTTTACAGAAATGTTCCTTTTCACAGACAATGCCACGCACTTACGTCAAGAAGGAAGGTGTCCGACGGTTGGGGTACACCCAGGAGGATATGGCCCGAGCTTTAATCGACCTCAACAATGGTGAATCCGAGAGGGTTGTAGCCGCACGGTACCAGATCCCCAAAACGACCCTCCACAAGCGCTTCCACAGCCAAGTCCAACGAGGTGGACAATCTGGCAGGCACACAGCATTGACAAACGGAGAGGAAGAGGCCATCGCTCATAACCTGGCCACCCTCGGCGACTTCGGACTGGCATTTGACATGAAGGAAATGTGTTTATTTATCCAGGACTACCTGAACAAAATGGACAGGACGGTGTCCATGTTCACGGACAACCTTCCTGGCCGTGACTGGGCCTATGCATTCCTGAACCGTCAATCCACCATCCTCTCTCAACGACACTGCCAGAACATCTCTCGAAAACGGGCAGCAGTGACGGAGACAGACATACGGGCCTATTTCCAAAATTTGGAAATCACTGTTCAAGGGGTCCCCCCCTCCAATATCATCAACTACGATGAGACGAACCTCACGGATGACCCAAAGTCCAAGTTGATGATATTCCGGAGGGGACTTAAGCACGCAGAAAGGATCATGAACACCACGAAGTCGTCCACCTCCATCATGTTCGCATGCACACCCAACAGCATTTCCTTAGCACCCTACGTGGTGTATAAGGCAGAACGCCTGCAGGACTCTAAGTCCGGATGGTTTGATTCAGACTTGTTCTACAATTGGCTGCTCAAGGTGGTCGTGCCCTACGTCCAATGGCTGCCCAGGGGAGAACCCAAGGTGCTCTTGGGGGACAACCTCACGAGCCACATGTCGCTTAGGGTGGCACAGGTGTGCAAGAGATACAACATCCGCCTCACATTTCTACCTCCAAACTCAACTCACTTCCTGCAGCCCCTAGACGTGGCCATCTATGGGCAGCTGAAGAGGGTTTGGAGAGAAATACTGATGAGGTGGAAGCAAGGCATTGGAGCACACCTCGCTTCAATGCCAAAATGGTCAATCCCGAAGATCCTGCTGGAGCTCTTGCAACTAATGGAGCCAAAGTGGGAGCCCCTAGCTGCCGCGGGCTTCAAGAGCTGCGGCATCTACCCTTTCGACCCGGAACATGTTCTCTCCAAAATGCGCCATGATGTGCCGGCTGGTGCGACGACGCCGAGGAAGAACGTCAGCCCCCACCTCTTATCGTACCTGAAGGAGCTGCGCGAGTCGAGTGTGCAGCAAACCCAAGGAAGAGGCAGAGGTAGAGGCAGGGCTCTACAACTCACCCCCGGCCAAAGCATATCCGCTCGGGATCTTGCAGACCAGGGGCCCTCAGGTGCAGCAGCACCTCCTCCCCAGCACAGACGAATCATGTACGACGATTCATCATCATCAGAGGACGAACCAGAACCCCTGTTCCCTTCTGATGACGAGGATGAAGAGCCGGCCGCGCCCCCAACAGCCACCAGCGATATTGAAGAAGATACCCTCCAGCCGAACGATTTTGTCCTCGTTCGGTACCGCCCCACCAGCCAACAGCCTTACCACTATGTGGCGAAGATCATAAAAAGGCATGGGCACGACTGGGTTCTTCGATTCTTCAGGAAAACTGAACACGGAAAAACACCAAGAGGACAACTCGCCTTCCGGGAACCACCCACGATTGACGAGGCTGTGGTGGCCCCAGAAGCCCTGGTGTTCAAGCTAAAGGTGGCCAACATCTACAAGTCAGTCATCCTGTTCGAAGATGTCTTCAGGAAATGCCTTATGCGCTAAAGTTTACTCCGGTCCCCTTTCCCCCGAAACTGGTCGCTTTTCCCCCAGCAACAGAGTTCAACACCGTCTTTCATAATCTCTACCTCTTGATATCAAACCAAAGGAATATTTTGCTACTGTTATTTTATATACGCAGGTCAAGGCCTGCATGTTGAATATATTTGGTAAATAAAAGGAAAAGTTTGTACAAATTTTGCCTATCATTATCCTTCCAAAAAAACCCGCCAAAATCGGTCCCTTTTCCCCCATCTGACGGCCGTCAGATGGGGGAAAAGGGACCATGCGGGGGAAAAGGGACCAAAATGGTGGTGCAATGAAATTTTTGTAACTGATGCCCTAGAATTCCATTATGGCAATTGCATAGGTGCATCTCGAGTACAGTAGTTATATTTGCAGTGTACGTGAGCAGAATTCGGAAATTTTGGAATTTACTATTTTTTTCTTATTTTTCAGATTTGAATTGATGACTGTGAATAAGTTTGTTGGAAATGCTAAGAATTAGACAATAAATTCTAATCACTGCACAACACTGAAATTTTACGTGAAGCAGCACTATTTAGTAAGGTAACTGCATACTGATTTATAATTAATAATAATAATAATTTAGGAGCGCGTACAGTTCATTTTTCTGCGGTGGGGTAAAAGGGACCGCTATTTACATTTTTTATTTTCAACCAAAATTTTACAGTTTTCTTTTTTACAGACAATGCCACGCAATTACGTGAAGAAGGTTGGTGTGAAGAGGCTGATGTACACCCAGGATGACATTGCCCGAGCACTCGTTGACAGGGCGAAAGGGGATTCCGAGAGGGTCGTCTGCCAGCGCTATGGCATCCCAAAAACAACGCTTCACAAGCGGTATCACGGGAAAGTGTTACAAGGCGGTCAGTCAGGCCGCCACATGGCACTAACGAATGGCGAAGAGGTCATAGCGCAGAATCTGGCAACCCTCAGTGACTTCGGCTTGGCATTCGACATTAACCAGATGTGCCTGTTCATTCAGGAACATCTAAACAAAATGGATAGGTATGTGGTCCAATTCAGGGAAAACCTCCCTGGCAGGGATTGGGCATACAGCTTCTTAAAATGGCAATCGAGAATCCTTACACAACGCCACTGCCAAAACATATCCCGAAGACGTGCAGCGGTAATGGAAATGGAGGTACGGGCGTACTTCCGGAATCTTCAGAAGCAGCTTGAGGATGTACCTCAGGCCAACATCATAAATTATGATGAGACCAATCTGACGGACAACCCTAAATCCAAGTTGTTAATCTTTCGTAAGGGCCTCAAGCATGCAGAGTGTATTATGAATACGACCAAATCATCGACCTCTGTCATGTTTGCATGCATGCCGACCGGCATTGCACTGGCACCATACATGGTCTACAAAGCTGAACGTCTGCAGGATTCCTGGGTGATGGGCGGGCCCCTTGACGCGAAATACAACCAGTCGAAGTCAGGTTGGTTTGATGCTGATTTATTTTATGACTGGCTAATGCAGGTTGTTGTGCCCTATATACAGAACCTTCCTAGGGAGGAACCGAAGGTTCTCTTGGGAGACAATCTGCCAAGCCATATATCATTAAAGGTTACTCAGGTGTGTGAAAAGTATGGCATCAGCATGACATTTCTCCCTCCAAACTCGACTCACTTCCTTCAGCCCCTGGATGTAGCTGTGTATGGGCCGCTGAAGAGAATTTGGAGGGACATCCTGACAAGGTGGAAGACGGGCATCGGGGCGCACCATGCGGTCATGCCGAAGTGGTGCATCCCCAAGCTGCTGCTGGAGCTAGTACAGCTCATGAAACTGAAGTGGGTTCCGCTTGCCACTGCCGGATTCAGGAGTTGTGGTATTTCCCCTTTCGATCCAGAAAGAGTCCTGTCTAAAATGAGGCAAGATCAGCCGACTGAAATAGGCACACCCAGGAAGAACATCAGTCCCAACCTCTTAGCCTATTTGAAGCAGCAGAGGGAGATGAGCGTGTGCCACCGACAAAAACGAGGGAGAGGGAGGGCGCTACAATTGGAACCAGGTATGAGCATCTCAGCTTGGGACCTGGCAGACCAGGGGCCTTCTTCGGCACCTCCTTTCCGGCCCAAGCGCATAGTGTATGCAGATTCATCCGGAGATGAGTTTGAGAGTTCTGCGGATGAAGAGGCGGAGGTGACGGTGTCTCGAGAGTCGGAGGAGGAGGAAGCGGTGGTTGCGAACAGTGACATTGATGAAGACAAATTAGTGCCTAACGATTTTGTGCTTGTGCGCTACCGGTCAACAGGCCAGCAGCCTTACCACTATGTGGCGAAAGTGATCAAGAGGCAGGGGACAAAATGGCTCCTACATTTTTTCAGGAAAACAGGGAAAGCACCCAAAGGTCATTTTACTTTCAAGGAGCCCCCTAGTATTGACGATTCTGTGGTGGCAAGCGATGCCCTTGTGTTAAAGTTAACCGTTGCGAAGGTTTACAAGTCGGTTGTAATGTTCCGAAATGTGTTCGGAAGGCGCCTCATGCGCTGAACGTAATGTGGTCCCTTTTACCCCGACCACCCCTCCCGTTGGAGGCTTTTCTATTTTAGTATATTTTTGTATGTTTCATAAGTACATTTAAGTTGTTGTAGTGTTATATACACGGGTTAGTATGTCATTTTTCAAGATTGGTACTCAATAAAAGGAAATCTTTGTAATTTTTTATTTCATTATTTTCCTAAACAAAAAAAAAAACTCGAAAATGGTCCCTTTTCCCCCATCTGACGGTATATATATAAAATATTTATACATAATAATATATATATATACAAAATATTTATACATAATAATATATATATATATAAAATATTTATACATAATAATACATATATATATATAAAATATTTATACATAATACATATATATATATAAAATATTTATACAGAATAATATATATAAGCACACGGGACAAAAAATTAGTCACCCCTCTCAGAATGTACCTAATAACATGTGACGGCGCCTCTGGCCTTGATAACCGCACGAATCCGGCGAGGCAGAGACTCTACGAGGTTGTGCATGTACTGAACATCGATTTGCTGCCACTCATTCATCAGCCAGTCCCAAAGTTCCACCAGAGTCCATGGGTGTCTATTCCTGCGCTTCACTTTCTGTTTCCAGCCTGAACAACACCTTCGACGCATTCAGGATTAAAGGCTTCATTGGACCTGCGATGTACTCGTCACCTCCCATCATTGGAGAACAAACAAAAACGGGACTCATCGGACCAAATTACACGTTTCCAATCTGCTGCAGTCCAGTTTTTGTGCCTCTGAGCCCATTTATAATGTGCCAATTTGCGACTTGCTGTTAACAGCGGCCTCTTCCGTGGTACCCTGCTCCAGATGTCCATCGCATGCAGTTCTCGTCGCAATGTCCGTTCGGAAATTGGTCGCCGGAGAACCTCATTGGTTTCTTGGAGCAATTGTTCTCTGGTTTGAAAACGATTTGCAGTTACTAGACAAGAAACATGGCGGCGGCCCCTATTGTCGAGAATTGTTTTCCGGCCACAGTTATGCCGTCGATTGTCAGTTGATTGCGAACTACACCACTCTTTGTAAACTCGCTGGACAGTACGCGTTGACACACCAACAAATTGGGCTACTTCAGACATTTTGTGTCCGTGGGCTCTGCCAAACACGATGGCTCCTTTTTGCCACTGAGTAACATCTGCCTCACGACCCATTTGGCAGACTATATCCAACACACACTTGGTTCTTCACCACCTCACGAAACAGATCTGATCCTGTGTGCTACGTCACCGCTACTTGTCACTTACCAATGCTACATCAGCGCCCTCTGTGTGACCTTGAACTTCCTACTATCGGAGCTATTAGGGGTGACTAATTTTTTGTCCGGTGTGCTTATATATATATATATATATATATATATATATAATATATATATATATATATATATATATAAATAAAATATTTATACATAATATATTATATATAAATATTATACATAATATATATATATATATATATATACATATAAAAAGTATTTATACATAATAATATATATATATATATATATAAAAAGTATTTATACATAATAATATATATACAGGGTGGGCGGAAAGTAGCTCCCTATTTTGGATTCGTAAAAAAATACGTATATTATCCATTTATTTCAGAAGAAATAATATGAAAAGGTAGGCATACATGGTAGGTTTTCTATAAAATTCAATGTGGGCTCCAACTCTTTCCACCAGCTTCTGGAGCCGCCCAGGAATGGCGTCCACTGACTTTAGCAGGAACTCCGGCGGGATGGAGGACATGACTTCCCGAATTCGGTCCTCCAGTTCTTCCAATGTCCTCGGTTTGGTGCGGTAGACTTCTTCCTTTACCCACCCCCAAAGAAAGAAGTGCACGGTGTCAAGTCGGGGCTCCTGGCTGGCCATTGATGTGGACCACGACGACCCATCCAACGCCCAGGGAAGTGGGCATCCAGCCACTCACGGACAACACTGGCCAGCCAGGAGCCCCGACTTGACACCGTGCGACTTCTTTCTTTGGGGGTGGGTAAAGGAAGAAGTCTACCGCACCAAACCGAGGACATTGGAAGAACTGGAGGACCGAATTCGGGAAGTCATGTCCTCCATCCCGCCGGAGTTCCTGCTAAAGTCAGTGGACGCCATTCCTGGGCGGCTCCAGAAGCTGGTGGAAAGAGTTGGAGCCCACATTGAATTTTAGAGAAAACCTACCATGTATGCCTACCTTTTCATATTATTTCTTCTGAAATGAATGGATAATATACGTATTTTTTTACCAATCCAAAATAGGGAGCTACTTTCCGCCCACCCTGTATATATATATATATATTATATATATATATATATATATGTATAAAATATTTATACATAATAATATATATATATATAAAATATTTATACATAATAATATATATATATATATAAAATATTTATACATAATAATATATATAAAATATTTATACATAATAATATATATATATATATATATATATATATATATATATATATATATATATATATATAAAAAATATTTATACATAATAATATATATATATATATATATATAAAAAGTATTTATACATAATAATATATATATATATTATATATATATATATATATATATATATATATAAAATATTTATACATAATAATATATATATATATAAATATTTATACATAATAATATATATATATATATAAAATATTTATACATAATAATATATATAAAATATTTATACATAATAATATATATATATATATATATATATATATATATATATATATAAAAAGTATTTATACATAATAATATATATATATATATATATATATATATATATATATATATAAAAATATTTATACATAATAATATATATATAAAATATTTATACATAATAATATATATATATATATAAAATATTTATACATAATAATATATATATATATATAAAATATTTATACATAATAATATATATAAAATATTTATACATAATATATATAAAATATTTATACATAATAATATATATAAAATATTTATACATAATAATATATATATATATATATATATATATATATATATATATATATTATATATATATATATATATATATATATAAAATATTTATACATAATAATATATATATATATAAAATATTTATACATAATAATATATATATATATAATATTTATACATAATAATATATATATATATAATATTTATACATAATAATATATATATATATTATATATATATATATAAAATATTTATACATAATATATATATATATATATATATAAATATTTATACATAATAAATATATATATATATATATGTTAACCCCTCCATCTATGGGCCTAGGGTGGTTCGGATCGACGGGGGTTCTGGTTTAGGAGGCAAGCAACGGATGTGTGACTTGAAGTGGTTTTCTTCTATGTTACTCTCCGAGTTCTTCTATAGTGGCTCGGAGGACTCTGGTAGATTTGCAATCTAAATGCTGAAGGTTCCGGATTCTTCTTATAGCGTATCCGGAAAGTTTTCTAAGTTTTTCTGAAGAGAGCAAGGCTCGAAGGGGACAATAAAAAGTTCCTCCAATTGTAACTTTACTGCTAAAAGATACAGGTAGTGCTCAGCCTCTGAATTAGCTTCTGAATGCCAATGGAATAATTTTAATGGGTTTATATACCCAAAAACTGCGAACATTATTATTATTAAATGCTAAGAAGGCTGTATTATTTTTTGCACAATATTTAAAAATAAGTAAATTTTTTAGCTGTGGTAAGGCTTGAACGAGTAAACAAAATATTTGAAGACGAAACCATATTTTTATCTTAAACCGCGACTTTTCAGATCTGATGTTATCATGATCTGCCAAGTTAACTAAAAGTGGAAATCGGACTATGCATCTTTACACTAAAATATGCATATGAGTGAAATTTTAAGGTTTAAGATGTACAATTTTAATGCTTAGGCAAGACATGATCTCATTGTTTATAATGAGTGTATATACAAAATGTGAACAGTGCAAAGCTTAAACAGGATTCCTTATTAAGCGAAATCTAAAAAAATGATTACGAGATTTTAAAAAACAACAGGTCACCAATTATTTAGCAAAGTAGAAAGCATATCAAAAATTTTATCCAAACTCACGTTGGGCGATTTTGGTCCTTATGTAAAAATGAATACACACACATACATACATATGAGTATAGGCATTATATAAAGTTAAATATATAAGAATATACAGAATTATATAAATACATGAACCATATAACACATGAATTTTTAAAATGGATACTTTTTCTTACAATAGATACAGAGACTATATAAATGAATACAAGAATTACATGAAGGATAAGATAATATAGGAATATGGGAATTATTTATGGTTCATTTTTACAGGGCTCTTCCCTCTAGAATGATATTAATATAATAACGTAATAGCCTAACTAATGCTAACTAGATGATAACTATTGGTTTTATAATACAGATTTATATATACAACATAAGTCGGGTGGTTAAGTCTAGTTCACGTGGTCTGGGTACACACTCTTGGTCGTGCATAAATAGTTTCATGTTCCGTGTCACTTGGTTTTCTTTGTTCCCAGAATGATCTTTTCACCACAAATATACCGAGGATAATAGCACATACAATAATGATACTAACGGCAGATGTTGAGAAAATGGTTATCGGTTGTAGTATTTGTAAGAGATTATTTTGGTTATCATCAGAAATTTTAAACCGGCTCAATTGATCATTCCATTCAGGGGCATGTAGTTCGGGTAGGATGGTTACAGGTTTTATGGAGAGATTTAAGATCTCTATGACAGGTTTAAATTTAATTTGCGACGGAAATGGGTATGAGTTATTAAGGGTAACCTTATACGGGTTGTATATTTGGAGGGCTTTTGAACGCAAGGAGCAACCAATTGGTAGCCAAATAACCACAGGGATTGTAATGAGGGAATAATTCGATGGACACTCGAGGGTAGCGGCAGTCCTGTTCGCGAAGGAAACCCAGATGTCTGGTCCAATTCGTAGTTGGATGGTTTTAGGGGAATGAAATTTTTTAAATGAACATACGGGGGCATGCCGGTCACGAATTAAATCAATAAAGCAAGACCTAGTAGTGGGAAGAATAACTGGTTTGAGTGGAGGGCAGATGAGTTGTTTATTTGGTTGCGGGAATCGGCAATGCCAGACGTCGCTATCTGACATCATAGAATAAGCTGATAGATCTTTGGTGAGGAAAAGGTAAGGTGGTACAGTGGGTAAATACAATCGATAGACATTAGAGTTATTTTGGTAGGGTGTTGGGAAAGGGTTAAATTTATATACGTCATAAGTGAGGAAATCGAAAAATGGTATAATTATGAGCGTGACCGGACAACTCATACCTAGGACAACTCATACCTAGGACAACTCATACCTAGGACAACTCATACCTAGGACAACTCATACCTAGGACAACTCATACCTAGGACAACTCATACCTAGGACAACTCATACCTAGGACAACTCATACCTAGGACAACTCATACCTAGGACAACTCATACCTAGGACAACTCATACCTAGGACAACTCATACCTAGGACAACTCATACCTAGGACAACTCATACCTAGGACAACTCATACCTAGGACAACTCATACCTAGGACCTATATATATTTTGAATTCCTTTAAAACAGATTTAGATAAGAAGGGTAAAACATTAAATCTTTGGTAAACTTGTCTTCTACTTTATTAACTTTTAATTTGCATTTTATTTTTTTATATATATCGAAACCTGACCATAGGCAGCAGTGTGTTAAAACCCGGGCAGAGTTCCAGTATAAATTTGTATTTTTATAATCCATTTGATCTTGTGCTAAAAATCGATATTTTTCCTTACAAATCTGTACGCCTCACTGGTAATCCTTTAAGGTTTTAATTTTTTATTTTTTATTTTTACTTCTCTGTTTATTGTATATGTATGTATGTATGTATGTATTTGTATATATAGATATGTATGTATATATATATAATGTATAGTGTGTGTGTATGTATGTTATTTATTTTTTCTTTTTTTTTCTTTCTGTAACCTATATATAGGCTTAACCTTTTTATGTACTTCAGTGTTCCTGAGGATGTCATTAGACGAAAGCGCTTGAGCACCATTTTGTGTTTCCTTTCCTTCGTGGTTTTATTCATCATAAATATTTTTCACGTGTTACCTTCGTGAAATAATTTTCATATATATATATATATAAAATATTTATACATAATATATATATAATATATATATATATATATATATATATATATATTATATATATATATATATATACATAATAATATATATAAATATTTATACAATAATATATATATATAAAATATTTATACATAATAATATATATATATATATATAAAATATTTATACATAATAATATATATATATAAAATATTTATACATAATATTATATATAGGTATATAAAATATTTATACATAATATTATATATAGGTATATAAAATATTTATACATAATATACAGGGTGGGCCGTAAGTTTCCATACATAAGAAAATTTAAACGTTTGTTTTTATGTTTCAGATACCCTAAGAATATGCGTTGTAAGATCTTGTTTACTGATGAAGCAAATTTTTACGTCAATGGAGAGGTTAATCGGCAAAACATACGTTATTGGAGTAATGCTAACCCTAACTGGCTGAGTCCGACGAAGATGCAAGGTGCCGGTAAAGTGATGGTGTGGGCCGGGATATGGGGTGACAGAATTATTGGACCAATTTTTGTCAGTGGAAATCTTAATGCCGAAAGGTATCTTAACATGTTGCAAGAAGAGATTTTCCCATCCCTGCTAAACGAGGAAGGTAACTTCCCAGTTTACTTCCAGCAAGATGGAGCTCCACCTCATTATGGTCTTCACGTGCGTCGGTATTTGGATCAGCAGTTTCCGGATATTTGGATTGGTCAGCGTGGTCCTGTGGAGTGGCCTCCAGATCCCCAGATCTCACCCCCCTTGATTTCTATCTTTGGGGGCACTTGAAGGCCATGGTGTATCAGGAAAAGATACGAGACATAAATCATCTAAAGGAACGTATCACCAACGCCATTACAAGCATAACATCAACTGTGCTAATGCGTGTTCATCAACAGTGGGGAACACATATTGAAATGTTTTCAAAACAATGGCAACCATGTAGAGCATATTATAAATAAAATGGTTGTCCATAAAAAAATGTTTATTTTTCCTATGTATGGAAACTTACGGCCCACCCTGTAATATATATATATATATATATTATATATATATAATATATATATATATATATATATATATATATATATAAAATATTTATACATAATATATTATATATATAAAATATTTATACATAATATATATATATAAAATATTTATACATAATATATATATATATATAAAATATTTATACATATATATATAAAATATTTATACATAATATATATATAAAATATTTATACATAATATATATATATATATTACGTATATATATATATATATAAAATATTTATACATAATAATATATATAAAATATTTATACATAATAATATATATATATATATGTATAAAATATTTATACATAATAATAATATATATATGTATAAATATTTATACATAATAATAATATATATTATATGTATAAATATTTATACATAATAATAATATATATAATATGTATAAAATATTTATACATAATATATATATATATATATATATATATTATATATATATATATATATATTATATATATAAAATATTTATACATAATAATAATATATATTATATATATATATAAAATATTTATACATAATAATAATATATATATATATATATATATAAAATATTTATACATAATAATATATAATAAAATATTTATACATAATAATATATATAAAAATTTATACATAATATATATATATATATATATATATATATATATATATATCCCCGCAAGGGGGTTCTAAGCTCGTGCTCTTGAGTGCTCTTTGTGCTCGTTTGTATGTGCTTGTTCCTGGAGGTTTCACGTGCGCCCTCCCGGCCCTAGCACCCAGGATGATGGGGCTCGACCCTACAGTCCTTGTCATCCTTGGTCTTTTCCACTTCGACTGTCCCCTCCACCCTTTCTTTTTCCTGTCTTTCCTCTCACTTTTTCTTTGTTTTTCCGCCGAGATATGCCCTTTTAAATAGAGGCGAATCGGTTCTTCCCGAACTTAAAAAAAAAAAATATATATATATATAAAATATTTATACCTAATAATAATATATATATATAAAATATTTATACATAATATATATATATATAAAATATTTACACATAATATATATATATATATAAAATATTTACACAATATATATATATATATAAAATATTTACACATAATAATATGTATATATATATATATATATATATATATATATATATATATATATATACAAACTCAGAATGGTCCCCTGAGAAACTTATATGTTAAACACAAACCGTGCATGGAACAAGGAACTCTTCTGGGAAAATTAAATCCACTATAGTCCGAATAAGTAATGGTAAATGACAAATACCATAGTTTTTCTTTTTCATGATGCTAGCCCGACGTGGGCAACGGGTCTCTCGCAAAGAGGTCCCATAAATATAGCTTCCCTCACCAGCTATCTGCAAACCAGACAGGATCCAGCTTTGGGACATGGATCTGGATCCTGTCTGCTTTGCAGATAGCTGGTGAGGGAAGCTATATTTATGGGACCTCTTTCTGAGAGACCCGTTGCCCACGTCGGGCTAGCATCGTGAAAAAAAAAAAAAAGAAAAACTATGGTATTTGTCATTTACCATTACTTATTTGGACTATAGTGGATTTAATTTTCCCAGAAGAGTTCCTTGTTCCATGCACAGTCTGTGTTTAACATATAAGTTTCTCAGGGGACCATTCTGAGTTTGTGTATATTAAACGGACGTGTTACGTGCCTTGAAAAGTGGACGCTCAATGTCCCGGTTGAGGTTTAAGTTTTGGTTTTTTTGGCTAAAAATACAATAGTTACCCTTTTTCTTTGATTTATTCAATCCGACATGAATGCAACGAGTCTTTTACTTATACAGAGGTTCTAAATGTAGTGGGACTAGGCTTGCTTTAAACCCTAGATCCATGTCCCAAAGCTGGATCCTGTCTGCTTTGCAGATAGCTGGTGAGGGAAGCTATATTTATGGGACCTCTTTGCGAGAGACCCGTTGCCCACGTCGGGCTAGCATCATGAAAAAGAAAAACTATGGTATTTGTCATTTACCATTACTTATTCGGACTATAGTGGATTTAATTTTCCCAGAAGAGTTCCTTGTTCCATGCACGGTCTGTGTTTAACATACAGGGTGGGGCACGGGAACCAAGTGTTTGGAATAATCAGGAAAATGATATTTATTTTTGTAAAGAAAATATATTGGTAGAACAACATTCGTAAGAACATAGCATTTCATGTCATAATAATCATGTTCCGAAAATTATATCTGGCATATGATGTCCTTGGCCGTCGACGCATTGTTGAAGGCGTTTACGAAAATTGGCCTCCACTCTTCCCAGCAGGTCTCTGTTGATTTGGATGATTTGTTGACGGATCGCTTCCTTCAATGCATCTAATGTACGGGGCTTGTCCTCGTAGACACGTGACTTGAGGTACCCCCATAGAAAGAAGTCACATGTGGACAAGTCAGGGGACCAAGGGGGCCATGCATGTCACCAACTCGAAATGAGATGGTTGGGAAACGGGGGGCGAAGAACAGCCATTGACGCTCTGGCGGTGTGTGGCGTGGCCCCATCTTGCTGAAACCACAAATGTCGACGAGCAATACGCCTTCTTCGTAACTCAGGGATGAAAAAGGTGTTCACCATCTCAATGTAACGCCCAGATGTTATGGTAACGGTAACCCATTTTGTTCGAAGAATAGGGACGATGATGCCAAACTTTCCACCGCGCACCAAACTGTAACCTTAGGGCTATGCAGCGGTTTTTCATGGAGTTGTCGCGGATTTTCAGCAGCCCAATACCGACAGTTTTGATTGTTGAGGCCCCATTAAGGTGGAAATGGGCTTCATCACTCATT
Organism: Bathynomus jamesi; assembly: GCA_023014485.1. Classification (NCBI taxonomy): domain Eukaryota; kingdom Metazoa; phylum Arthropoda; class Malacostraca; order Isopoda; family Cirolanidae; genus Bathynomus; species Bathynomus jamesi. Next base: position 2,222,276 of record JAJOZX010000071.1, read on the forward strand.
ACCACCATCATGTTTTTCATTCTGCTCATAAAGTGCAAGCATTTCCTGTGCAAAATTCAGTCGTTGGGGGCAAGTTTACATTCAATTCCTGCACCATCGCTAACTTGTATGGGTGAAAATGTAATTCTTCATGCAAAATCCGTCTAACAGTACGATTGCTGATTCCGAGTGCAGCTGAATGTCTCCGAGCAGAGCGGCCTGGGCTTTGCAACATCGCTTGTCTGACCCTTTCAACATTCTCTGGAGTACGCACAGTGCGTTGCGGCCCCTTCGGTTTTGTTTTCATTATTGAGCCTCCTGTTCGAAGATTGTTAACCCAACGTAAGATTGTGTCACGAGCGGGAACAGAGTCATTTCGATGAATGTTGAATCTGCGGCGAAACGCACGCTGAACTGCTGTCACTGACTCGCCACTCCTAACAAAATGATCATACGCGAACATGCGGTGTTCTAACATCCACTGCTCCATGATGGCACCTGAAAGATAAAGGTGAGTGTTAGTTAAAGTTAAATGCTATGAACCCAGGAATGGAATGCTACCTACCGCACGCCCCTCCCATTCCTAATGGCCGATTACTAGCTATTCAAAAAACACTTGATTCCCGTGCCCCACCCTGTATATATATATATAAAATCCCCGCAAGGGGGTTCTAAGCTCGTGCTCTTGAGTGCTCTTTGTGCTCGTTTGTACGTGCTTGTTCCTGGAGGTTTCACATGCGCCCTCCCGGCCCTAGCACCCAAGGATGATGGGGCTCGACCCTGCAGTCCTTGTCATACTTGGTCTTTTTCCACTTCGACTGTCCCCTCCACCCTTTCTTTTTCCTCTGTCTTTCCTCTCACTTTTTCTTTGTTTTTCCGCTGAGATATGCCCTTTAAATAGAGGCGAATCGGTTCTTCCTGACTAAAAAAAAAAAAAAAAAAAAAATATATATAAAATATTTATACATAATATATATATATATATATATTAGTGTGTCACTTAAATGCAAAGTTTGAAATTTTCATGCTGACACCCCGCGAATCTATTCCATTGGTAAAAAAAACATGGTGACTGAAAATCTTTTTATTTGAATAACTATAAATGGTCGCCCCCGCCTTCCAAAGTTTAATGCTTGCGCGGCGTCTCCATAATCGTTCATTAGATATCTATATATCTCTATATATGTGTGTGTGTATCTGTGTGTGTCTGAATATCTGAGAAATAAGTGAACAATACTTAACGATTCACCGTTTCTCATTTCAGCTACGTGATTTCTGGTGATGGAAACCCGGAAGTGTATATACCTATTAGGGGCAGCGGTTGATGAGGTGAAAGGATGCAAGCTTCCTTCCTACAGGCAAGCATTCGGTTACTTCCTTTACCTTCACCATGAAAAGAAAATGACAATCCGTGACGCGTTGAGGAAGTCACTTCGAGCAGTGATGTCCTTCTGGGAGAAAGCTCACATTCCAACCAGACTCGAGACACACTGCGTCAGCAAACTGGATAAAGTCTTCGAGGAGTGGAAAGGACTCAAAAAACATGCCTCAAGGACGAGCGATTCACACAAGACGAAAGAAAAAGAATTCATTGAACGCCTCGATCGTCTCTTTGACATCGCCCACGCTGATTGTGAGAAATTGGTCAAGTACCCAGAGGATTGGGAGTTCCTTCAGCAGCAGCGCCAGAAAGGACGTCCAGGTTCAATGGCAGGTTTGGACATGACCCATCAGCGCCAAGTCAAAGATTGTACTCGACGTCGGGAGGAAGATGAGAAACGAAGAAAGCGATCAGCAGCTGAAATGGAGGCAGTATCCAACGAAGCGGTTTTGGAGTCCTCATCCTCCAGCTCAGATGATAGCGAAGAAAAAGGAGCATGTGGTGGTTCGTTAGTGTCTAAACAAAGAGCAACGAAGAACATCATGACATCGGAATTGGTGGCAGCGCTTGATCGCACGCAACTCTCGTCAAGAAAGGCCACATATCTGCTGTTTGAGGCAGCTTCCAGCTTAGGGCATGATGCTAGCGACTACAACATCAATCGGGGATCCATTCATCGTCAGCGTGAAAAATTCCGTACCCTTAAGGCTCGGCAACTGAAGAGCGAGTTCCAAGGCAATAGTCCGTTGACTGTTCACTGGGACGGAAAACTCATGCAAGATCTGACGTCACGAGAATATGTTGACCGCTTACCTATTCTTGTATCTGGCTCCGGGACAGAGCAGCTCCTCGGGGTGCCAAAACTTCTGTCAGGAACCGCGCTGGCACAAACAAATGCCATCATAGATTGCCTGAATGAATGGGGAGTGACCGATCATGTCAAATCTATGTGTTTCGACACAACCGCGACAAACACAGGCCACCGTGGAGGAACTTGTGTTCTTCTGGAAGAAAAAGTTGGATGTGACCTGTTACACTGCGCGTGCAGACACCATGTACTGGAGTTGGTGCTACAGGCGGCATTCGCAGCATCGCTAGATTCAGTATCTACCGGTCCAGAAATTCTGCTTTTCAAGCGCTTCCATGATTATTGGACCCGCATTGACCAGCAACAGTTCCAAACTGCGGACACAGATGCGTTCACCAAAGCAGCTATTTTAAGCATAGAACGGAGCTCATTGAGTTTGCAAAATCACAAGCACTTCAAGTTCGTGATGACTATCAGGAATTCCTCGATCTTTCCGTCATCTTTCTTGGAGGAGTTCCATACAAGGGACTAAACTTCCGCGCCCCTGGTGCTATGCACCGGGCGAGATGGATGGCTAAGGGCTCTATGCCATCAAGATCTGGCTCTTCCGAAGACAGTTTAAACTGACGAACACTGAGGAACGCAGAATTCGAGATATCTGCCTCTTTTCTGTTCTAGTTTACATGAAAGCGTGGGCAACAGCTCATCTGTCCATCGAAGCTCCGCTGAATGATTGGGAATTGATGAGGACGCTCCTTCGATACCCGCACAAGAAGATCTCTGATGGTACCACCAAGAAGCTGTCTGCGCACCTGTGGTACCATTCAGAGGAGGCAGTGGGTCTGGCGTTCTTTGATGAGAGGATATCGATGGAAGTGAAGTGCAGCATGGTTGCAGCGTTAGATCAAGAAGCCCCTCACATGCCGCCAAAACGACCTTTGGTTCTTGATACTATGTTCCTCAGTGACAGCAAAGGACTGGAGCAACTGATCACAAAGAACACCCGAGGATTCTTCTCAAAACTTCAGTTGCCAGATTGCTTTCTGCTCCACCATCCCAGTTCATGGACGTCAAACTCTGAATACGTGCAAGCTCGGGATGTGGTCTCCAAACTTGCAGTGGTGAACGACTGAGCAGAACGGGCCGTGGCTCTGGTGAAGGAGCTGAACGGAAAGTTGACAGTGAAAGAAGAACAGCTCCAGTTCCTCGTTCAAGTTGTCACTGACCACAGAAAGCAACACCCAGCTCCGAACAAATCAGCATTAGTGAGGACGCGAAAGAACTAATCACTGATCAGCGTATGAGCACCAATTATTCTGCTACTGTATATGTATTTTATTTCTCAAAGTTTTGCTTTTGTTGCTTCTCCATTTTGTACCATTATTCGCCAAATTATGTCTTCTATTTTGATTATATAATAAACTGTTTGTATTCTTTGCGTTTTTAAGTGTCTTACTTTCGTTATTTCACCAAATTGCCTTGTTTTTTATTATCTGGTTCGGCCCAAGCTGTGAACACTGAACAGCTTGTTGACGTCAACAAATGGGTCTTGTTTTCAGTGACGAGGGTGACCTTTAAATGATGACCAATCAGGACCAAATTTTCTCTTCCGTATGTTTTACACCAAATGGAACAATTTTAGGGGGTGTCATAGGAAATATCCATCGTTTAATTTTCCCCCTATTACCTAGTGACACCCTAATATATATATATATATATATATATATATATATATATATATATATATATATATAATATATATATATATATATATATATATGCGGGTTGCTTCTACAGAGCTTCATTTAATATTTAGTAGAAATCCAATGACAAGGAGAAATGTAAATGCCATGAAAAGTCTCTTTATTGCGCAACGTTTCGAGCAATACGCTCATCTTCAGGCTGTTTAATAACAATGTGAAATTAAAATCAATATTGAATGAAAAACAAACAGAAAATTTCTATAACCTATTCGTAAAGACAAATTTTAAAAGACTGAGAAAAGAGGGTTAAGTTCTAAGTTATACAGATTTAATATCAAAATTAAGAAGTTATTTTTAAATACATGTATAAATGTGAAATTAATACACTGGAAAAATTACCAATAGTACACTGGAACAATGGAGCTATCTACCTTATACAGCAGTATCCGAGGCCGACTAATTTGAGCAGAGGAGACGGGAATGAAAGATGGCGAGGGAGATAGGGGAAGGAGGGATTATAAGGAATTGGGAAGGAGGAGGGATCATAGCAGATTGAGAGGGACGGACGATGAGTCAACATTCAGACTAGGGGACAATGCTTTAATGAAAAGGGATTCTAAAATACAAGTATTACAACCAAGAATTTTAAAATTGTCTAAAGTGACATCAATTTTGCATTTGATGCTATGTTCACGTATGCTGGAGGCTTCCTTAGTTTTTAAAATTTTACCTGTTCGGCCACTTATTCCCATATGCGAATAAAATCTAGCCCTGAGAGAGCGAACAGTGCTGCCGATGTAATTCCCAAGGAGACACCTAGGGCAGGTAAATAAATATACAACACCGCTACGCAACGAGTCAGGGGTTCGACCTTCGCTGAGAAAAAGCTACCTAAAGACGTTTTATTAATAAATATGATGCGGAAACAGTATGAATAAAAAAATTTCCTTAACAATTTTGTAAATTTAAGCTTAAATTCCTTATTCAAGGGACCCATTTCAGGTACCAAGAAATATTTTATATCCTTCGGCACTGTAAACATGGAAGTTGAGGGCTATAAACATTATTTAAGAAGGATCTAATTAGTTTGTCTACATATTGAACAGGAAAACTATTATAGTAAAGTATGATCTTAGATTATTAAATTCATCATAAGTAAGGTAAATTAGAGGTCAAATTATATCCTCTGAACAGGAGAGTTTAATACAAGACATCTATAGTTGAAATCAGTAAAACTAAAAAAATTCATGCCCAAACCAGTGAAAGTGGGTTTCCTATAAACTGATGTAGTAATAGAATCACCGTTTTTTCGAAATTAAAAGATCTAAGAAGGGGAGGGAGCCATTTTGCTCAGTTTCCATTGTATACGTTATATTGGGTGCAAAGAATTTAGGAAGTTAAAGAATTGTTGCGCTTGTACCGCATTATCAAAGACTGCTACGAATCATCAACGAAGCGTCGATAGAAAATTGGCTTGAGATGAGTGGGAGATTGTCTAAAAATTACACTTTCTAAATGAGTCATAAAAAAGTCAGCTGCTAGCGGTCCGACTGGTGATCCCATCCCTACCCCATCAATTTGTTGGTAAACCTTATTGTTGAAAGTGAAATAGCATTGTTTGAAGACCAATTCTAAAAGTTCCTTCAAATGAGACAATGAAAACCATGAAAATTATCCACTGAGCTAAAAACCCTATCTAAAATAATGGCAATAGTTTCAGATACAGGTACATTTGTGAAAAGTGACTTTACATCAAAACTGACAAAAAACTTTTTTGAATCGAAGTTTTTACCCAGGAGTTCTTTTGGAATTCAAACGAGTTATTTATAGTGTAAACATTTTTTCGCAAAGGGGACAGGAGACGAACAACAAATTTTGCCAATTGAAAGGTGGGTAAGTTATACGAAGCTAAAATAGGACGGAGAGGTGTTCCAGCTTTATGGATTTTAGGCAGACAGTATATTGAGCAAGATTAGCACCAGATGCGAACAACTGAGAGTAAGTATTCATTTTTTATTATCTTTAAGGACTTTAGTCGTGACAGAAATCTATTACACCTGGTCTTCTAACCTTACAATGACTTTATTTACAGGTTCTAGAATTTGTTTGAATTTAGTAAGATCACTTAGGATTTCATTAGTTTTGTTTATGTAGTCCGATTTATTCAAAATAACCACTGTTATTAAACAGCCTGAAGATGAGCGTATTGCTCGAAACGTTGCGCAATAAAGAAGACTTTTCATGGCATTTACATTTCTCTTGTCATTGGATTCTACGAAAATGATATATATATCTATATAGATATATAAAACATTTATACATAATTTATATATTATATATATATATATATATACACATATATAAAAATATTATACATAATATATATATATATATATACATATATAAAATATTTTATACATAATATATATATATATACATATATAAAATATTTATACATATATATCTTATATACATATATAAAATATTTATACATATATATATTATTACATATATAAAATATTTATACATCATATATATATATATATATACTATATAAAAATATTTATACATAATATATATATATATATATATATACATATATAAAATATTTATACATAATATATAATATATATATATACATATATAAAATATTTATACATAATATATATATATATATACATATATAAAATATTTATCATAATATATATATATATAATATATATATACCATATATGAAATATTTTATACATCATATATATATATAATATATACTATATAAAATATTTATACATAATATATATATATACATATATAAAATATTTATACCTCATAATATATATATATATATAAAATATTTATACGTATATATATATATTATATATTATATATATATATATATATATATATATATATAGAATATCTAATATTTATACATAATAATAAATATATATATATATATACATATATATCTCTATATATATATATACACTACTCAAAGAATTTAAGGGTCAAAGGAAATTTTTTGATCATTTTTGTAAGTATGTCTTTTTAAGCCAGATAGGGTTAGAATATCCCCCTTTGGGTTGTCATTTGGACTATAGACATCACGTTATTATGGGACATGCAATCATTGCACTTACCTTTAGAAACTTTTTAAGTTAACCCAGATTCCTTTTCATAGATTTGAAGCACGAACTTAGTCAGACTAAACTGACAAACTGCCTCGAACACCCATTGTGACACCTCATGCACCATTTGCACGCTTTGCATGAGTGTCTTCCATGCATGCCAATTTTAGCAATAAAAGGGCTGAGCATTTTCCATTCATCATCACTTGAAATTTGAAGATGGTTCGACGACAACTTAGCATCCAAGACAGGGGAAGGGCCATTGGCTGCTACAAGATGGACAAACTCAGAGAACTGTGGCTCAGCGCTAAATGTAAGCCAAAGCGTTATCGGCAGACTCTGGCAGAGTTCAGGACAAACTAATGCTGTTCAGAATCGCCCCCGTTCTGGAAGACCCCGACAACAACAGCACGAGAAGACCACTTCCTGATGATAATGGTGTTGCGACAGCACTTTGTGACTGCATGCTCTTCGGGATCAACTTTAGAGCTGCAGAGGCACCAACTTGTCCGACCAGACCATTAGGAATCATCTGCGAGACCGAGGTTTTGCGAGCCGGCATCCTGCAGTCGCCCACCGCTACTTGACCGTCACAGAAGGGCTCGCCGAGATTGGTGCAGACGTCATATCCGGTGGAACCGTGGTCAGTGGGCAGAGACAATGTTCACAGATGAGTCACGCTTCTCACTCCAGTTCAATGATGGCCGGGCTCGTGTTTATCGTCGTCAAGGAGAGAGATCTGCTGATGTCAACGTTGCTCAACGTCTACCATTTGGAGGAGGAAGTGTGATGGTGTGGGCGGGGATATCCATGAACCACAGAACCCCTCTGTACGTCATCAATGGAAATTTGACTGGTCAGCGTTATCTCAATGAGATTTTCAACCTCTGGTAATTCCACTTCTGCAGCGGATTGGACCAGGAGCTTGGTTCCAGGACAACAACGCAAGACCTCATCGTGCCAGGGTGGTGACCGACTTCCTGCAAGAGCAGAACGTTCAGCACATGGATTGGCCTGCATATTCAAACGACTTGTCACCCATTGAGCATGCGTGGGATGAACTAGGGCGGCGAATTCGATCACATCACGTCCCTGCCGTCAACCTCCGGCAACTGGCTCAGCGATTAGTCGCAGAATGGCAAGCGATCCCTCAACATTATTTCCAACGCCTGATGAACAGCATGCGCCAACGTTGTCAAGAATGTGTGAATGCTAACGGTGGCTACACCAGTTACTGAAGCTTCTGCGACTTGTGTGAACATCATTTTGGAGGGTGCATGACTTTTTTTCATCAGGGTAATAAACTAGTGTCTAATCAAAAGTTTTTGTTTTGTGTTTTCTGTTCTTGAGCCATCAAAGAATTATTTTGTCATTAGTCGTCACCATTTTAGCTCGTTAGCTTATATTTATATGCACAAATATTTTTGACCCTTAACTTCTTTTTAGTATATATACGGTATATATATATATATATATATATATATATATATATATATATATATATTAGGGTGGTCCAAATCCATAGGGGGAAATTTCAAAATTGTCTTAGATAGTCTCCACAAGTGTGGTTTTTGTCCATTTAGTGTCCACATGGTATGCATCAATTTTGCTGTCAAGGGTTTTTTAAGTGATTCTTATAGTTTTTTTCCTGCTGATTTCGAATCTGCAATCCGTTTTTCTCAATCAGCTCAGGTTATCCGGCTATGGCCTCATAAGTAAAATAGAATTTTTTGTGATTTTGTCAAAGCGGAATTGGAACAGTAACATCTATCATCACTTGTTTCACTTGTATAATATCTTTTTTTACTTTTCAGGCATATAGATAAAATATTTCATAATGAATAGAGCGTGTAAAAATGATCCCAATAGATTCTGCTACATATGTGGGACGGTTACCATGCCAAATAACCAGTCCCAAATCACTAAATTTGTGAAGACAATGTATAGAGCATACTTTGGAATTAAGCTAGGGGACCAGGACAAAAATTTCACCCCTCATATGTGCTGCAAGACGTGCATTGAAAATTTGAGAAGATGGAGCAAAGGCAGAGCGAAATCTTTGCCTTTTGGAATTCCCATGATTTGGAGAGAAGGAAAGGATCACGTGACAGATTGCTATTTCTGCATGACAAACCTCCAAGGTGGGCTTATAAATTTATTTTTCTTAAATATTTTGAAATCCTCGTATGAAACTTGACATAATATTCACCATAATGTAATATTCACCATATATAGCATAATATTCACCATAATGGTAATCATACATTTATATATAGGCCTACATATTGTTATAGAAAATACATTTTGCAGATACATATTGTTATACAAGTTACATTTACATATACAATGATTGTATATTTTCTTCCTTTTTCATTCATATTGTCCCCAAAGGGACAATATGAATGAAAAAGAAAGAAAATATACAGACTCCATCGACCTATTTCATATCTTACAGACCGCAGCCTTCCCTCACGAGCCGCCACTGTCTGAATGCTTCTTCTATTTCATATGCAAGTTTTATATCCATGTTTCTGTGTTTCTATTTTCAGGAGTTAACAAGAAGAATAAACACATTGTTGTATACCCTGACATTCCTTCTGCTATGAGACCTGTACCCCATGGTCCTGGAATTCCAATACCCGACCCACCTCAAACCCTGGACTTCGATGATTCTGATGATGAATCAATGACCAATGCCAATGACCAGTCCCAGTCGTATATACCTCAAAATACCGCTTCAAATGAGCCGAGGCCTCTCAACCAGGCCAAACTTAATGATCTTACCAGGGATTTAGGACTTTCCCAATTAGCTGCCGAGATCTTGGGCTCACGACTTCGAGAGGACAACTTGCTGGCTCCGGGAACAACATTCTCCTGGTATAGGAAACGAGAGGAAGAATTCCGCAAGTTTTTTGCAGTGCACGAAAATACCTCTTCCTTAGTGTACTGCTGCAATGTTGAGGGGCTAATCGAATCCTTGGGCCTGCCATATAACGCATCAGAATGGAGGCTATTTATAGACTCGTCTAAACGAAGTTTGAAAGCAGTACTTCTCAACATTGGGAATAGGGTTGCATCAGTCCCTGTAGCACATTCCATACAACTTACTGAGAGCTACGATAACATGAAAATTTTACTGGATGCTCTCGTATACGACCAACATAACTGGAGGATGTGTGGAGATTTGAAGGTAATACTAATATCATAAGTAAACTATTGCTATTGACTATGTTGTTTTTCCAAAGGTTATTTGTGAGCGTATAAGAACACTTAACTTCCCCACAGAAGTGATACAGTCCAATGCATAGATTTTTTTATCTGAGAGAACAAATTCTTTAAATTCTTTAAATATTTTCATTTTTTTTCAGATTGTGGCATTTGTATTGGGAATGCAAGGGGGATACACGAAAAACCCATGTTTCCTCTGCAAATGGGATAGCCGAGCGGATGAGAAGCACTATGCACAGCGTGAATGAGCATCCAGAGAGAATTTTGAACCTGGGTCGCATAATGTCGTTTCAGTGCCCCTTGTACCACCAACAAAAATTTTGCTCCTACCACTTCATATTAAGCTGGGCTTGATGAAAAATTTCATCAAATCAATGAATAAGGAGGGTTCAGCATTCCAATATCTCAAGAGTAAATTTCCTCATATATCTGATGCTAAACTAAATGCTGGGGTTTTTGATGGTCCTCAAATTCGAACTTTGATCAAGGATACTCAGTTCGAAAACGCAATGACTCCAACTGAGAAGAATGCCTGGCAGGCATTCAAATCAGTTGTCACTGATTTTCTTGGCAAGCGTAGAAGTCCAGAATACGAGTCCGTTGTCAAAAACTTGATGGAAGCTTTCAAAGCTCATGGGTCGCGCATGTTCATAAAAATGCACTTTTTGTGGTCCCACTTGGACTATTTTCATGAAAATTGCGGGGATTATAGTGAGGAACAGGGTGAACGATTTCACCAAGATATCAAAATAATGGAAGAGAGGTACCAGGGAAACTGGGATATCAATATGCTGGCGGACTATTGCTGGTGTTTGAAGCGAGACGTGCCCGAAGAAAAACACAGACGGAAAGCCAAAAAAACTTCATTGCTTCCTCAATAAACTTTTTTCCATATTCACTGTATGAATAAAAGTATTTATTCACACAATGTTTTCATTTTTCATGAGTGTTCTTATAATATTAGTCGTATCTACAGTGTTTAAGCTAAAAAAATCAATAAATTTGTGGCTAAAATTGGACTTATAATAAATGGCCAATAGAGAAAAAACCTGACCTGATTGAGAAAAACCAATGTCATTTTCGAATTGAGCATGGTCAAATTATATAATACGAGTTGAAAAAACCCTCAGAGCAGACAAAAAAAATTTCATATGCATACCAGTGTAATGTACTTTTTCTTCCGTAGGTCCAATGGCTCAAACTCGATCAATTCCAAAAGTTTGGCTTCTAGGGATGGCAACTGGAACTTTATCCACGTCAAGGCTCCCTACATGCCTTGACGCCCTCCTCTTGGGGCAATACCACCACATTAATCAAAAGCAAACCACCTCCGACAGTCTGAACCAGGCATGCCAGAGGGTGATTGAAGTCTGGACCCGAGCACAGATCCCAACTCAACGGATCGACTCCTGTGTCCGTAAGCTTTCAAAGCTTTTAGACCGCTACAAAACACTCAAGAAGCACAGGACCAGGCAACGTGCCAGCGATAGAATGAATGAAGACATCTTCAAAGCGGACATCCAGGAACTGTTTGACATCGCAACCAGTGATGCCATGAGCACAATCGTCAACGTTGAGGAGCGAAATTTCCTGTCCATGCAGCGCAAGGACGTCAATTCTTGCAGCATGGCTGGCATTGATAAGGAAACGACTACACAAGAGGACAGAAAGCGATCCAGAATGGAGAAGGAAGCCAAGAGGAAGGCAAGGCATGAAGCAACACAGAAAGATTTGGAAGAAGCAGGAGTGTCATCAGTTGATCTTTCCTCTTCTTCTTCTTCTTCTTCCCTTTTTTCGCAAGACGACGACGACTATAGACCATCGGTTCCGATTCCTTCTTCGTCTGAAGCTCCGGCACCAAAGCGTCCCAAGAACAAGGTTACGAACATTTTCCAATCTCCAGAAGTCATTGGAGCAATGGATCGCACCAATCTTTCTGACCGGAATGCTGTTTTCGTAACTGGAGCTGTATTACAGGCCGCGGGGCATGATCTGTCTGGGATGACGTGCTCTCGGAGCTCTATTCATCGCTACAGAGAAAGTGGGCGAGAACAGGCAGCTCGAGAAGACCTAGAATCATTCTCTCTAGAAGACCCTGTCCTTCTCCATTGGGACAGAAAGCTTCTCCCCGGCATTGAAGGGAAGAAGACGAATGTGCATCGGATAGCAATCCTTATAACATTCAATGGACAGGAGAAGCTGCTTGGTGTCCCAAAGATGAAACAAGGAACTGGAGAAGCACAGGCCCAGGCATGCCTTCAAACTATGAAATTATGGAACGTGGAACAGCATGTGAGAGGTCTCATCTTCGATACCACTGCGTCAAACACGGGTTTACATCGCGGAGCCTGTGTCAGGATTGAAGAAGCATTGGGTCACGAGCTAGTTTGGATCGGTTGTCGACATCATATACTTGAAGTCGTACTTGCTGTTGTCTTTGCCTCAATATTTGGCTCAACAGGAAGTCCTGAAACAGGCCTTTTTAAGCGATTTCAAAA